>PQFF01000570.1:180205-240538 GCA_003547095.1 Diversispora epigaea | reverse complement strand
AATAAATATAAATAATAAATAATAGATAAAAATACAAATATAAATAAATAAATATAATATAAATGAATATAATAAATATATAAATAAATTAATTGTAACTGTTTTTGGCGTCACAATATTATTATAGATTGAAAATGAACAATCATATGGAGAACAATATACTGGAAACTGGTGGAAAAAAGTGAAAGAATCAATCCCATCGATAGCATACATTTTATCCATCATCCTTTATTCAGATGCAACTACAACTGACACCTTGGGTAAGGGGTCACTTCATCCTATATATATTTCTCTTGGCAATATTCCCACATGGAGAAGAAATAAAGAAGATGCCAAACAGTTATTGGGATACCTTCCGATTTTATCTGCTAAAGATGAAAGAGAAAAAAAATCCTCTGAATTTAAAAAATTAGTTCGCGAAACCTTTCACAATTCTATTAAATTTCTTTTGGATCTATTATTTACAAATGATGATGATGATGGCGATGGCATTGAATTAAAAATTGATAACGAAATTTTCTGGTTTTTTCCGAGAGTTTCCACAATAATATGCGATTGGCCAGAAGCATGTACTTTTTCGTTAACTTATAAATCAATAAATTCAAACTATCCCTGCCATTTTTGTCTAGTATCAAAAGAAAATTTAAATAATACACATTTAAGGGATGATCAGATGGTACTTCGAAACAAAGAAAATATGTTGCAATATTATAATAACGGTACAACTGAAAAAGCTAGTTTGGAACCAGTTTTCAATTATTTTTGGAATATTCCGTAAGTTTTCGTGATACTCTTTTATATTGTTGAGTACATTCTAACTTTATATTATTTTTAATTTAGAAATATAAATGTTTACGTTGCCACTGTATCCGATAGAATGCATCACTTGGATTTAGGTTTGTATCGCTACCAAATAGAGTTTACTAAAAAATTATTATTTGAAGCTGAAGGAAGATCATTAGTGGATAAAATGAACCGGAGAATTACATTAATTCCGAGGCATTCGGAACTAAAAATATTTTCGGGAGGATTACAATCGATAGCTCTTTTAACAGCAGATAATTATAGAAATATTATGAAGGTGATGGTATTTGTAGTTGATGATTTATTAAATAAGGATCTTTCGGAAGTTTACGTGAAATGGAACGAAATGTACTTATTAAGTCGACAGGAAACGTTTAAAGAAAGTGATCTGAAAAATTTTCAGGAAGCAATTGAAAAATGGGCTAATCTATTTATTAAATTATTTGGTCAATTTTCGAATTCTGATTTTAAACTGCCAAAGTTACATTCATGGGTTCATCATATTGTTGATACTATTCGTGAATTCGGAGCCATAAATGGATATACTACAGAAACTTACGAAGCTTTACACAAGACATATGTTAAAATTCCATATCGTCTCAGTAATAAAAAAGATGTGGAAGAGCAAATGATGAAAACCGTAAATATTAACATAAATTATCATGTAAAATTATAAAAATAACGGAAAATCTCTAATAAAAAATTTTTTTATTTAGATACGGAGAAAAGCGATAATTAAGCAAAACGACTTTAAAAAAAAGTTCAAAACTCCACTCAAATTTAATTATTCTTCGAAGTTATTTGAATTTGATATTTCGGAAGCTTTTGAATTTATTGATAAATATAAAAATGAAACAAATTTAGATGAAAAAATGATAAAAGGCTTAGACCATTTTATTCAAAGTTTGGATTCATATTTTGATCTGCTTAAGATTTCAACTGCACAGGGTTGTCACATAAAAATATATAGATCTGTAACTTTGGAAAATCGTGCAATATTACGTACAACAAACATGTTTCACAAGCGGCCATGGTTTAGTAATATCTCTGTAACTATGAATGATGAAGAACTTTTTGAATATCAATCTGATAATGGAATTTGTTACGCACAGGTATATATTATTACAATAATTCTAANAAAAAAAAAACATTATTATTTTATATTAATAAATTCAATCTTTATTTCGCATTTATCCACATTATTTTTAAAAATATATAATTATTTTATCTATATTTTTTTTTGAAAAAGAATAAATATAAATTATAATCATGTAATTAAATATAATATTCGAAGACTTTAGTATTGTTCAATTAAAAATCAGAAAATTTGTTGCTAATAACGAATATGATTTTAATTAATTTTGTAAGTTGCGGAGATATCTAATTATGAGTAATTTGCAGAGATGTAATATTATGAATTATTATTACATTTTAATGATAGCAATTAGATAATAACTATCTAATTGAGGGATATAATAATAAAGAATTTTGAAATAATTCATCATACTTAGATAGTAGGAAACGATATATAAAGAACTAAAATTCTGTTTTGTTTCTTTAAATATTTTCGAATATTTCTAATAATTTTAAAATAATTTTAAAATAATTTTAAAATAAATATAATAGTAAATAGTTTTTTAATTTAGAAAATAGTAACAAAAAAAATGAATCAGAAGGAAATGCTTTTATTTTATAGAAGAAATAAAAAAAAAAAAGATGAATTTTATTCTGGTCTTTTGACTGGAAAATCAAAATTTGTTAAAAAGGATCGTAAACAATCTACATCATCAACAACCCCAACAACACCCGCAGCAACAACACCCGCAGCAACAACACCAGCAGCAACAACACTAGCAGCAACAACACCAACAGCAACAACACCAACAACACCAACAACACTATACATGTCGTCAAAACTATTGAATTGAGTCAGACGCAATTAAAATTGAGAAAAATTGGAGTTGAGTCAAGGCAAATTTTGATTTTTACTAATAACTAATGCAATTAGTTGAGTCAGACGCAATTAAAAATTGAAATTTTAAGAGTTGAGTCAAGGCCAAATTAGTTTTGACGACATGTATAAACAACACCAACAATGCCAATAGTATTAATAGAACCAAAAGAAGTTGCAGAAGCATCTTCAAGAAAAAAGCAAAAAACAGTTGCTGGAGCTATAAAAAATTATTATTCTGATGGTAATGTTTCGAAAGTCTTCGAAAATATTTGCAATATACAAAAATTTTAAAACAATTCTTTTTATAGATGATTCCCCATTTACACATAAAGATGCCAATTATTTCCTAAATAAATTTGAAGAGATGAATAGCAGACAAATAGAAATGAATAACAGACAAATTAAGATAGAAAGAGAAATCTCTGACATACGGAAATTATTGGCATCAAGTGGAATCGAATCAGATTATACAACTGAAAATGAATTTATAAATGTAAGTGTTTACATTTGTTATAAAGCTTCTTTTATTGAAACATTTGTTATTAATTCAAAGTACTTCGAAATACTTCGAAATAGAAATTCGTCCGGAAAGTTGCAAATTCTGCTATAGATAAAAGAATCTATCCGGATGAAAGTTATTTAAAATCTGTTGCTGCTGGTTGTGCTGAATTGGAATTTTGTGAATATTTCGGGGGTTGGGAAAACAAACGTTGGAGCTCTTATTACACAAAATATATTCAAAGCCCTGTAAGTTTTATTTGAATTATTTACTTAAATTATTTTAAATTATAATATTAAAATATAACGTATTGTTTTAAAAACTTTTAAAGTTATTAGCTAAACATCGAAGTCTAAGAGGGTCAATTGCGAATAGAGTAAGGTCTGCTCTTTTCGCAGTATTTGGGGAGCACGAACTTCCATATATTGATACAAAATCTGCTCCCCAAGAAATAAAGGAGTGGAAGGATTCGGAAAAATTAAAAAATGCGTATGAAAGACTTTATCAACGTATTGATAGTGATAAAGAAATGACCTGGTGTGCTAGGATCATACAAAAAACATGGCCAAATTTTAAAAAATTAACAAAAGAAAAAATTGCGTTTGGAATGGCTGTATGCCAATATATGTTGAATCCGAAAACTGAATCAATCAAAATCAATGACGAAGAGATACGCAAAATCATGAAAGTTAAGAAAGTAAGTAAGAAATATAAAAAAAAAATTTGATATTATATTAAATATTAAAAAATTTATTTTTTTTATAGAAAAAGCTAGAAGAAGGTCAAATTATTGGGTTAGATAATGAGGAAGGAGAGGAGGAGGAGGAGGAAGAAGAGGAGGAAGAAGAGGAGGAAGAAGAAGAAGAAGAAGAAAAGGAAAGAGAGGAAAGAGAAGAGGAATATGAAGATGAAGTTATATTTACAGGACAAAGCTTTCGGTCACGAAGTAATAGTCTTGCGTAATAATCTGAAATTTTTAAAATATGAATATTTTTAATTTTAGCATTTTTTATATTTTATTTAGTATTATATTTTATTTAGTATTATATTTTATTTTATTTATAAATATCCAAAATATTTTATGCTATAATTTATTATCATTCAAAGAATTCCGAGAACAATAAATTAAAAATAAATTTTTTTGCAATATATGATTTCTAGTTGCGTATATTTCCGTAAATATTCATAAAAAAGTGCAAAAATTTATATTACGAAGATTTGAAAGTAAAAAATATTTTCGTAAAAAAAAATTAAGCTGCGAAAAAATTACGGAATTTTTCGAGGTGTAATTTTTTCGAGGTGTAATAAATACGTAGAAAGTTACGAAATCTTGCAGAATTTTTTCGAGGCGTAAGAAATTGGTGATTTTACGGGCGAAATTATTATGTATCGAAATCTTTCGGAGATATACGTAATATTACGGGGAAATCTCCGTATAAATTACGGAAATTTTACGTTTTGTAATAATTACGGAATATTACGCCTATTAAAATTTCCTGATGTATTAGATTCTTATATGTATATCAATTTATAAATAGTTTTAGTCACATGACTTTGTGGCGCAGTAAAGTTACACGATAACAGTAATGGTTATACAAAGGCGCAGTAATAGTAAGTAACACAGTGGCACAGTAAAATAGTAGATCACATTATTAAAATAGGAAGAATAGTGTAACTCCAATAGTTATAAATACAAGGCCTTTCCCAGACCTTTTTCAAAGATCAGATCAGACTTAGATTTAAGTTCTACTTTTCCAATTCCCCCTTAACAAAAAGGATGGAACTAATCAATTCTTAAGAGAGGACTTCTAAAGGTAATAAACCTTTCGTATTTACGAAAAATACTTTAATTTTTGTTCTTAACCCCAAAGTTCTTGAATGATGAAAATAATAAAAGAATTATTATTTTATTTGTATTCTTAATTATTAATAAACTAACATGTATAATTAATAAAGGAATATTGAATGTTATGGGATTAAATGCTTGATTGCATAATTGTATAATGTTAATATTCTTGAGTTAATGAAATAAAATATAAACTTTTGTCGAAGAATAAATGAAGTCATGACTTATGTTAGAAGGAGAAATTATCTTTGAGCGTTTGAGTAAACGCATAACCCCTTGCTTTGAGCGTTCGAGTAAACGCAAATTATCTTTGAGCGTTTGATGAGTAAACGCAAATTATCTTTGAGCGTTTGATGAGTAAACGCATATTTATTTTTAAGAATATAGCTTTTTACGTTTGAGTTAATACGTAGTAATGTTTTTAAAGAGAAAATACTTTTTGCGTTTGAGTTAATACGCAGATATACTATATTTGAATGCATAAACAGTTACACCTCTTGTTAAATATAACAATGTTAAAGGACGTCGCCGCAACGAAAAGACCGATTATGTCTATAAACTGACTGGTGCCTTCTATAAGCAAAATAGAAACCAAACTGTCATGTGTCTTTGGACATAGCACGTTAAACTCCTAAAAGAACCGTAAAATGTATCAGGTTAATCATGAACAAATCATAACGGTTGACCCCGATAACAACGTTAACTAACGAGAAGAATAAAATAAAACAAGAACAGAGAAGGCAACTAGAAAAATAACAAAAGAGAAACCCATATCCCCACACCTTCACACAAGAACTCAAAGCCGTCCAGCCGGAATCGTCGATTAGAAGGAGAAGCTCAATGAAATTTCCAATAAAAAGAAGAACAAGACGTTAACGAGTGAGAAGGATAAAAATAAAACAAGAACAGAGAAAGCAACTAGAAAAACAACAAAGGAGAAAACCAATACAAGTAACTTTACCTGAACTTTAACACCCATTACATCAAAATCGTCTAAATTCTCGGAATCGTACATCGCGAAGATTCTCACGATTTTCAAGACTTAATATTACTGCAGACACGATGCGAACTTAGCCTATAATAACCTACCCACCCATACAAGTAATAAAAGAGTGAGTTCATAATGTTATTCTGGCAAAAGAAACCGTACGGAACACTGTTACCTATTATTGATAATTTTAATAATTTAAGTGAATTTATTAATTATAAACATTGTACGAAATTAGCCAATAAAAATCTATCTTTGAATCTACTCGAAGAAACTCAACAATTAATTTTACCTCAACAAGAAATGAAAGAAACAAAATAAATATTTTTTTAATAAATTTTTTTTAATTAATGTGATGTATAAATGAACCCAAAGTTAATATTGATTTCGAGAATAGATAAATAAACTATACTCCTATACTCTGAAATAAAATAATAAATAATAAACTGGGCAATAATATGAGTAACCTGGAGTAACCTGGAGTAACTCGGAGTAGCTTGGAGCAACCTGGAGTATAACCTGAAGTATAAATCTGGAGTATTTAATTCAGATTAGGTTGGGTTGTCTCTTACTCCACTATAATATGAACCCAACCCAACCCACTCCGCTCCATTAACAACCCTATCTAGAACGTTATAAATACGTATCGTTTGTAGAACGTTGTAGAATGGATCGTTCTAGAACATAACGTTCAAAATACGCAATAAAACGAATCGATTTAGAACGTTATTAATACGTATCGTTCGTAGAACGTTGTAGAACGCCTCTATATAATTTCTGATATATCCAGTCGGACTTAACCTCCAACTAATAGGTACCAAAAAAAAAATAATAATTTTTTATTGTGTGTTTTTTGAATAATTTATCGAACAGAGAGAGAGAGTTTTTACAATACAATATATTAAAATGTTAATATCGGTAAAATTAATTAATAATTTTATCTGATCAACTTTTTGTTACGTGACCAAATTATGCCAGCCAATCAGAAATTGCGTCTGAATTTAACCAGAAAAAATTAATTAGCCATTGAGCCAGAATTTAGTCAGAATTTAGCTGGTGCAAAATTAATTAGTCAAAGGTGCAATTATTGAGCCAGCTTTGATATTAATTGAACCTTTTATCCTTAACATAGGTATTGTTCTAGAATATAATATGAACGTTCTGTTCATATAATGTTATAGAATATTATATAAAAATTACTGATGTTAATTGTATTTATAAAAAACTACTTAAAATATTATTATTTTGTACTTAAAATATATTAAAATATGCTTAAAAAATATTTAATTTAGGTAATAAGTAAGTATGTTTTAGGTATATACTTAAAATATACTTAATTTTAAATATGTTTTAATAATATTTTAAGTATTTTTTAAATATATATTTAAAATATACTTATTTATTATCTAAATTAAGTATATTTTAAATATAAAATAATAATATTTTAAGTAATTTTTTATATATTTAAAAAATACTTAAAAAATATTTAATAAAATATATTTTAGGTAATGTGACACATTGTATAATAATATATATAAAACATCATATAATGCGTCATATTACCTACCTGCGTTATAATACCATTCCCTATCTTATATTTTAAATATTGTAGTTTTTATAGGGATGTTTTATATTTAGTAAATTATATGATAGATATATTAACCAATAGTATTAGTGCACAATAAGGCACAGTAATGATACAGTAGTCTATTTACCCCAGTATCACCAGAAATTTTTCTACCCCCCACATGATATTTTATGTAAATTTCGGGGGTTAGGGTTAGGGTTTGTCAGGGGTAATATATTTATCACCGTGTGTCACATCCTTCGAATATCGATTTTTATTAAATATCCTGGGGACTTAGAATTTTTTTACATGCGGAAACCATATTTGTCACTCAACATTCATCACCCTATTTTCTTCACGTGAATATAACATATGAGATCACCCGCCAATTATGGACCAATTAAATTCAGAAAAAATCATCTCCACGTGAGGGGGGTAGAAAAATTTCTGGTGATACTGGGGTAAATNTATATTTTAGGTAATGTGACACATTGTATAATAATATATATAAAACATCATATAATGCGTCATATTACCTACCTGCGTTATAATACCATTCCCTATCTTATATTTTAAATATTGTAGTTTTTATAGGGATGTTTTATATTTAGTAAATTATATGATAGATATATTAACCAATAGTATTAGTGCACAATAAGGCACAGTAATGATACAGTAGTCTATTTACCCCAGTATCACCAGAAATTTTTCTACCCCCCTCACGTGGAGATGATTTTTTCTGAATTTAATTGGTCCATAATTGGCGGGTGATCTCATATGTTATATTCACGTGAAGAAAATAGGGTGATGAATGTTGAGTGACAAATATGGTTTCCGCATGTAAAAAAATTCTAAGTCCCCAGGATATTTAATAAAAATCGATATTCGAAGGATGTGACACACGGTGATAAATATATTACCCCTGACAAACCCTAACCCTAACCCCCGAAATTTACATAAAATATCATGTGGGGGGTAGAAAAATTTCTGGTGATACTGGGGAAGATCAGTAGTCTAGAAAGATATAAAAAGTATTTGACTTGGTTTCTACAGCTTTTAGCTTAGAGCTTTTGTCTTGAAAAAGTTTTAAGTTCAAGGAAGTTGAAAGTTAATACTATAATTATAAAAATATAATTGTATTATTAAGAAGTAACTATTAAATAAAGTCCTTTATTAAATAAATCTTGAAACTCTGAAATAAATAATCTAATATTATAATTAATTAATGAAAATATTATGAATGTTATGAGATTTATTGCTTGATTATTTAATTGTATAATATTATAATTTTTAAGTTAATAATAATAATATAACCTGAAACTTATAAATAAAAGGAGTATTAACGTATTAAAGATATAACCTTTAATAAAATATGGAAGTATTTGAATTATAGATTATAAGAAAGTTCGTTATAAGGAAGTTATTAATATATGAAGTTATTAATAAAAGTAATTATTAATAATGAAGTTATTAGTGAAAGTAATAAAGTTGTAATGACTTGGAAGAATAATTAGTTTGTTAGTTCTAACTAAAAAACTAACTGGTGCCTTTTAAAATAAAGGAATAACCAAACTGAAAGTCTTGTACCTAATGGGAAGGACTATAAACTTTTTAAAAGAACTGTAAGTGGGAAGTATGAAAGTACACCTGTGACATTGTCAAAACTAATTTGGTCTTGACTCAACTCTTAAAATTTCAATTTTTAATTGCGTCTGACTCAACTAATTGCATCAATCACTAGTAAAAATCAAAATTTGCCTTGACTCAACTTCAATTTTTCTCAATTTTAATTGCGTCTAACTCAATTCAATAGTTTTGACGACATATATAATATACTGTATATCTAATAACTAACACGTGAATTTATTGTGTTCCATAATTTGTTCTAGAAATTCTCAATTGTCATAATAGGTATGATCTACACTATACAAATTTGGAAATACTGTATTGTACGAATTTTGTGTGTACAGTAAACTTGTACAAGACAGTATTATCGAAATTTAAAATCCGGACGGTCATAAACAACAGAAATTCCGGTAATCCAAAAAATAAATCCTCTTTTATATTATTTTAAAACAAAAATGTGCTTCTGCTCTCCAAAAAGAAAACCAAAAGAAAAAAAAGAAAATATTCCGATGAAAAATGAAACCAATACTTATCCATCCGTTTCGCCCACTACACCCATTACTCCCATTCCACCTATTACACCAACTACACCCAAAACGCCCAATATACAATTTACAACCACTAATACTGTTGACCTCGACTTCAGTGATTCTGAAAGTATGTCTAGTTCTAGTGATATAAACGGTGCATTAACAATTGGAGGAGAAATAGCGGGACCCTTTGTTCCTTGGCTAGAAAATGCTAAGAAAATAATCGAAGAAATCACTAAAATTTTTGGAAATGCCCAGTATAACCAAAAAACTTGTAAAGTTCTAGTAAAGCGTGTTAATGCTATTTCAGATGTTATCGAAAAACTAAACACACAGAAAGAAGAAAACGAGAAAAAATTTCGTGATCAATCCTATTTTAATGCTTTCGTTCGTTTTGTCAGAATATTAAAAGAAATTAAAGAATTTATTCAAGATGTTTCTCAACTTAAAGGTCAAAGAAAGTATGCACATGGCTCTGCTATTAAAGATCGTTGTAAAGATCTCATAAATAAATTTAATGATTGTTGTCTTGATATACAATTTATAATCGTAATTACTAAAGAAGATCGAGAAAAGGAAGATGTTTACCTTGAAGAGGATGTTATTGCTATGCGAAAGGTATGCATTTTCAACAGTTTCATAATAAAAGTTTCATTACTACTAAATTTTAATATTTAGTAATTTTTTTTCTTCAGTTCTTAGAGTCAATTGGACAAGGAGCAACTATAAGAGATGAAGAAAATGGCATAAAACTTGATTTAGTTTTTGATGAAGTATCAGAAATGCAAAAAAAGGTCAAGAAAAGTGAAGGTGACGAATTATTGACAGCACCACAAATTCTTCCAACCGATTTAACTACAATCGGAAAAAGAGTAGAAAGGGGAAAAATATACAAACAAATGTTAAGACATGCAGTTCCTGTAGCTTGCAAACCTGTCGTAATTCCTGATAATTCAAAAGCGAGAAAGATCAATGGTCAATTAGCTATTCTAGAACGATTACATTCATCTAATAATATAATCAAATTTCATGGAGTTGCTACTATTAATGGTCGTCAACATATAATATTAGATTGGGCAGAACACGGAAATTTGAAAGAAGTTTATTCAGAAGAACATTTAGAATGGACAACCAAATTGAAATTAGCCCACGAAATATGTAACGGTCTAGTATTTTTACAAGCGTGTGGTATTTATCATCATGATATACGTTGTGAAAACATTTTGGTATGTAATTATATCGTTTAGTTTAGTTTCTTTCTTTAGACTTATTACGTACTCTTAGAAACACCTAATTGTCCTAATTGTTTACTATCAAGCTAAATCACAAGAACTTACTTGTATATACTGTAAATTATCATAGATAACTGGTGACACCATTTATGAAGCAAAAATTGCCAACTTTTACTTAAGTCGTGATATTGCACAAATTAGTCACGGAATACAGAATTTAGCTGGTATAATTCGATGGTTAGCCCCCGAAAAAATGCCTAAAGGAAATAGTCCAATAAAGGAACCATACACATTTAAATGTGAAATCTTTAGGTATGATTAAATGATATCAAATATTTTAAATATTTTGTTATTTTACACAACTAAATTCTTTTTTTTTTCAAGTTTTGGAATGTTACTGTGGGAGCTCGCTTTTCAAAAATTTCCATATAAGTCAATGCAAATGCAAGAGATTACTGAACATGTTTTGGCTGGAAAAAGAGAAGAATTAGACTTTGGTTCTAGTGATTCATCAGAAATAATAATGATATTCCGTGGTGTAATTGAAGCTTGTATGACTTTAAATTCTTTCTATACTTTCTTTTTATTATAAATTTCACCTTTCCTTTCATTCATTATTATTATTATTATTATTTAACTTTTAACTTTAACTTAACTTTAAAAGGTTGGAAACATGAACCTCTTCAACGTCCAGTGATTAAAGACTTGTTCCAAATCTTTTCGGAAAGTCGCCCACATAGTCGTAAATATGGAGCTCGCTTTTCAAAAATTTCCATATAAGTCAATGCAAATGCAAGAGATTACTGAACATGTTTTGGCTGGAAAAAGAGAAGAATTAGACTTTGGTTCTAGTGATTCATCAGAAATAATAATGATATTCCGTGGTGTAATTGAAGCTTGTATGACTTTAAATTCTTTCTATACTTACTTTTTATTATAAATTTCACCTTTCCTTTCATTCATTATTATTACTATTATTATTTAACTTTTAACTTTAACTTAACTTTAAAAGGTTGGAAACATGAACCTCTTCAACGTCCAGTGATTAAAGACTTGTTCCAAATCTTTTCGGAAAGTCGCCCACATAGTCGTAAATATAGCGGTTACATCAAAACCGATTTTGAAGAACAACCCGAAATTGAATATAAACTTGTCGAACATGGTAATGAAAATAGTGGTTTATTGGTTCAATCATTATCTTTAAAACCTATACCTTCACTTGATGAAGGTATTGCAGCACATAAAAGAAATGAACACGAGAAAGCATGGGAATGTTTTGAAATTCATGATCAACTTGATGATCCAAAAGCCAAATATTGGATGGGATATTATTTATGGGAAGGTTTTTACAAACAAAAAGATCCTGAAAGAGCGAAAGAATTATTTAAAGCGGCAGCAGATGCAGGTGTTGCTGATGCTCAGCTTCGTTACGCGTTTGCTGTATCAAAAGATAATTTTTCAGAATTTCTTAAATATTTAGTTAAAGCTGCCGACAGTGGTAATCCTACAGCTTTGTTTAATATTGCTGATATTCATATAAAAGGAAGAATTGGTATTGATAAAAATACAAAGAAAGGATTACAATATTTGAGATTGGCAGCTTTGAAAGGTCAACCTAAAGCAATTGAAGCACTAAAAAAATATGACTCAAGTTCAATACGTGATTCTTCTTAGTATTTATTTATTTATTTTATTTTATTTAATTATTTTAATTAGTTAATTATTTAATTATTTAAGAACTTATTTATTGTACACTAAATTTATCTACAATAAGAATTTATTAAAGATAAATATTAATAGAAAACAAAAAATAATATTCTCTGATTAATTATTTTTTTCTTGAAATTGTTGCGGAAATTATCCCTGTTAAAATAAAGTTATGATTAAAGTTATAATTAAAGTTATGATTAAAGTTATGATTAAAGTTATAATTAAAGTTATAATTAAAGTTAATGTTGAAATAAATCAATTCAAATTTCAAAATATTTAACCTACCATTTGGTTTATCAAAAGGTACAAAAATATCAGCATCGTTACCTTCGCTATTCTTTAATCCAAATCTTTCAAGATCATAAGCAAAACTATGCTTATTTGGTAATTCATAACGAATTGATTCAATTTGTGGATGTTCATTTAGTACAGAATTTGCCATAAGATATAAAGTAGCTTGTACTGATTCACTATCATGTGTAGCAAAAATGTTTAAAGTAATTGATCGAATTGAATCAAAAATATTATCAAATTTAATAACGTTTTCAGTTAATGATGTTAAATTTGAAGAAATGATATTATAAGTCCAAGTAGCATCAATACTAGTTGAGAGAATACGATCATTGGTTTCTGGAAGTGTTGTATCTTAATAATTTAAAGAAAAATATATATATATATATTATAATTTATTTATTTAAAGTAATTTCTATTATTATTATTATTATTATTATTATTATTATTATTTTTATTTTTATTTCAAATTATAAATTTTCTCTTACATTTATCTCTTATAAATCCAGAGAATTTTGAACCAGTTGTTTTTAATACTAATAAATCCTTTAAACCCGATTCAATTTTAATCGAAATTTCATTATCCTCATCATTATTGTTAATTCTTGTAACAATAACTTTGGCATTATGTGTGTCTTCACCATCCCTATAAAAAGAATGATCATGAAATTTACCATCAACCAACATTCTAGTCCATTTATGTTTAGTGATCGAAACATTAGCTTGAGAAACGTGAGAATAAGTAAAGATAAAATGACGCCCAATTTCTGTGGCAAACAATTCGATATTCTGAACATTAGAAGATTGTTTAGCAAGGATATAAACAGTGTTTTTCATTGAATCGGTTGCCACAACTTTGGAATTATCGGCTTCAGTATATGCCGTGGTGAAGTCTCCATCCAAAAGAACATGAATCTATAAAAATAAATTTTTTAATTTTTATAATTTTCATATGAAAATTTGCCAAAAATTAAATAATACTTACAGTGAGTTCTACCACTTCATGCCAATTTTTATTTCGAATCACTTTAATTAATCGAATATTATTTTTTCCATAGCTTTGCTGGCTAATAAATACGTCCGACATTTTACTTCCAAATTTATTAAATTTATATTTTCAATCAAATGTTAAAATTGGTATCGTTCGTTCGATTAGCAAATCGGGTACAGTCCTCGTGTAACATGTTTAAACTTGATAAAATCATGTATGATTTATATGGCAAACAAGTGATAACTTTAAAATCAAGGTTTTTTCATTAAAAAAAAATTGACTCTCAAAAAAACTTTACACGTGTTACAAATGAAAATAACAATATTTTAACTTTTATGGCATTTATTAAATCGCACATTTAACGCCATCACAGAGATAATGACCTAAAGTAGATCAAATAATGGTGTATTCTAAAATTGATTTGTTGTATCTCAATAAAACCATCAAAAATGTATTTGATCTAATTTTTCTCTTGTTCGAAATTCATTAGTTTTTTTTTTTTTTTTTTTAAAAAAAAAAAATTATTATCTTAGTTAATTAAGTGTTTAAGATAAGAATAATGAATTTTATTAAAGATATTTTTTCCGAGACTGCAACCCCAGTAACTATTGATGGAACAAATCGCCATGAATCTTTTTCTCCAATTANTTTAAACTTGATAAAATCATGTATGATTTATATGGCAAACAAGTGATAACTTTAAAATCAAGGTTTTTTCATTAAAAAAAAATTGACTCTCAAAAAAACTTTACACGTGTTACAAATGAAAATAACAATATTTTAACTTTTATGGCATTTATTAAATCGCACATTTAACGCCATCACAGAGATAATGACCTAAAGTAGATCAAATAATGGTGTATTCTAAAATTGATTTGTTGTATCTCAATAAAACCATCAAAAATGTATTTGATCTAATTTTTCTCTTGTTCGAAATTCATTAGTTTTTTTTTTTTTTTTTTTTAAAAAAAAAAAATTATTATCTTAGTTAATTAAGTGTTTAAGATAAGAATAATGAATTTTATTAAAGATATTTTTTCCGAGACTGCAACCCCAGTAACTATTGATGGAACAAATCGCCATGAATCTTTTTCTCCAATTAGAGAGGGAATTTATGTAAAATGGTATGTCGATGGTAAAAATTATTTTCATGCTGTTTCCGAAGCTCTTTTGTCCGCACAGCATGAAATTTATATCGAAGATTGGTGGCTTTCACCCGAATTGGTAAATTTAAATTTTAAATTTCTCCCTGAATTTCCGCTTAAATTCCATATTATGGAATCACGTGAATGAAAACTGCGGAATTACTAATTTAATTTGTATAATCAGTATCTTCGAAGACCTCCTTCAAAGAACGAAAAATTTCGTCTTGATAGAATTCTTAAAGCGAAGGCGGAACAAAATGTGAAGATTTATGTTGTACTTTATAAAGAAGTCCCTCAAGTTCTTACATTGAATTCTGAACACTCGCAAAATCATTTGGAAGGTTTACACGAAAATATTCACGGTAAAATTTACTTTTTGAAAATTTGAAAATTCGAAAATTTTATTATTATTTAATTATAATCTTATTTTCCTTTCTTTTTTTTTTGATTATTTGTAGTTCTAAGACATCCTGATCATGGTATCGATGGAACCCTATTTTGGGCGGTAAGAATAAGAAAATACAATCACTCACTTTATCAAATTTATTTTAAAAGTTGATGTTAATTTATTTTTGATTACATTATATGTATATGTTTATATATTTTATATATTTAGCATCATGAGGTAAAATTTTTTTTATATTAAAAATGTAAATTCTATCTTAAAAGTTTCATCTTAAGAATCTTTAATTTTTGTTTTAGAAAATGGTGGTTGTCGATCGTCATTTAGCTTTTATTGGTGGACTAGATTTATGTTTTGGACGTTACGATACTGGAAAACATCAAGTCACAGATTATTCTCATTTATCTCATAAATTATCTGTATGGCCTGGACAAGATTATTCTAATCCTAGAATTAAAGATTTTACTGATGTTGAAAATTGGGCATCTGCTCTCATTGATAAAAAGATTACCGCTCGAATGCCTTGGCATGACGTATCAATTGGTTTAATCGGAAAAGCCGCACGTGATGTAGGACGTCACTTTATGCAAAGGTGGAATTTTATCAAAAAACACAAAGCAGAAAATAAACTCAAATATCCAGTATTGATTCCTAAATCTGAAACTCAATGGGAACGTGAAAATAGTGAAGCAGTAAAATCATTTTCTTATTCAGGAAAAACAGTTGAAGTTCATCCAAATCGCGGTCCATGTAATGTTCAAATTTTGAGAAGTAGTGCTGAATGGAGTCTTGGTCTTGCTGAGACAGAGGTAATTATATACACATATCATAATTATTATATAAATATTCAAATATTCATTCACAATTCTTCTCTTGTTATTTCTCTCGTAATTCCTCTCGTAATTCCTCTCGTTATTAAGCATTCTATTTTTAACGCTTATGTTGACACAATTCAAAATGCTAAACATTTCGTTTACATTGAGAACCAATTCTTTAGTAAGAAATGTTTATATTAATTTTAAATTGAGATTTAATTTAATTATATTATGATATATTAATTATAAATAACTTTATTTTTTTTAGTCACTGCCACTAAAGCAAGTGAGGATTATCCGATTAAAAATCTTATCGGAAAGGTAATTTTATTTATTAGTATCCCTAATAATTATAAATAATATAAATAGCATAAATAGTATAATTAATATAATTAATATAAATATATATAATTCTTTGATTAAATAGGCGATAGTTGAACGAGTCACAAAAGCATACAAAAATAAAGAAAATTTCAAAATTTTTGTTCTTATGCCATTGTTACCAGCTTTCCCTGCCGAACTAGAAACATCAGGAGCTGCAACATTACGGTATGCAAATAATATATTATATATATTATTTTGAATGTATATCTTACTCTTCCATAATATTAATTATAATAATTATTTTATAGTCTCATTATACATTACCAATATAATTCAATCTGCCGTGGTGGACATTCTATAATCGAAAAAATTAAAGAAGCCATATGCGAACATTCTGGTATTGATAAAAGTGAGGAAGATAAACTTGATGCCATAGTAGAAAATTATATTAGTTTCTATGGACTTCGATCACACGATCGGATTGATTATTTATCCGTTGATGAGGCGAAGGGTAAACTCATTGAAGAAAGAGAGGCAAAAAGTTTAATAGAAGCAGCTGATTCCGATCCCGCGTTGGCAATGTCGATCATGAACCTAGATCCTTCGGGAACTTTTGTTACTGAAGAACTCTATATTCATACAAAACTTTTGATTGCTGACGATAGAATCGTTATTATTGGATCTGGTTTTGTATTTTTTGTTATTACTATTTATTTTTGATACATTTGATTTTTTTATATTAAAATTAAATATATATGTTATAATTTATAATTTAGCCAATTTGAATGATCGGTCACAGAATGGTGATCATGATTCTGAAATTGCTGCTATTATTGAAGACAGAGAATTCATTGATTCTAGCTTCCCTGGTGGAAAAGTTAGTATCTCCACAACTTTTATTTTTCATCATTAATTATTATTATTATTAATTTTCATTAATTATTATTATTATTATTATTATAAAGTCTGGAAAATTTGCTACATCACTTCGTCGTGCAATCTTCAAAGAACATCTTGGTATAGAATTCGAAAGTGATCATGAAAGTGGTACCCATCCCCCACCTATTGGTCTTATTGGTCCTTACCGTCATTGCGAAAATGATAAGTTTGTCGAAAACCCTGTCAGCGATCAATTCTTCCAATTATGGACAAACACTGCTAAAACCAATACTAAAATTTATAGTGAAGTCTTCGCATGTGTCCCTGATGATAAAGGTATATTTTTTTTATTTTTTTAAAATTTCTTTATTTATACTTACTATTACGTAAATACTTACGTCTCAAATTTTTATTTTAAATTTTCTCTCAAACGCACGTGTATACGCACATTAGTCACGGATTGGGAAGAATATAAAAAATTTGTTCCCGATCATGCAAAGATTCCAATTGGTCATATAACTGAATCAGCCAGAGGAAATTTATCTGCATCTGAAGCAAAATTGAAAGGAATCAAGGGTCATTTGGTTACATTCCCATTGAAATTTATGAACAAAGTAAAATTATCTGGATCTGTTGTATTCGACGCAATCACTCCTATGGAATTATACACTTAAATTAATAATAATGATTTTGTTATTATTAACAGTTTAAATTCCACTTGTATTTATATTTATATATATTAGTATATACATATGTTATTTATTTTTTGTATTTATTGTTGTGAATTTTCATTACAACATATGTTTAAAATTTTCTCGTAAATATAAAATATATTACTTGCCACATGATGAGCCACTTTTAAAGTAAATACTTTATTGATTATGCGTATTGTTTTAATAATTGTGAAATTAAAATTAAAATTAAAATCAAAGGTCGAAAATCAACTGATACAACTACAACTCAACTACAAAATACGTCCACAAGCAATTTATATCATATCAACTTTCCAAACCTGAACTGTAAATACCTGTAAATTTAAAGAGAACTTGAAATAATTATCAATATATTATTGTCGATCAATTTTAACATTCACATGCACTAAGATATAATAAAATGTATTAATTGAATTGATAGTTTATAAACTTGATTTTCTCACGTATTTTTATCGCGCGTCACTCATAATATTTTGATTATTGCATTTTTTAAATAAATAAAATATAAGAAATTTAGAAATTTAAAAATATAATATATAAATAGTTGTTAATAAACTTTATTAAAATATACATATACATATATAGCATGGCATGAAATCATTTATTGTATTTTTCTATAAAAAATAAAAAATAAAAATAAAAAATAAAAAATAAAAATAAAAATAAAAAATAAAAAATAAAAATAAAAATAAAAAATAAAATTTAAAAATTAATAAGAATGCCAAGTAATACCACGAAACGTATATAATTTTTATATAATTTTTAAATATATGATTTATACATTAATTTCGTTTACTTTTTTTCTTACATAGCTCGCGTCATTGAACCACATAGTAATGCTGTACAGTGGGTTGGTATTGTTGGTATTTGATTCTCTCACAATTTTCACAATTCTTAATTCAAATAATTTCTAACATTTCTGAAAATATCCACGAAATTATATGAAACCAACTTCCAATCCAAAAATTACCGACGTAATATCAGCTAATCTTTACAAAGGATTTGGATCCAATTAATCGTAAAGCATCGATTGGATGTTCGGAACCTTTTATCGTACCTGATACTTCAAGAGGTTTTTTAATCTAATTGGTAACAATCATGAAATTTTACAAAGTTATTATTTAATATAACGCAAAAGAAAAAATAAGTCAAACAAATTAAATTATTAATGAAATGAATGTATATATATATAAATAACTTTTAAAAAGGGTTTTCTTTTTCGAATGTTTTTTTTCATAATTTTTTTATGAAGTCAAGTTTCTTTTAATTTTAATAACGAGAAAATTTTATTACCTAATCATATTTAAATAAACTGTAGATTTTACAACATAGTACCAGATATTATTCTAAATCACATGTCTATCTGGCATGATGAAAATATAAAATTATAAATGTTTATTGATTTCGTGGTTTCATTAAATAATTACATTGGAAACGATATATCAAGTACGTACCACATAAACAATAATGTTAACCAGAATTTTAATATTCGTTTTAGTTTAAACTAATAAATTAAAATAGGCAAGATAATAATTACAAATAAAAGAAGACATTTTGCTTTATTTTTTTTGTCATATGGTTATCTGAAAGAATTTTTCTAACTTGGTTTGGCGTGAGGAAATATTTTTCATCAATAGATATTTTGCATATTCAGTACGAACCCAGTAAGAACTTGTGATGCAACGTAAGTCAGATTTCGCCTTATAGGTGCCATTCATTATAGCCTTAGTATTGATATGAAAATGATTTGATATAGGAAGAACCACAATTTCTTTAATTGATCAAATTAACATACCGATGTTAATTTTTTTTTGAATTATTCGAAGACTTGAGATGAATGTGTATCAAATTTCAAAAAAAAATAATGTTAGACTTAAAACAAGTATTTGAAACGGATTTTTGAACAGTATTTGTACTTGGAAGTTAAAAGCAAGAATGCTTTGTACCGCATCCAAAGAGGCCCGAGATATAAAAATAATAAAAGAACCTATAAAACATTTCAGAGGATTGGCATATTTTCGAGGACAAGGTCTGAAGTAAAGGCTTTGGAAAATCTGAAAATCAAAGAAGCAATGCAGTGGGAAGAATACAAGATTCTATGAATCCGGTCTCAAATGATTTATATAAATTTTCTTCAGCAAAACGATAGGTAGCAGTACGTGATATTTTTCAATCAGTAGGATTCAGTGGTATTGATGATACAAAGATTTTTTCTGGTGATGATGTGGCAAAGACTTTTGAGCAAAAAGTTGTTAAAATTTGAGAAGATGCATTGTTACTCTTTGGCTTTAAATCTCGGGCCAAGAGAACTCCTGATCTCAAGGCTACAGTGAAATTAATTAATGCAATACCAAGAAATTGGTGCAGTTATACTGTCAAGAGTGGGGGCAACTCGTGTAGGTTCCAAGGGCATCAAGTATGGAAAAAAACATATTGGATTGATTGCAAACCATATAACAGAACTGGTTTCAATAAAAAAAACTTCCACCATATAAACCAGAATCAACAAGCGAAGCTCAAGAACTCTTTAACAACTACTGATATCATTATTTCAAAATCTAATAATGAGGTTCACATATTAAATAATCAAAAATTGACAAAATTTTTGGTACGAATTGGCTACAAATCTCCATGCCTATTTGCATATCATCCACAAATCTCCTTTCCTATTTGCATGTCATCTCAAATTTCCCTGCTTATTTAAAATCATCCACAAATTTCCTGCCTATTATTTTCTTCATTTGACCAGTGGTTTATGAAGAGAATTCTTGCCTTAATGTAATTGAGAAATCTGTGACAAATTTATCACAATTGCTCAAATTATTCTTCAAAATTCCAAATCCAAAATTACTATTAAACTACTATAGAAAAAGTGCCAAATCCCAAATTATTTTACTATGCCAATTGCCCTCTATAGTATCAACTTAAATAAATAAAATGATTCCAAACAATTCTTAAGTATTACTGAAACTAAGAAAAAGATACCTGAATCTTTGATTTCTTTACCTTCAGAATATCTCACCAAAAATGGATTTGATATAAATACTCTTATCTTTCTTTTACAACAAAAAATTTGAATATATCAAGAAAAGCTAAAACAATAAAGAATAAAAATTATCTTTGAATTGCAGAATAATAATAATTACTAGAATAAGATTAAGTTTCATTGGTCGAATGAGCAAAATTTTGATACAAATAGGCAAGAAGATTCACAAGTAGGCAGGGATATCTGTGATAATTCGCAAATAGGCAATGTGGTCGATTCGTAAATAGGCTAAACCAATTTGTATCAAAACTTTTACTGATTTTTTATTATTTGACATGTGTTTTTAGAGTATAAGCAAAATTCTGAAATTAAAATAGAAGTTTCCACTATTTTTTCATATGTTGAATGATCAAAAATTGACAGGATTTTTGATGCAAATTGGTTACAAATCTTCTTGCCTATTCACAAATAAGTCACAAATTTTGTTGCCTATTTGTGAATCAGCCAACAATCTCTAACCTATTCATGAATCAGTTACAAATCTCCTTGCCTATTTGTAAACTTTCATGCTTATTTGCATCAAAAATTTTGTCTGTTTTTGTTCATTTAACTAGTATTTATTAAATTAAAAACAATTGAAATTAAGAAAAATTAAAATTGAGTCAAAGCAAATTTTAATTTTTACTAGTAATTAATACAATTAACACTAGTTAAATAAACAAAAACAGGTAAAATTTTTGATGCAAATAGGCAAGAAGATTTGTAAATATACTTGCATACAAAATTATTTTGGGATCCCGAAATTGTAATTTTGGAAAAAAAAGTTGAAATAGTTTTTCATAAAATCTAAAATCAATTTTGGAAACATATATAGTAAGAAGATTTGTAAATGATTTGCAAATAGGCAAGAAGATTTGCAAATAGGCAAGAAAATTTGTGGCCAGTTCATAAATAGCAGAGATTTATAAATAGGCTAAACTAATTTGTGCCAAAAATTTTATCAATTTTTAATCATTTGACATGTATAATTGAGTCAGATGTAATTAATTGAATTAGACATAATTAAAATTAAAATTTTAAAAGTTGAGTTAAAGTCAAATTAGTTTTGGTGACATGTATATACTGGTTAAATAAACAAAAATAAACAAAATTTTTAATACAAATAAACAGGAATTCACAAATAGGTAAGAAGATTTTTAATAATTTACAAATAGGCAAAAGGATTTGTGGATAATATACAAATAGACAGAAATATTTGTGACTGATTTGTAAATAGACTAAGCTAAGTTAATTTGTGTCAAAAATTTTGTCAATTTTTAATTATTAGATATATGTTTCTTAATCTTTACAAGTTAATATTTTGGAATTATAAATTATAAAATTATTATAAGATAAACTTTTTTATAATTATTATATTTATTACACTAGTTGAACAAACAAAAATCAAAATTCTACTGATGATACAAATATGTATTGTATAAATATTTGTAAAAATTCATAGACAGAAATTCTTATTTATAAATTGGAAAAAATTAATTATCTATAAATTTTAGCAAATTTAGCTATTAATCAGAATTCAATTAATAATAAAACCATCTTATTTTTTTCCATTTGATCAGTATTATATAACCATATAAATATAGAATATTTACTAAGTTAATAATTAATACTAGTTAATAATAAATGATAATAAGTAATACTAAGTTATACATGTTATAAATACCATCCAAATTAAAATTTAAAAATCCAAAATCTAAAACCAAAACTCAAATCCCAAATCCCAAATCCCAAATTCCAAATTCCAAATCCCAAATTCCAAATGCCAAATGCCAAATGCCAAATGCCAAATCCCAAATTATTTATATAGTGTCAAAATTCCAAATACTATGATGCTGAAATTCCAAATTCCAAAATATTTTGGGTTTTGGATGACATGTATAATACATATATACAAATTGACAAAATTTTTGACACAAATTGGTTTAGTCTATTTATAAAATCTCTTTTCCTATTCATAAATCAGCCACAAATCTTCCTGCCTATTCACAAATTAACCACAAATCTTCCTGCCTACTTGTGTCAAAAATTTTGCTTGTTTTTATTTATTCAACCAATGATGTCATCAAAATTATTGAATTGAGTCAGATATAATTAAAATTAAGAAAAATTGAAATTAAGTCAAGGTAAATTTTGATTTTTACTAATAATTAATAATTAATTGAGTTAGATGCAATTAAAATTTAAAATTTTAAGAATTGAGTCAAAGCCAAATTAGTTTTGACAGTATGTATATACTAAGTAATAATATAATTATAAACATTTGTATAATTGTATTTATACTTGTATGCAAAATAACTTATCATAGTAAATCAAAATATTTTGAAAAATGAAAATCAAAATAGTTTTTCATAGAAGACAAAATTATTTTATTTAAAACTTGAAATTTTTTGATTACCCAGATAAATTTTTTGATTAAAAACTAGATACTTTTTTTACTTCCATATATAGAATAAATTCTAAATAAATCTCAAAAAGATGAAATACCTCAAAAATCCAAAATCAATTTTAGGAACATGTATAATTATGACAGGCATCACTACTTATAAATATATTCATTTAAACTTTGTAAACATATTTAAAAATTGATTCTAAATAACTTTAATTAATAACTTAAGTTTTTATAATAAAGTTTTATATTATTTGCATTTTAAAAAAAAGTAATTTTGTTCAAGCACTGTTCAACAGTGTCCCTTGGCAATACTGGCCAAAGGTGCAATCATTGAGTCAACCTTGATAACCACTCTTAGTCATATAACAAGTTACTAGAACAACAACTTAATAGATAACAAAACCTTATAATTATAATTATTTTTTTTTGTTCTCTAATTAGATCAAGTTAATTGAGAAAGTTTACATATAGTAATAAGTTAAAATTGACCGTTCTGGCACAAGTAACAACAGGAGATGCAACTATTCCCTTAATCACAATAATGCTGACTAAATTAGGAAAAATAAGATTTTTGTAAATTTTTAATAAATTTTCTATATAAAATCAGAAATAATTAGGGATCATAATTACATATAAAAGTTTTAATTACATATAAAAGTTTTAATTACATATAAAAGTTTTAATTACATAATTAAATCCCAGAAATGATCTAAATAAACTTATGGATAAGAATAAATTGCATATACTGTAAAATTTAGACCTATTTCGTTAAAATTGAGAGAGAATAATGATGTAATGTTTAAAGTTTAAATGGCTGAAAAAAATCAAAATAGTTATTATTCTCTCAATTTGTAAGTTTTAGGTTTCAAATATTTACAGCAGATCTAATTTATTCTTTTCTTTGAGATTTATATGTAATTACGAACACTAATTATTTCCAATTCTATATACTGTATAATCATTTTATAATTATGGCGTTATGGCCAGAGTTACGGATTCGGGTTGCAACCGAGATTACTTATTATATGTCTTTAATACAAATATAAACAGGTCGTTGAGATATCATCGTATAAAGTTTATTTTAATTTCATTCAAAAAAAAATTATTTTGAAAATAAAACTAAATTTTCGAAACAAAGATTAAATTGTAGATTTTATTGATCAATGTATTTTAAATTTAACTCAACCTAATCTCAGTACGGGTTCGAAAATGTCAATACTGAGCGTCTACTTGCTTCCCTTAAAAATCAACTTTACCAAGCTAACTATAGATATCTATCCGTCCATCACATGTTGTGTTTTGAGTTAAACGGATAAACTAGATCTAAAACCTTTTTTGCCTTTATTGATATTACACCACACAATTTAATATATTTATTTATTTTTCATTATGTGAACCATTCTTGTCCAGATATTCTTCTTTCACGTGCCAAATGCTTTAGTGCTACGGCTGGGAAAATGCATCCACATCTACCTATTTACTTCTTGCTTGTTTTCTTTTTTTGAAGAAATATTTTTGCTGGCTTACCATAATTTTTTTTTCGAATCAAATTTGCATCAAACAATATCGTACTTTATCTCATAATATTTCAAAAAAAAAGACTTTTAGTGTTTATTTATTTCCCGTATTATTTTCTGTATTATTTTCTGTATTATTTATCTTGCATAAAAGATCGATGACATTATTTTTCCGTTCTGTTTATGAAAAAATACGATTTAATCGATATGACATTTTTTTTTAATTTAATCGATTTTATTAATCGAAAAGACTAAAGAATTAAGGCGTTTTTAATTTCGCCTTATTTGATTAATCGTCATAGAGATCCCCTGAAAGGTATAGTTTTAAGTTTATTATATTAACAAAGGGTCGTCGCACGGGCGTTTTGTGTTATGGTAAAGTGAGATCTACAGTAAGAAATAAAAAAAAAAGCGTTTTGCTTAATTTAGTCAACCTTTTTACACAATTGACACAAACTTAATCTTGTCAAAAAAAAATTTAATTTATATATAATTATCGTACTAATTTAAAATTTTTTTTTTTTAGATAGTTGTGAGAATATATTTTCAGCTATCTTTCTTCCTTTTTTTTTTTTTTAGCAATCATTAATTATTTTATTAGATCAATTAATAATTATCTATTAGGTTAATCATTAGGTCATTATTATTATTAGTCCATTTTTTAGGTAAATTTGTTGGTTAAGATTATTAGGAAAAAATGGAAGACCAAGAATTTCAGCCTTATCAAGAAGTTCAAGAAGTAGAAGAATTAATTCAGGAAGAGATCGATAATGCATTTAAANTAAGGCGTTTTTAATTTCGCCTTATTTGATTAATCGTCATAGAGATCCCCTGAAAGGTATAGTTTTAAGTTTATTATATTAACAAAGGGTCGTCGCACGGGCGTTTTGTGTTATGGTAAAGTGAGATCTACAGTAAGAAATAAAAAAAAAAGCGTTTTGCTTAATTTAGTCAACCTTTTTACACAATTGACACAAACTTAATCTTGTCAAAAAAAAATTTAATTTATATATAATTATCGTACTAATTTAAAATTTTTTTTTTTTAGATAGTTGTGAGAATATATTTTCAGCTATCTTTCTTCCTTTTTTTTTTTTTTAGCAATCATTAATTATTTTATTAGATCAATTAATAATTATCTATTAGGTTAATCATTAGGTCATTATTATTATTAGTCCATTTTTTAGGTAAATTTGTTGGTTAAGATTATTAGGAAAAAATGGAAGACCAAGAATTTCAGCCTTATCAAGAAGTTCAAGAAGTAGAAGAATTAATTCAGGAAGAGATCGATAATGCATTTAAAGATGTGAAAACTCAAGTGCACACATTTAATAGTGATGATCCTCCAGAAGTTAAAGCAATGCAAACTATGGCAAATGGGTCCACCATCACCACCATTACCGATACCAGCGCTACAAAAGAAGTTATTTCAGATATTGATGAGAAAACTGAAAAAGATGTTTTATCATCATCAATTTCACCAATTCCGGGAATTCCGGGGGCTATTCCAACTATTCCACCTGAGGAAATTCCTAATATTCCTGATTGGGTACATATAGGTTGGAAACAAGTTGCGGACATCAATGTCAATGATCCTAATAATATTTCCGAAGAAGATTATTATAATCAAATATTAGGAGAATTCTACTTCGGCAAACTTTGGTTAAATGCTGGAGTTGTTTTTGTTTCCATATTTGTTACTTGGTTTGTTACTATTCTTGGTGGTGGATTAGGATGGGTCATAATAATTTGTGCTTTTGTTGGTAAAAATTCTTTCCATATTTTATTTTTATTTTTTTTTTTTAATAACGAATTCCATTAATTCAATTATTATTCTGTTATTTTTTAGCATCATATTTCAAGATTTCAGTAAATAGATTTTATCGTAATGCACGTAGTGACATATCACGTGAACTTGCAATTGAAAAATTAGAAACCGATACTGGAGAAGAATCTGTAGAATGGATGAATGAATTTTTACGTCGTTTTTGGTTAATTTATGAACCTATATTATCAGCTTCAATTGTTCAAACTGCTGATGGTGTATTAGTTGCTTCGACTCCTGGATTTTTGGATTCTATTCGTTTAACAACTTTTACATTGGGTACTAAACCTGTAGTTATTGAATCCATCAGATCATATCCTAAATCTGAAGATGATATTGTGGTAAGTAAATTTTTCCTTTCTTTCTACCTTTCTCACATAATAAATATATAATAATAAATGCATTAAATATATAATAATAAAATAAACTAAATATATAATAAATATATATATATATCATAATTATAATGATTAATAAAAGGTCATGGATTGGAAATTATCATTTAATCCCAACGATCTTGCAAATATGACAAAAATTCAAATGGCCAGAAAAGTGAATCCAAAAATAGTGCTCACAATACGAGTAGGAAGAGGAATGGTGGGAGCTGGTATACCAATATTATTGGAAGATATGTCATTTTCAGGATTGATGAGAATAAAATTAAAGTTGATAAATACTTTTCCACATATTAAAACTGTTGACTTAAGTTTTTTGGAAGATCCTAAATTTGATTATGCTTTGAAACCTATTGGTGGTGAAACCTTTGGATTCGATATTGCTAATGTATGTATTCTTATGTATTCTTTTTGTATTCTTATTTTATTCTTTTGTATTCTTTTGTATTCTTTTGTATTCTTTTGTATTCTTTTGTATTCTTTTGTATTCTTTTGTATTCTTTTGTATTTTTTTGAATTCTTTTGTATTCTTTTTGTATTCTCATTTTATTCTTTACACATTATTAAACTTGGTAAATATGGTTAATTAAAATTAATTAGATTCCCGGATTACACTCCTTCATAAGAGACCAAGTCCATGCTACTTTGAGACCAATGATGTATAGTCCAAATGAATATATACTAGATGTTGAAGCTTTAATGGGTGGTTATCCAATCGGTGAGTAATTTAATACGTGTTATTTTATTTTATTTTATTTTTTGTTTTCTTTGATGCAACTACATAACACCATATATTGTATATAACACTAACATCACATTTCATTTTATGTCAACTTCAGAAACTGCTAAAGGAGTACTCAAAATTAAAATCTATGGAGCCAAGGAATTAAGAAATACCGAAAGATTTGGTACCTCGGATCCTTATTGTAAATTGACTATACTGGGAACTAAAGAATTGGCTAGAACCAAAGTCGTTAATGATACATTAACACCAATATGGAATGAAACTTTTTATATACTATTAAATTCATTAACCGATAATTTGAATATTGAAATTTTTGATTTCAATGAACTCACGAAAGAAAAATTGATGGGAATGGCAACATTTTCTTTACCTACTTTGGAAGAAAATCCCGTACAAAATGAAATGTAATTAATTAATCAATTATTTATTATTATTATTATTGTTTTTATTTTTTTATTTTATTTAGTATTTATTATTATTATTATTATTATTATTCTTATTATTCTTATTGTTATTGTTTTATTATATACGTAGACAAGCCCCATTATCATTTGATAATAAATCATGTGGACAAATCAGATTTGATGCAATTTGGTGTCCAGTTGCTGAACCTACAGAAACGGAACCAAATCCCGAGTCAAATGTTGGAATCTTAAGATTCGCAATTCATCAAGCAAGAGATCTTGATCCTCGACTTTCAATAGTTGGTCAATATAATCCATATGCTGAAATATTTTTAAATGAAAAACTTGTTTATACTACAAAAACAATAAAAAGAAATAATAGTCCTATTTGGGAGGTATGAATTATTTATACATATTTATATATAATATATAATAATAATAATAATAATAATAATAATAATAATAATCCTTTTCTTTTAAATAATTGGATTTAAATTATTTAGGAAGCAGTCGAATTATTTGTTACGCATAAACAAAATGCATTAATATCTATTAAAATTTTCGATTCTCGTGATCTTGTGGCAGATCCAGTTGTCGGTAGTTGGTCAGGAAAATTAAGTGAATTTATGTCAGAAGTAGCATCAAGAAATGATTGGTTTACTATTAAAGATGCGTCTAGCGGTAAATTAAGATTAAGCGGTATATGGAAACCTATTATTTTAAATAGTTCAAGTTTCGATTGTAGTTATGGTAAATTATTTTAATTTATTATCATCGTAATTATTATTATTATTATTATTATTATTATTATTTGCATCTAACTTACGATATATAAATTCTATTTTATTTTTTTCAGTTGATCCAATTGGTATCGTTAAACTTCATATTAAGAATGGTAAAATAAATAAACCAGTTATGGGAAAAACGGATTGTTACGTAAAAATTAAAGTTGATGGAGATTATCGAGGTAGAACAGATATAATTCAAGATTCTATTAATCCGGAATGGAAAGATGAAATATTTTATATCCCNTAATAATAATAATAATAATAATAATAATCCTTTTCTTTTAAATAATTGGATTTAAATTATTTAGGAAGCAGTCGAATTATTTGTTACGCATAAACAAAATGCATTAATATCTATTAAAATTTTCGATTCTCGTGATCTTGTGGCAGATCCAGTTGTCGGTAGTTGGTCAGGAAAATTAAGTGAATTTATGTCAGAAGTAGCATCAAGAAATGATTGGTTTACTATTAAAGATGCGTCTAGCGGTAAATTAAGATTAAGCGGTATATGGAAACCTATTATTTTAAATAGTTCAAGTTTCGATTGTAGTTATGGTAAATTATTTTAATTTATTATCATCGTAATTATTATTATTATTATTATTATTATTATTATTTGCATCTAACTTACGATATATAAATTCTATTTTATTTTTTTCAGTTGATCCAATTGGTATCGTTAAACTTCATATTAAGAATGGTAAAATAAATAAACCAGTTATGGGAAAAACGGATTGTTACGTAAAAATTAAAGTTGATGGAGATTATCGAGGTAGAACAGATATAATTCAAGATTCTATTAATCCGGAATGGAAAGATGAAATATTTTATATCCCCCTACATTCGGAAAGGGAATTAGTTGAATTAGTCGTATGGGACTATGAGAGTACTTCCAAAGATAAAAAAGTTGGTGTAACTGAATTTTCTGTAGATAAGTTAATTACTAAAAATGAGGATGGTACTCTTACTTCTAAAGGAATAATTGAGGAGTGAGTATTCAATAATATTTGTAATATTTCATATTTACACATTTATTTATTTTATATAATATTTTATAATATTTTTCACGTTTTTATATTTTAGAACTTCACAATTAACATTAGAGAATTCACAAAGAGGTTCTTTAACCTATGCAGCTAGTTTTCATCCAACCTTAATTTCAGAGAAAGCTACTAAAGAGAATGAAAACACCACCATTGATGAATTAGATTACCGTAAGTAAATTCTTAAAATTCTTAATAATAATAATGATAATAATAATAGTAATAATAATTTTTATTAATTAATGTATTCAATACATTCATAGAATCTGGAGTGTTAGTTATCCATCTTAAGCAAGCTAAAATGGAAAAGAGAGAGACTTCTGTTGAAATTATTGTAGATAATGGATTATTCCCTTCGGCTATTTCAGAAAAGTGCAAGAAACAAAATCCAAAATGGGATCAAAGTAATTTAATTATCTTATTTATTTTTTCATATTTTATTATTATTAGTTCGTTCATAAACTAATACATAAATTTATATTATATTATTTATTTAGTAATGGAAGTCTTTATCAAGGAATTGGATTGGTCAAAAATTACCTTTAATATAAAACAATTCAATGATAAAAATCCTATCGGTAGTGTGATAGAGGAACCAGCAAGTCTAATTGAAAAATGTAAAGAATCTAATAAAGAAAGTGGTGGTGATAATGGAATAACAATACCAATCAGTGAAATAAATAATGCTACAATTGATTTGAATGTACGATATTTACCAATGAACTATAAATTGGATCCTTCTGAGACTATTGAAAGTATGTATTTTTAATAATTTTTAATAATTTTTAATAATTTTTAATAATTTTTAATAATTTTTAATAATTTTTAATAATTTTTAATTTTTAATTAGATATGGGAATATTACATGTAAAAGTTCAAAATGCAGAAAATTTAATCGGTGTTGATCGTTCTGGTAAAAAAATTTAATATATATTGTCAATATCGAGAAATATCTTAAATATATTATTTATATTATTATTTTTATTTTTGATAGGTACTAGTGATCCATATTTCCAATTTCTAAAGAATGATGAAAAAATTTTCAAGACAAAAACTGTCAAGAAAAATTTGAATCCTGTTTATGATGAAGAATTCGTGACCAATGTGGTTTGTATTATATAACATTGTTAATTATTGTTAATTATGGTTAATTTATTATTGTTATCACAACTAATTGTAATTTTAAATATAACTATTTTATATGTAATTTAGTTTTCACGTCTTAGAGATACATTTGTTATAGAAGCATATGATTGGAATCAATTGGGTCCTTCTAAAAAAATTGGTCAAGGTGTATTTAATCTCGTGGATATTCCTACTTTTGAAGCTATAGAAAGAAAAATTCCATTAATTAATAATAATAATAATAATAACAATAATAACAATAGTAGTACTGTACCAAGTTCGGCTGGTTCAATTAATTTACATTTACGTTTTGAACCACAAATGATTTCTAAGAAACGAATTACTTCTGGAACATTTATGACTGCCACTAAAACTCTTACAGGAGTAATTTCTGGTGGTGGTGAATCAGTGGTAAAAGGTGGTACTTTCATGGTAGGAACTGGAGCTAATATTGTAGGATCGGGTGTAAATTTAGTGGGTTCGGGAGCTGGAAGTGTTGTTTCGGGATTTGGAGGAATGTTAAAAATAAATGATAATACTACCGCTACTCGAAGTATTAAATCACAAGAAGTAACCGAATCACCAACAGAAGTATCACCACCTTCTGTTCTTACAAATACTCCTAGATCAAGCAGTACTGAAACGACTTCCCATTTCATTGAAAATATTGGTATTTATATTATTCATATTATTTATTATTTATATTATTATTTTCATATTTTATTCACAATTCTAAAATTAAACGAACGAAACAGAATCCGTATCAAGACCAGAACTGACAGGAAATTTAATCTTAACGCTTATTGAAGCTAAAGAATTAGTTGCTGCTGATGCTGGTGGTAATTATATTCTTCTTATTAAAGTAGTCTGTCAAATTTAACGAATTTTAAATATTTAAATATTATTATTAAATTGATAGGTACGAGTGATCCATTTGTTAAAGTGAAAATAAATAAAAAGGAAATACTTAAAACACAAATCAAAAAGAAAACTTTAGCTCCTACATGGTAAGAATAATTTTTACTAATTATATTGTTCACTAAAATAATTTATATTAATTTAAAATAATTTATATTAATTTATATTAATTTATAATAATTTATAATAATTTATATTATTTATACTATATACACTAATTTATAATAATTTATAATAATTTATACTAATTTAAACTGTTCATTATTAGGAATGAATCTGTATCAATTGGTGATTTAACTCCTGGCGCAGCATCATCATCATCAATAATTTTATACGTAAAAGATTATAATATGGTGGGTAAAGATGAAGAAATCGGTGAATATGAACTAAAATTATGGGATCATATTAAACTTTCTAATAACAACAAAGTAGGTGATACTATAGTCAAAGATATTTGGGTAGATTTGATTAAAGTTCCAAATGGTAAATTACATATTAAGTTAGAGTTTACCCTTAAAGCGGGTAAAAAATGATAAATTTGATGATTTTTGTTATTTTTTTGTAATTCGTTTTAAACATATATATATGTGTGTATATATATAAATATATAAATATAAATATATAAATATAAATATATCATTATTAACATTTTTGAAAAATCATTCAAAATACTTTTATTTATTTATACTCAACAATAAATGGATTATTTTCACAATAAATACAATATTCTTTTTTTTTTAATAATATTTTACCGAAAAACCAAAATTTTCGAAATAAAAAAAAAATAAAAAATAAATTAAAATAAAATAATCCAAAATAATAATCGTGTAAATAATAATAATAATAATAATAATAATAATAATAATAATTAAAATAAAGAAGGATTATAATGTTTACCAATTTAATTGTTTTACTATATGTTCCAATTCTTCACGATTTGGTGATTTATCATTCTCATTATTATTATTATCATTTTCATTATCCTTTTCATTTTTCTTCTCCTTATCGGTATTTTCATTATTATTCTTTTCACTCATACTCTTTTTTTCACCAACGTTCTTTTCAATAACATTATTTTCAATAGCGTTCTTTTTTTCACTAATATTCTTTTCATTGTCATTAGTATTCGTTTGATCGTCATTTTCAGCCTTCTTTTGAATATTATTTTCATTCTTCTCATTATTACTATTTACAGCTTTCTTTTGATTTTCACTCTTTAAATTTTTATTTTCACTTTTTAAATTATTATTGTCGCTCTTTAAATTATCATTATTACTCTTTAAATTATTATTATTATTATTATTATTAAGATTAACAGATTTATGAGGATTAAATTTATGAGGATTCACTTTCACTGGTTTTGGTTCAGAAGAAGAAGAAGATGGTGGTAATGATAAAGATGGTGATAATACTTCTATTGCTGATGTTGCTGATATTGCTGGTTTTGTAGATATTGTTGATGTTTTTGGTGTTTCCGTTGACTCCATTGGTGACAATGATGATAACGATGATGATTTTGTTAATTTATCAATAGTTTTTTCTTCTTTAGGTGAATTGGTGATTGACTTTAGAATATCAAGGCCAAATTTATACTCATCTTCTATCTTTTCTTCTTTCATTTTCAATTCTTCTTGCTTTTCTTTCTTCATTTCCATTTTTTCTTTATTCAAATAATTAACTCTATCACTAACTCCACTACCACCAATAGTAGCAGATGAATTATTTCTATCTAAAGAATATTTATTATTATTATTATCATAAATTGTTTTTTCATTATTATCCATTTTGATTTGTTTCGGTTTTTCATCTTTAGGAATTACATCAGAGAATAAATTTACAACTTGGGATGCATCTAATCTTCTTCTTGGTAATACTTGAGTATTAAAAAATCCTAAAAATCTGGGTCTAACTCTTGCGGTAGGTAATGGCTTTTGAGAAGCTGAATAAAAAAAAATTATAAATAAAAAAATATATAAAATGTATAAAAATTATATAATTATACCTTCGTTAATAGATTCTTCAAATTTAAATTCAAATGGTGCTAATTCTGGTACAGATAAAGTTGCTTTTTCAAGTAAATTTTTAGATAATTCAATATCTTTAAAACTGATCCAACCAAATCTCAGAATTCTACTATTTTCAGGATCCTTAATAATTATTATAATTATAATTATTATTTTTTATTATTATAATCATAATTATTATTTTTTATTATTATAATAATAATTATAATAATTATTATTATATTGTATAGCTATTGACAGAATGTATATTTAAATAATTATAATATTACCCTTCCAAATTTAAATTCAGTTAAAGGTCCCAATTTCTTGAAATATGAATAAACATTATTAGCTTCTGTAAAATTTGCAACAGATCTTGGACTAGTAGTAAAATAAATACGAGAATGTCTTGCTAATTTTGTTGCCATTATTGTTATTTTTTGTTATTTATTATTAGATATTTTTTTTTAGCATTTAATCTAATCTATAACGGATAAAATTATCATCAAATATACTGTATATTTTATCATATACACCTTATTATGTTTAACGAATGATGATTGGTTTTTACTTGAATTTACCAGTAAATATTGTACGTATTCGAGTAAATTTAAAACTTTGAATTGTTGTATATAATTAGAAAAATTTTCCCTTTCTTCTCTATTTATACAAAAAAAAATAATACTTTGATACATTTGGCATTTTATATATCTTACATATTTTTTATATATTAATATTTTACGTATTTTACACATTTTACACATCTTACATATTTTACATATTTAACATATCTTTCATATATTACATATATTCAATATTTTTCAATATTTTCGATATTTTCAAATATTTTCATGACGCAAATTTCATTATCACCGATGGATTCTTATTCTTATTCTCCCACTACCACCGATAATTGTCTTACTTTTGAAAGGGTTAGACTATGGAATTTCGAACAAGTTACAGATTGGTTACAAGAAAATAATTTTAAAGAATATCAACAACTTTTTACTGGTAAAAAAAAAAAAGAAAATTAATAATAGTAATCATTAACAATGGAAATATCGAATAGATATCTAATAATATATCTATCTATCTATCTAATAATATATCTATTTATCTATCTAATTAAAGAAAATGATATCACAGGCGATGTACTATTGGAATTAAATCATCAAGTTCTTAAAGAAATGAACATCAAATTTATAGGAGATCGAATTCGAATTTTGNATACATTTGGCATTTTATATATCTTACATATTTTTTATATATTAATATTTTACGTATTTTACACATTTTACACATCTTACATATTTTACATATTTAACATATCTTTCATATATTACATATATTCAATATTTTTCAATATTTTCGATATTTTCAAATATTTTCATGACGCAAATTTCATTATCACCGATGGATTCTTATTCTTATTCTCCCACTACCACCGATAATTGTCTTACTTTTGAAAGGGTTAGACTATGGAATTTCGAACAAGTTACAGATTGGTTACAAGAAAATAATTTTAAAGAATATCAACAACTTTTTACTGGTAAAAAAAAAAAAGAAAATTAATAATAGTAATCATTAACAATGGAAATATCGAATAGATATCTAATAATATATCTATCTATCTATCTAATAATATATCTATTTATCTATCTAATTAAAGAAAATGATATCACAGGCGATGTACTATTGGAATTAAATCATCAAGTTCTTAAAGAAATGAACATCAAATTTATAGGAGATCGAATTCGAATTTTGGTGGCAGTCAAAAATTTATTAAAAACCTGTTCAATAAATAATCCTTCACCTTATTCTTCATATTCCACATATTATTATAATATTAATATTAATAATATTAATAATATTATAAGTAATAATGTGGGTAATAATAATATTATTATTAAATCAAAGGTTTGTGAATTGATTAATTTAAGCATAATATTAATTATATTAATCAATCAACTATATCAATTTATATCAATTTATATCAATTTATATCAATTTATATCAATTTATATCAGTTTATATCAATTTATATTAATCTATATTAATTTATATTAGGATCAAAATTCTCCTTTATCCAGATCAAGTTCAAAATCAAAATCAAAATCAAAATCAAATTCAAATTTAAATTCAAATTCAAATTCAAATAATATAAATATTATAAATATTGTAAATTCAAATCCAAATTCTCGTAGCTCGAATTCTGTTAATGGAAATAACAATAACAATGACTATTCTTCAAAGACATTAAAGATAGGAACACCATCACCATCACGACAATCTATTGAATCTTCAATTATGTCAATTGAAAGTGTTAAATCGGTTTGTATTTTATTATTATTATTATTATTATTATTATTATTATTATTATTATTATTAATTATTCATTTATTATTAATTATTAATATTGTTTAATAATTATTTTTTGTAATAGCGTTGTATTAAAGTTATTGGACAAGATCAAACATGTACAATTCCTATAAATGATATTAGTGATGCTAAATCTATTTTAACTAGAGTGTTGCAAAAATTTAATATCAATGAAGATGTTGAAAGATATTCTTTATTTACTACTAGTGAAACTGGATCAGGTGATTATTATATAATTTACAAATCTGTTATATATATATATTATTTATATATTAAATAGATAATTATTTATTTAATTATTAATTTATTTAATTATAGCACGGTGTTTAACTGATGAAGAATTAGTTCAAATTTGTAAGAGTTCAGATAGACCTGAAAGAGAAAGATTAATTTTAAGGAAGAAACATATACAAATGAGTCATGAAGAAATACAAAAACAATTGAGATATAAAAAATTAGCAAATTTCTTTGGTGAAAAACCTCCCACCACTCCTCAAGCTCCTCAAGTGGGAATATCTCATAAGAAATTACGTAACTTCTTTGGACAACGACCTCCTTCTGAATTAATTTCTCTAAATTTAACTGAATTCTTTCCTGGTCATGATAGTGAAGAATTAGAACGTAGTGCAAGGAATTCTATTAGAAGAGCTTCTCGACTTTCCGCTGCTTCGAGATATTCTAAAACAAAAAGTAGACGTATTTCTACTTTGTATGATGAAGATGATGGTATTAATGATAATCATAGTATCAATAGATCAAATAGTTTATTATCAGCTACTACCAATGATTATTCTCCGGAATCAACTATTGCTGAAGAAGAAGAAGAAGAAGAAGTTCTTGAATATGAAGATGAATATGAAGAAGAGTATGAAGAAGATGAAGATTGGACTCCTGATCAAGATGATGGTAAACAAATACTGTTTATTTATTCATTAAATATAATATTTATTATATGTTTATTATATATTTATATGTATTTATTTATTTATTTATTATATAATTTTATTTAGAATCAGGAAATTCAGTCTTTAAATGGATAAAAGGTTCTTTAATTGGAATGGGTTCATTTGGTAGTGTATATCTTGGACTTAATGCTATAACTGGTGCATTGATGGCTGTTAAACAAGTGGAATTACCTACTGGTCAATCTTCCAATGAAGAACGTAAAAAATCAATGGTTTGAATTCATTTTATTTCGTTTTTTGTTTTTACTAAAATTATTTATTTTTTTTTCTCGTTTCTTTACTTTATTGAAATTATTTCTCTTTAAAAATTCTATAATAGTTGGATGCTTTACAACGAGAAATCACTTTGTTGAAAGAATTACATCATGATCATATCGTACAATATTTAGGTAATAAAAATTGGTTCACTTTTTTCTCTCTCTCATAATAATTAATTCTTTCTCAACTATTTATTTAATAATAACAATAATAATAATAATAATAATAATAATAATAATAATTAATAGGTTCACAACATGATGAGAAAACTTTAAATATTTTCCTAGAATATGTTCCTGGTGGATCAGTTAGTACAATGATAAATAATTACGGTCCATTAGAAGAAACTTTGGTTCGATCTTTTGTACGTCAAATCCTTTCTGGATTAAGTTATCTTCATGATAAAGAAATCATTCACCGTGATATTAAAGGAGCTAATATTTTGGGTAAATATTATTTTTATATTTTTTTTGATTGATTGATTGATAGATTTGAGATTGAAACATTAATTCATTTTTTTTTAAAAAAAATAAAAAAAATTCAGTTGATGAAAAGGGGGGAATAAAAATTTCCGATTTTGGTATTTCAAAAAAAGTTGAAGATCGTAAGTACAAACCCATTTTATAATATAATATATTTTATATTTATTGAATCCATTTACCTCCATAGAATCATAGAACCATAGAAAATCATAGAAACTAACAAACATTTTATAAATATATATATATAGAATTCATGGCAGCTACATCATCTCATAGACCTTCATTACAAGGTTCAGTATTTTGGATGGCACCTGAAGTTGTAAAACAAACAGCTTACACCAGTAAAGCTGATATATGGAGTTTAGGATGTTTGATTGTAGAAATGTTTACAGGTGATCATCCATTCCCTGAATTTAATCAAATGCAAGCAATGTTTAAAGTAAGTAATTTACATTATTATATTATTATTATATTTTTATATGTAATTATTATTATTGTGATTATTTTATTTATTATTGTTATTATTATATTATTATAATTCAATTTATAATTAGATTGGTTCTCAATCTTGTTCACCTGAACTTCCCGATGGAATATCTAATGAAGCAAGAGAATTCTTGAAGAAAACTTTTGAATTGTAAGTAATCTAAATAGACATTATTATATTTATATATATTTGTAAATATTTGTAATATTTTAAATATTTTAACATTTGTTTTTTTAATAATATAACTAGAAATCATGATGATAGACCTGCAGCTAAAATACTTTTGACTCATCCATTTGCTTTATCAACTTCTGTTAAATCTGGCACAACCTCATCTCCATAATATATTCTATAAATGTAAATGTATTTATATTTTATTTTATTTTCATTTAGATTTTTTTTATTATTAAAAATATTGTTAGAAAGATTTTTTTAAATTATCATTTTCATTTATCACTTTACATTAATTATTATTATCATAATGATGTTATTCTATTTTCTTCATTTTATAAAAAATTTGTAATATACATACAAAATGCACATTTACACTATAAACATAAATATATAAATATAATCGGATAGATTTTAGATCTAACTTGTTATGAAGAGAAGATTTGAAATATATACATGAGAAATATTAGGAATATTAGTAAAATTGAGAAATTTACTGGTATAAATTGCGTGTTTTGTAATTAAATGGAGTTCATTTGATATTTCAGGAATTCAAATTTCATTATTATTATTTCTTCAAAAGTAGGTTAACAGGGTAAGTAACTCGAGCATCCCATTGCATATTTTCAAAGCAAAAACATCACATCATTTAGGATACGATGAATAATTTCATAGGGTTTTCTATATTTTTCTCAATTAAGCAAAATCTGAAATGTATAAACCTCTAAGTTTAAAATCAAATGATAAAATATTTTCAAGATGAAATCCTAATTTATGAATTTGTATAAAATTATTTGCTGAATATTTTAAATAACATAATTTAGATAACATTAAAAATTATTCTTTAAATAATTTAATACTTATGAGTATTTTGCATTTTACGTGAATTCCATCTAGATAATATATTTTTTTTAAAAAATTATAATTATAAAAAATACTTTACCCAATTTAAAATTTGACCATCAAATAAATAGTAACAAAACCACCTTTTTTTAAAGGTATCCATTCTTTATCTATTGAAAAGCATGATTTACATATGTAAAATTACTTTTCTATTTCATTTATTCAATTTTTGTGTTTTTATTTTTTAAAAAAATGTTTAATTCATGATAAATACTTCTATTGAATAAATATAGATCACATGACTAAATACATTATTTTGGAAATATGATTGATAATTTAAAATTGAGGCATCAAAAAAAATTGATTTCTTTATTTACTGTAAATAAATCTCTCAAGTAAATAACATATATATATGCGTTGCGTTGACTATAATCAAAGAAAAATAAAGAATGAATTTAAGCAGTAATTCTAGAATCTATGTTCCAATATATACATCTTTTTTTTTTTTTTAATTTTTTTATATATAAAATATTTGTCTGATATCAATAATAATAGATATGTTAATATCCACCGGTAGCTTTCTTGAAAATACCCAAAGGAATTCCGTGTTTTATTCTATGCTTTTTCTCAGTACGTGCTTTGTCCTTAAGCTGTGCAGGATCTCTATTACATAAAGGTCCGTCTTCACGTCCAAATTCTTCATGAATCACGGTCCAACTTGTTCCGTACATTTNGTATCCATTCTTTATCTATTGAAAAGCATGATTTACATATGTAAAATTACTTTTCTATTTCATTTATTCAATTTTTGTGTTTTTATTTTTTAAAAAAATGTTTAATTCATGATAAATACTTCTATTGAATAAATATAGATCACATGACTAAATACATTATTTTGGAAATATGATTGATAATTTAAAATTGAGGCATCAAAAAAAATTGATTTCTTTATTTACTGTAAATAAATCTCTCAAGTAAATAACATATATATATGCGTTGCGTTGACTATAATCAAAGAAAAATAAAGAATGAATTTAAGCAGTAATTCTAGAATCTATGTTCCAATATATACATCTTTTTTTTTTTTTTAATTTTTTTATATATAAAATATTTGTCTGATATCAATAATAATAGATATGTTAATATCCACCGGTAGCTTTCTTGAAAATACCCAAAGGAATTCCGTGTTTTATTCTATGCTTTTTCTCAGTACGTGCTTTGTCCTTAAGCTGTGCAGGATCTCTATTACATAAAGGTCCGTCTTCACGTCCAAATTCTTCATGAATCACGGTCCAACTTGTTCCGTACATTTTCATTCCTTCCTCTAATGCCTCTAATTCAACTACTGTCCACTTAATACGAGTCCTTTTAATCGCGTGACCTGAAGTTTCAGAAAATGCTTTAGCTGCTGAAGAAGAGGATCTAGTAATTGGTGACTTAGTTGTCAAAGTTTCTTTAACATGTGACTTAGTTGCTGAAGTAGTTGAAGTTGAAGATACCGAAGAGGACCTAGTTTTCAATGATTTAATTTCGTTATCCTTCGCTGGCGAGATTTTATTCGTAGTCACTTGTGATTCTATTACCACTGATACATCAGATCGTTCATCAATAGGTGTAGAGGTAGTTACTAAGTTTTCTTGAGAAAGAGGATTGGGTACAATCGAGCTTTTATCTTTATTTATAGTAAATCGTGAAGTATTTTGATTGATATCATTTCCCAAAATAAATGATTGAAATGTTTCGGAAGGAATATTAAATCCGTTTGTATTATTATGATTGTTATTATCAAACCGAGTTTGTTGTTGAGGTTTGCCAGAATTTAAATCTTTGAAATTTGATGATGGTATATTATCGATGTTATCTGACAAAGTTGATTGAAATAACTTCTTTTTACTCGGAATAAAATCTTCGTTATTATTATTGTTGTAGTAATAATTATTATTCGGCCTCCTACTTAAGTTACAAGAAGGTGAATCAAGAAGCATCGGAATATTTATATTTTTAAATTTATTTTTAAGAGTATAATCTGATCTTGGAACATAATTTGATAAAGGAGGAGTTGGAGGAGGAGTTGGAGATGATCTTGGAAATGACGTGAAATCATATGTTTTTGGTGTTGATGGTAGTGGTGATTCGGAAATCATTTCGGTTTTGACCTTATCTTTAATACTTTCAGCGGTATCCTCAATATCTATAATTTCATTATTATTTATATTATTATTCGTCTGCTCGGTTATATCAACGTTAATAACATCAGCAACATTTTTTTTATCTTGATGATCCTCAGAACCTGATAATGAAGAAGAAGAATATGCTCTGCCCAGAGAATCTATGCTCTCGTATGTAGAATTTGTAGAATCTGTTTCTAATAAATCTGTCGTTTGCGATGAATTAATATTTAACTTTTCAATACAATCTTTAAGTTGTACTTCACTAAAACACTCGTATTTATAATAAAATTTTCTAAGATCAACGTCCTTTTGAGTAAATCCTGGTGGTAATTTTAATGGTATCTTGTCAATTTTAGAAAATTGGATATCAGAATCAGAAAAGGCTTGATCGTCATTACCACCTTCGTCGTGATTATCGTGATCATCATTTTCTTCTATTTCTTCGTAATCATCATCATTTATTGAGGAAGGTTCTTGCGAAATGAAAATATTATTATTATCGGAAATGATACTATGATTGTCTTTCAGTGGTCCTTGAGATAAATTTTGTGATTGTATGTCATCTTTTAAATCTTTTTGTAGTAATGATAGTAATTGATTATTATTATTTTCATGTAATTCAAATAGTTCGAGAAATTCAGACATCTTTTTTGTGAAAGGATTAGATAAATCAAAAGTTTGTTTATTTAATTTGTTTATAAATGACATAATACGAAATCACGTGAAAAGTCACGTTTAATTTCATGTTTGTAGATCAAAGAAAACTGCCTATTTTAAAAAAATAAACTATTAGCTACATATAAAAAATTCCTACGTTAAAACATATGATATATAACGAATCAAAATAATCAAAATAAAAAAAAAGAAATTAATAAATTGATTTATATATAATATATTGAGAAAAAAAAATAACCAATGATGATAAATTAGTGTATACTACTACTTTATCAAAGCTATTCACTCGTAACAATTTATAAAATATATAAAATATCATGTTACGTTCAATTTAACGCAAAGAAGAAAGATTGTTATCTTAATACATCATTACAATTAAATCTTGTGCAGAATGGAAATTTATTAAGGGATTGGGCATAGGAATGACGCTGCGCAAGAAGCCATACAGACGCCCTGAACTACATTGCATGCAACAGCACCTGCGGGAAGTGCTACTCCACCAGTTGCTGCACCTGAAAAATAAAGAAATGTATATGATTGTAAATATAATTTTCTTTAAAAAATATATATAAATATATATTAAATTATAGTAATTCTTGCCTGCGGTTAGACCAATAGCGGCATAACATGAACACCATCCCATGTTACAGGCTGTTTGACATAAAGCATAAGCAAATGGTCCAGCGGAAACGTTGTTGAATGAGATTAATAATAATGTTAAAACAAAAACGAAGGTTGAAAGTTTCGCCATTTTGTTGAAATAAAACTGAATTTTTTTTCAAAAAAAAAAGAATTTATGTTTTAAAAAATTCTTTGTAATTCTTTTGAAGTTGAGAACCTGAATTCTATTTATTAGAAATTTGATTTATTAATTATTATCGCTTCAAAAGATTTTTTGTTTACAAATTTGGTAAAGAATCTGAATTTTATTTATTAGGAATTCTATTTATTAATTATTATCGCTTCGAAAGGGTTTGTTTACAAATTTGGTAAAGATTGACATGAATAACCTTTTTTTGAAAAAAACAGAGATATTTTTGGAATCAATGCAAACCTGATATGAAAATATTACGTTATAATTCAGTCATAATTTAGTCATAATTCAGTATACGAAAGGGACTACTACGTAAGGATTATGAATAAATTCGTTAAATATGTCAGTAGGCGCTTGTCAGATGAATCTTGTGCAGAATGGAATTATTAAAAGCAAGGGATAAAGAGTGATGCTGCGCAGGAAGTCATACAGACTCCCTGAACCCTGTTACAAGTAATGGCACCTGCGGGAAGTGCTCCACCAGTCACTGCACCTAAAATAAAGAAATGTGTATCTTTAGAAAAAAGACATATATATATATATTAAATTATAGCAATAATAGTGATTAATTCTTGCCTGCAGTCAGGCCGATAGCAGCATAACACGAGGACCATCCGACATTGCAAGCCGTTTGGCATAAAGCATAGACCAACGGTCCAGCGGAAACATTGTTGAATGAGATAAAGAATAATGATAAAACAAAGGTAACAAAAACGAAAGTTGAGAATTTTTCCATTTTGTATGAAATAATACTTTGACTATTTTATTTCTTATTCTTTTTATTTTTTTATTCTTTTGTATTGAAAGTGGGTATCCGAAAAAAAAAAAATTTCAATCCTATTTAAAATATTTTTTTTGAGAAAATCAAAGGGCGTAAAGCCCAAATGATGCAATAATTTAAATGTTATTTTTGTCAAATTGTAAAACTCAGTCATTTATCATTTTAACGATCATAATAATATAAGTCGTTAATAAAAAAAAAAGGATATATAATATCTGGTCTGGTATACGCGAAAGGACTATATAATTATTTACTTTTATTAAATGAATAAATTATTAGAAAGCAAATTTTTTCAACTCACGACAAATTTGAGATTTTCATGCTGCCAAAATGGGATGACATATTTAAAATGAGTTAGAGCAAGCTTTCCAAAAAAGTTATTTTTACATCAGGAGATTAAATAAGTGGAAATTTTCGAGTATCTTAATTCATATTTAACGATAAAATGATATAATAATTACAGCTAAAAAATGTAGATTTGAATTAAATTATAATGTAGATTTGAATTAAATTATAATGTAGATTTGAATTAAATTATAATGTAGATTTGAATTAAATTATTTAAGTATAATAAATTCCATTCTTTAATAATAAAAACCTTTACCTTACACATCAGTAGTGAGAAACAAATGACTTTACAAGGAATGCGAACGGGAAAATGACGGTGGTCGCCAAAATAAATGGATAAGTGGAAATGACTGACGCAGTAGATAAATTTATGCTAATGTTCAGATGAAAGTGATAGAATGGATAAAGTTAGTTAGGACTATTTATTATGCTAAATGAATTGATTATAAACAATGTAAATTGGTTTCAATGAGGTACAGTATTTTTAAATTATACATAATTTAGAAAATATTGAATATAAAATATGTTTATTCAATCCAATTTTATGGAATATGAAAAGATCCGAATACTTACAAATATATAAAAATAATTTTAATAATAATTTTTAGTTGCCATAATAAATTAAATTATTTAAAAAAATTAGATAGACTTTAATTTGGAAATATGATTTTAAAATTAGAGGTTTGGAGATTTCGGATTTGGATAGTTACGAAATATTAAAAATCACAATAAGAAAAAATGTAAATAGTCTATTAAGTGGAGGGGGAATGAAAAATATACAAAGCTGTAAAAATTAATTACAAGAAAGATTATTGCATTTGGAATGTTGAAATCAAACATCCTAATGACTATAATTCAATTTATGCCAGACTTTACAATTTTTTAAATCTAAATTTATTTAAAAGGATTTGAAGAATTAAGTGCATAATCCCAAATGAATATCAATTATATTATATTTGTTTTATTCATTAATTAATTATTTTTATTTAAATGACACTAAAATTATAGCTATCATTTACATTTATTATTTTATAATTATTTATTTTTATTTTTTTATTTTTATTTTTTTATTCTAACAAACCACTATAGAAGAAAAATATATCCTGGATCCCATTTGTGAAAGTGATTTCGCGCCTACAAATGATAGAAAACATAAAAGTTTGTAAAAAACTCCTTAAAAAATATATCACTTTAATAATTATTTTATTATGATATCTTTAAAATGAAGAATATTTTAGAACCGGAATATTAAAAAATGAAAAAGGATCTTAGCCTTGAATGTAAAAATATCGCCTACCTTTAAAGAGGAATACTTTATTTATTGATTTATTATTATTTAATTCATATATTATATAATTATTTATGAAATTTCTTTATTTCTTGCAAATTCTGCACCAAATTCTTCCTCATTAAATTCATCTTTTTCTACATCTTCTATACCTGAATTATTTTGCTCATTATTAAAAAATGATCAAAATAATTCCAAACTCCTGAAGATTTTTTTACATTAATATCTTGAGAAGTTTTATCAGCAATATCACTTTTTGATGTTGAACGTTTTAAATATATAATTTTAAATAAATATCTATTGAATTTTGATATATATATAATTTAATGATAAACATGCCTTCTAGTTCTGAATCATTTTGAATCGTTTCTTCCATTTATGAAGCAAATTAATTATTAGATTTTCTTGCAAAAAAAGTAACATTTTAAGATAAATTAATTCCTTAAAAATTTATTTTAGTAAAGACAAATTAATTGGGAACACTATAATACTATATATATATATTCACATTGTCAAAAATATATTTCGACTGTAGTTTGCTTAAACATTTGTCAAAATAAAACTTTCGACTACCAACTCTATTTACATATATTTTAATTTTTGGTATCTTATTTTCGTAGAAATATATTCCAAATTTAACAATATGAAGGCTACGGATTTTCTTTTTTTATTCAAAAAAGATTTCAACAATATTGAAGGCAGCTCAAGTCAACATGAAGGCCAAGAGAGTACTATTAATATAACGAAAATACGATTACTATAATGAAAATAAATGCATTACTGAATTTTAAATATATTTAAATTTTTAAGGATGTTACTAAAACGCACCACTGGTGTCCAACACCACAATAATAATTTTATATCCCTTTTGACAACTGACAAGCGAGCTAATACAACTCATTATTATCATTGTAAATTAAAGAACGAAGTACGTAATTACAAATCAAATGATTGAATCTGAAGAATTTATTGAAAATATAAACATTTTTGTATCAGATAATCAATTTGTATTTGTACCGAAACTCATAAAAGGTTTACCTTGTATTAAAAATCGAGTGAAGAGATGATGAGATTAAATTTAGCCAATAAGTCAATAGCTAGATCACAAAACAAGATTTTGGTTTTAAAAATGGGAAAATGTTACGCGAGAAATTCTGATCGTTACTTTGGAACGGCCGCGAAAATCGTTTCCTTAATTTTATATGAAACTTCTGATCAATCAAACCTTAAGCTTATCGCAAGTTCATTATCTTCTGACTTATCAAGGTCAGACAATAAATTTTCCTTACGCAGATAGCTATTAATAACCATAGATGAGAGTTGGTTTCGCCAATTAAGTTTCGAACCTTATTTTTGCTTTTTTTTTAAATTAGTCTGATATTAGTATATATTTAGTTAGGTAATATAATAATATATATAATAAAATCATTGCAACTTCCTTTTCAGGCGTTATGGAAATGATTCCATAGACTAATCCTTTCTAAGGCAGTTCTAACCCTATAACAAACAACACTAAACTTATTTGGGTAAGAAATCCGGGTCAAGTGATGGACTTGTCTGGAAGAGTAATACCCACTTTTTTATCCATTTTATCATTCACGTGAGAATAAAAATTCCCAATTGATTATCACTTAGTCCAATTCAAGAAGATAACAACAGATAAAATGTAACTTTAATTACCTGTAAATATTCAAGAAAGATGTCTCATGTTGTAATTTCACCTATAGATAATAAGCCTTTTGCTACAATTAACTTAGCCACAGGTGAACAGGTCACCGAAACAATAGAACGTTCAAAGAAAGCTTTTTTATTATGGAAAAAAGTTCCCATCGAAGAACGCGTAAGAGTTGTTTCAAAGTTTATAGAAGCATTTGTTGATAAGAAAGATGAGATCGCGGAAGAATTAACTAGGCAAATGGGAAGGTTTGTTAAAAAATTTTCATTTGACTTTAAAATTATTATATAATAGGTTTAATTTTTTTTCCTATGTAATAATTATAGACCCATTAGATATGCTGGTGGTGAAATTGATGGTACGGCTGAAAGAGCGCGATATATGATGTCTATCGCGGAAGAAAGTCTAAAAGATGTTGAAATTGAAGATTCAGATAAACCGGGATTTAGAAGATTTATTCGAAAAGAACCATTAGGTTAATCTCAGAACAGAACTATTCCATAATAAAATTTATTATATTATATTTACAATTGATTTTAAACTTTTTTTTTCCGTTAATAAAAACTGTAGGCCCAATTTTAATTATTGCAGGCAAATATATAAATTTATACATCATATTTGGAATACAAGATATTTAATAAATTAGAAAATATTAAAAACTCTCTCTTACTTGGGTTTCAGCATGGAATTATCCATATTTAATTTCTGTTAACGGTGTAGTTCCTGCCATTCTTGCGGGTAAAGATTTGAAAATAAAAATAATTTTTGTTTTTATTTATATATATATTAATGGATAATCTAATAAATCTAGGAAACACTGTAATTCTGAAACAATCTTCTCAAACACCCTTATGCGCTCAAAGGTTCGCAGATGCTTTTAAGGAAGCTGGGTTAATTGAAAATGTTTTTCAGGTATTGATTGATAATATATATAACTTTATTATAATTTTTTTTATTAATATTTAATACTCTTTTTTTTATTATCAGATCTTGCATGCTCCTCATAGTGAAATTGAGAAAGCTATCAAACATCCAGATATCGCTTATGTAAATTTTACTGGATCTGTTGAAGGTGGTAGAGAAATTCAAAAAGCTGCTAGTTCTAAATTTATAGGTAAGTTTTAATTCAAAATTACCGAGATACGTGGATACGTGACCAATTTTTAAAAGAATTAACATTATTTGGATGACCATTTTAAATCTTGTTTTATTTGAGATGGTATTTTGGAATAACTTTGCATAAATCGTTACAAAAATGCCATCTTGAATTTTTATTTGGTTTGATTACATGTGCAAGAAGCGCGCTCGACATAATTTAAACTGTTTCTGTACTTATAAATTTGAATAATTATGAAATTTGACATCTAAAGGAATTCTTGATTCATTGCAGCTACGGGACTTGAATTGGGAGGTAAAGATCCTGCCTATGTTCGATCTGATGCCGACTTAGATTATACAGTGGAACAGCTTGTAGATGGATCTTTTTTTAATAGTGGTCAATGTTGTTGTGCCATTGAGAGAATTTATGTGCATGAACAAGTTTATGATCAATTTGTTAATAAATTTGTTGAATCAACCAAGGTAAAAATTTCAATTTAATATTGTTATAAAAATCTATAATTTAATTTTATTATCATTGTTAATAATATTAATAACTAATAATGGTTTCTTTTAAAATAATAGCAATATAAATTAGGTTTTCCATTAAAACATGAAACCACTCTTGGTCCAATGGTTCGCACAAAAGCTGCAGAATTTGTGCGTGATCAAATTGAGAATGCAGGTTTATATATATTTTATATATTTTATATATTTCTATATATTTCTTTAGTTCAATGAAATTTAATAAATATGCAATGTTATAAATATTATATGATATTTTATTTTATATAAAAAAAACAATGAAAATATTCTTTCCCACAGTCAAACAAGGCGCAAAACCTTTGATTGATGTATCATTATTTCCAGAAGATAAAGTATGAAACCCTTTACTCATATTTAATATTATTCATTTTTAATTTTTTCCTGAACTTTTTACTTTTAAAATTATTGATTAGAAAAATACTCCTTATATGGCACCCCAAGTTCTTGTTAATGTTAATCATTCAATGAAAATAATGACTGAAGAAAGTTTTGGACCAGTAATTGGTATAATGAAAGTAAGTTATTCTAATTCATGAATATTATATATTAATTCAATATAAGGATTTGATTGGTGTTGTTGAAAAAATTAATTTATATTACACTTAATGTAAATGCAATAATATAAACATAATAATATAAATATAATAATATAAATATAATAATATAAATATAATAATATAAATATAATAATATAAATAAAATAATATAAATATAATAATATAAATATAATAATATAAATATAATAATATAAATATAATAATATAAATATAATAATATAAATATAATAATATAAATATAATAATATAAATATAATAATATAAATATAATAATATAAATATAATAATATAAATATATAATAATATAAATATAATAATATAAATATAGGTATCTTCAGATGAAGAAGCTATTCAATTAATGAATGATTCAGAATTTGGATTGACTGCAAGTATTTGGACAAAAGATGAAGATGCTGCAGTAAAAATTGGAAATGAAATTGATACTGGAACTTGGTTTATGAATAGATGTGATTGTAAGAATCTTTCTTTTTTTTATTTGGTACATATTTATATGTAAAAATTTAAAAATTTAAAATTTTGAATAGATTTGGATCCAGCATTAGCTTGGGTTGGAGTAAAGAATTCTGGTAGAGGATGTACTTTGGTAAGAAATTTTTAAAATCTTTTATTATTAATATTAATAATGATTTAATAATTAATTTTTATATATATATACATATTATTAAAAGTCAAAATTTGGATTTGATTATCTCACAAGGTAATTAATTTAAATAGATTTCTAATATTAAATAAGATTACATTATTAATTATAATTATTATTTTTGTTTAGACCTAAATCTTTTCATTTGAAATTAATTACAAAATAATATATATTATAGATAATATATTCTAAAGTAAAATAATATAAATTGATTAATTACAAGAATTATTTGTGATTTTTTTTTTATTTTTTTTTAGAATTAGTTATTATAATATTATTTTGTAGTAGTATTATTTTGCGGTATTATAATTTAATAAAGTTTTATATCTTGTAATAAAATAGTAAATTTGTAGGAATAACTATTCAAATTTAATACTAATTTATAATAAAGTGTTCACTTATTAATACTTATTAATTAAAAAAGAAAAAAAAAACGAAAGCTCCCAATAGGATACCTATTAAGATACGAATTTTCTATTTATACTACTCTTTTTCTTAAATGTTCTTTAATAAAAATTTTATTTATACATAAAAAACCTTTACAAATCATATAATGAAAAGTTTTTACATAACTAAATTGCTTAAATTACCTGCACATTAATTTGCAATTCCCTTAATTTTTGTGTATCCAAATCATTGTAAATTGTTTTGGTTATAATTAATTCATTTATAATTTTATGATACTTATTCATTTTTATGATAGTATCAATATGGATATTGGTAAAAAATAAAGACCCTAGTATTTCTAATTTAAAATTTGGACAACTGTTATAATAAATTGGGGGAGTAAGCAAAAATTCTAAAGCAATACAAGTGAATGTCCAATTTTTTCCATAAAGACCAAAGTGTTTTAATGTTGAAGGTAATCCATTCTTCCCTAATGCTTCCAATAAATCATTTGTATCAAAAACATTTAATGATTTAACTTCTTGACAGAAAATTACTGTCTCTAAATTTGGACAATTTGAAAAGAGAGAAATTACTTGAGGAATTTGTTGCTTTTCTTCCAAGACAGTTTTAATATGTGTTAAATTATGAAATCTTTCTGCCATTAAACCAATCACATTTTCATATATAAAATTACTATCATTTTTCGTTGAGAATAAATTTCCTAATTCTAATTGTTGTAGATTAGATGTACAACCTGAAATAATTAATTCAATAATATCATTATTTGTTTCAGTCTTGTTTATCTTGAGTTTTACAAGTGTTGATAATTTAAATTCATATTTTAATGATTGTGATACAATTTCCGTTTTGGGAAATTTACAAGACTCAAATTCTAAATTTTCCAAATTTTTAAATTTTGTTAATTGTTGTAGTAAATAAATGTTACTGAAATTTAATTCGCTGAAATGTAAACTATTCAGACAATGAGTTTGAGTTTTCAATGCATTAATAATCTCTTCTAATCCTACAGAGCATTTTTGTAACTCCATATGATCCAAACATTTCTGCTTTTGAATTAATATGGCTAAACTTAATGCTTCTTGCATTAAACCTTTATTAGGCGTTACTGGGGAAAAATCAATATCATAGTCTACTCTAATTTCCAGATATTTTATTAAGTGACAATTATTTGCAAGTGACGATAATAAATGTGCTTTACGATGTCGAGTAGTACAAACTAATTTTGTCAATTTTGAGAGACAATTATTAGAACCAGGGTAAGTTGGAAAGATTAAATATTCATCAACAAAAGTATATCTTTGATCAAGAGAATTTTTACTTAACATAAAAGTAGCACAACTATTCTGATTTGCAAAATTATTTGAAGCGAATCTAAAATCAAATGAAAGTTGGTCAATTGATCGACTATTGCTCATGAAAAATCGGCATATGATTGTTGCCATTCTTTGGCGAAGACTATCAGAAAAATCAGAACATGTTTCGGATGTGGAATCAATGAGGCCGAAAGAAGCTATTTGAGTACAATAATTTTGCAGAATTGTAACGCAATCTCCTAATGTTACATATCTTTTACCATCTTTTTTTTTTTTATTGCATTTCTTGGTTGAACCCCTACCTCGCCCTCGTGAATTTTTTTGACTAATATTATTTTGGTTATTTTGATTAGTTGGATTATTTTGATTAATTTTATTGGTTTGCTTAGTTTGATTAGTTGGGAGTGATTGATTAGACCCAGGGATTTTAATTCTTGCTAAAGTTCTTTGTTGATTTTTATGATTAATCCACCAATCTTGAATAGCCATATTTAATTCATGTAAATTTAATATTCTTAAATATTCAACGTAATTGAATAAAGGAGCCGTTATCGAAGAATATATAATGTTTTTATGAAACACAGTTGGATTTTGTTGAATAAAGCAAGATAACAAAGTTTTAAGTAAATTACTAGCTTGTGAATATCTTTTAGCTAAAGAACAAACACAAGGATTCTTATTGCAAGTATATAAAAGGTGAAACGGTTCAGTCCATAAAATATCAATACCATTTATACACCATAAACGATTAACTAGAATACAAGAATGCAGTGAAGTCCGGTTATCTTTTAGGTGAATAAATATTAGACGAAGACATTCAGGTATTTGAAAAAGATGAGACATAACTTGTAATATCTTTGAAAAAAAAAAGAGAAGAATTGATGAACTATTTATAATAAACTAACTCGGATCTTATTCCGTTTCTATGCATATCATATAACGTTCCTCTTTGGGATTGATTAACAAATGATTATTATTTATTATATGTAATGAATGAGTTTTAAATGGTGCAACATATGATAATACTTATGATATTTATAATATTTATATTATCTAGACCAGTTTGTTTTCTTTAGTTTCTTTATTTATTTTATTAATAAAATATTGAAAACAAAATTTATGTATATAAATTGGACACGTATAATTTTAATAGAAAAAATATTTACTAAATAAAAATCTAATATAAATTAATAATTTAATAAAAAATAAAAGAAAAAAATGGTTTCAAATTCTGTTAAAAAATTTATATCGAATCAAAAGCAGTAATATCTATTATGATATTATTTCCCTTTTAATGATATTTATATTTTTTATTTATTATGAATGCATAATTATCTAATATTAAAAAAAACTTTACTCACGGCTAATTTGAAATTATCATTTTTAGAAATTGAAATGATAGACTTATACGTATTAATTCACAAATCGGATTCAATATATTAGGAAATTTAAATGAAAAATATAAAAATAAGTAAATAAAGGTTTATTGCGGAAAATTTTGAGATTAGTTAATACTTAGCAACACGTGAGAATTGTTTTATTTTCTACAAGCATTTTATATTTCAAATTATAAATCATGAATGTCTTTTACCAATAAAAAATTGTCGTGGTGCTTTTATTTCACTAGTATTTATTTATTAAATAACTTTATAATTATAAAATAAGGTAATAAGAACCACGAACCTCTATAACCAACAAAGTGATGAGCTATTTTAAAAAATGTATGTTCGTTGTTAAATCAAAATTTTAGCCATTAATTTTATGATTTTATACTTGTTCTTAGAAAAATGGGCTAAATAAATGTAACCAGAGTGAATGTCGGCTGATTTTTATAAATACATCACACATGTTACACGAATTTAGTGGTACCTAAAAAATTTTATAAATGAAATCACTGATAAAATACTGTGATTATTATAATGCTAGACCTGGGTCTAACCTAGTCAAAATTGTATTTATCACGTGGTACCGACTTTAAAAAAATTTATACACGTAGAGTCAGTGTTTGAATTTTAAATTGTGCGGAAATTCCTCAATTTAAAAATTCCACGGAAGCCTTTTTTTATGTGCGCAATTTTCAAATTTTGTGCGAGCCCTTAAAATAGACCCCGGTCTAGACTTTTATCCAAATACATATAAATATATTTTTTAAAGTAGCGTACACGTGATAAAAACAATTGCGATCTAGGTTAAAATAAATTTAACTAAAATATAAAATTAAACCTAAGCAATTATTGGTTAAAATTCATCATGTGATATTTACATAAAGCTCTCAATCGGTTCAGTAAAAACCGAAATATTCGGTTCGGTCACGGTTTATAAACAGAATCCCAACCGAATATTTCGGTTACATATATACATATTGATTTTGGAGAATTTTATAATTATTGAAGATATAAAAAACCGGTTCGGGATAATTATTATTCGGTTTCAACCGAATCCGAACCGGTCGGTTCCGGTTTTACTGCTAAACCGGACCGTTGAGAGTTTTATATTTACATTCGGGTATAGAGCTTCAATTTATATTATTAAAATTATTATTTAAACGATATCTAAGATATTCGCTAAAATATTCTAAAAAATGTCACATAGTTGTGAGTTTTCGTGTCTTTTTAATACTATTTCACTTTTGACGCAATAAAAGTTTCTAAATAATCATTAGCTTTATTATCTTTAAATCTACCTTAAGGTATTTATTCATAAATTTATCTATTGCATATAATTTATTTTTATGTTTCTTCAAAAAATAATTATTATTATTTTTAATTATTTAAAATTACTGCACTGTATATATCATATGAGATTCTTTATTAAAACGATTTAAAACTATATAAAGTAGCCAGTAATTCTCTTTACTAATTATATATGTTTAGATTATTATATATAAGATTGATTTAATAATTAAATTTGGAAATTTGGTGTATTTCCTCATAAGTCAAATGATTTATGAACCATGCAATAATAATAAATAATAATAAATAGTGCTTGAATTATTTATTATGCACATGAATTACTAAATTTATCCTATTGTTTCAAATAAATTACTAAAAACTACTACTTGTATAATAGTGCAGTGCTTACCTAATTGTTAAAAAAGGTTAAAAAAGAAATTTTAAATAAAAAATAAAAAATAATATTAATGCGACTATTCTATTAGAATTCGAATCGAAAAAAAGATAGTGAAACCTCTAAATGTACACTTTGTCTTCTTTTTTTTCCTATGGTCACGAGGGGTGCAAATATTAAAGTTTTTCCTTTTTCTCAATTTAACTTTTAATTCATCACAACTCCTAATCTGTACGATATATTCTTTCAATGGCTCCAACATACAATATTGTTAAAGTAACTATTAATTCCGTCATTACCAATTTTTTCCCGGATCTGTAGTAGATAATATAACCTCCTAACTTCTGGTACAGAATATTTAAAATTTAATGGGACGATTGAACAGAGTCTTGATGCTGCAATTATATAATATTTGATATTAAAAGTTAATGAGATACTATAACCATAATACTGTAATAATAATAGTAATAATAAAATAATAAAATAATAAATAATAATAATGAATTTGACATGTAAATTATCTTCTTTGATGACAGCTTCAACATATTCAAGTTTTGGTAAATATTTCGATGTAAATGACGAATTTGGATCTTTTCCAAGAACGTGTTCAATTTCTTCCATCATTCGTTGCTTTATTTTCGGATTATTTTCCAAAAAATCAACTAAAAAGCATATGGAATTTGAACTCTGTACAAAGGAATAATATTATTTTTGTAAATAAATATTACACTTAACATGAACATAATAAAACATAATTTCCATAAAATCAGAAATTAAAGATCATCTGCGATCCTTTCGGTAACATCTCTTTCATCGTTAAAAACATCGTCAACATGTCAGATTTAAATTTTCGATCAATTAATGTTTTAAAAATCTCTTTTCGCTTTGATTTAATAATATTATTCTTTTAACCATCCAATTTTAACCTTCAAGTATTGAGTATATATATTAATTCCAGGGAAATTTCGAACAATTCTTGGAATATTAAAGTATTACCAAATATTGTTTCTACAAACATATCACTTTCTTTAAGAATGCCTTTCAGTACAGATGATTTTTCATTAGATGTTATTTTATTATAATAATTTGCTAAGGTTTGAATAAGAAAATAAGAAAAGAGCTTTGAAAAAAAAAATTCTTTATTTCTTAAATAGATTTGTTTTAATTAAGTTAAATCTAATTAATCTTCAATTAAATTATATTACTTACCTTTCTAGATAATATTTTAGGTAATTTTTTGTTTACATAATAAGATATTTCTAATTATTATTTTTACCACTTTGGGGATCGAATCTATGGGTCATGATATGATAATATTTTTAATAACTAAAATATAATTTTATACAGTATGTATACTATAACTACGCAATTCTAAATATTTTATGCTTTTAATTACATGTCATGTGTACTGATTTTGCAAAGCGAGCCATTTTCAGACATTTCCATGACAAATACAAATATCATGCGCGATATTTTTAGAGTATTAAAAAATAAAGATATTCGGTAACAAGAGTCACCAGAGCAATTCATCATCACATATTTTACAGTACAACATTGCTAAAGTAACTTTTTAAATTAGATAAAAGAAAATTTTTTATTTTACATACTTTATGTATTATTATATTAGTTAAGAAGAAATTATTTGTACTTTTTTTCAAATTTCCACCAAACATATGAAGTTTATTTTTGATCTCCTTTAATAAATATATCACGTCACGTAAGTGGTGTGGTGTTGATGTACAGTCTAAAAGTTGAAATATGATAATCATTTCGCGATATAATATTTATAATTCATCATATTTATTTTTATAACTAGATAGATTATTACTTAATACCCGAAGATCTAATATACGGGAATGTCCCCTGATCGACATAGCAATTTACGCAAACAAGTAGAATAATTTCTTATCTACTTATTTTTAATGAGTACTACATTTTTTAAGGTATCACTTAATATTTGAATCTTAGCATTTTGGTACGAGTATATAATATTCAAAGACAAAATGTACAAGAGAAGGATTCAAAATTTGTAAAAACATATAATTTTAAAAGTCAAAGAAGGTTTCTCTAAAGTTAAAGTTATAGTTAATATGGTTAATCCTTTTCCTTTTTATAATGAGATACTATAGTCATAGATAATCATAATACAGTAATGATAGAAAAATAATAATAATAAACGTGACATGTGAATTACCTTTGCTTCGACACGACATATTCAAGTTTTGATAAATCTTCCAATGCAAATGAAGAATATTTCTTTTATCATTCGTTGTTTTGCCTTTGGATTATTTTCTAAAAAATCAAATAAAAACACATGGGATTTGAACTCTGTATAAAGAACAAGAAAATCACATGAGAAGTTAAATATTAAATATAATAATTAATACCAGACATAGATTTATCATGAAGACCATCTGCGATCCTTTCTCTTTCAGTGTTTACCCTAAAAAACATCAGATTTCTCTTCTCGTCTAGATTTAATAATATTGTGTTCAGTCGACTCGGACAGTCCTAAACACAAAGCGGACATGTTGCACAAAATATAAACATCAATATCTCGAAATTTATTAAAACAACCGGCTTTGATGCTCTAAGTAAAAATGTTCAATGGTCAATTTTACATACATTTCGTTCCATTAGTGATACTATACAAGGTGCGGACAATCGTTGGACATTGCCCGGGACAACAAAAAAACTTGCGGACAGTCAAAATGAAGGCACCCCTGTATAAGAAATCTCTCACAATAATTGGTCAGAGACCATATTAAAATTCCCTCGCTATAAGAACCTGCTTATAGAGGGGTCGACTGTATATTATTCTTAACTAACCGACATCTTTTAAGTATTGAGTATATCTATTTAATTTCGAACAATTAAGAATTCTATTATCAAATGCATCTAATTCTATAAACGTATCACTTTCTCCAAGAACGTCTTCTGATTTTTCATTTGGGGTTATTTTATTATAACAATTTGCCAATTCATAGGTTTACTGGTGATAACAATAAATATTCATTCAAATACAAGTTTTTCCATTAAACTGTCTACCACAGTAAAAGAACTTATGATAGTATTGCCAGTCGTTATTATTATTAATTCGTATTTCACATAAGAACCGATCAATTGTTATAATAGAAACTTAATAGAAAATGGGACAAATTTACTATGTTTTTTCATCATTTTGGAATCCAACTTCCTTCAAACCAAAGTATAATTTTTTAAAATAAATAATAAAAAATTAATAACATGATCCGTAAACTATGTTATTTGGCTACTTTTAGAATCAAGGTAAATTTTTTTTCTTTAATTTAGAAATAATTTTATATATGAAGAGAGAATTTCTATTTGTTAAATTTACTATGTTTTTTGGATTCCCCAATTTTTATTAATGAAATTGTCCAGTTCTTACACGAATCACGAATTAAACACTAAACCAGCCATTATATTTGGCTTGAATTATTTTTGGGTATTACGAATAGATTAAGGCAACTAATTACCTTTAATTTACAACCCCACCTTTGGCATCTGAATATTTTTTTTTGATGGCTTTTAGAATTTTTGAGCATGATCTGCAGTAGATAATATAACCTCCTAACTTTTGATACAGAATTTTTAAAATTTAATGGGACGATTGAACAGCTGCAATTATATAATATTTGATATTAAAAGTTAATGAGATACTATAACCATAATACTGTAATAATAATAATGAATTTGACATGTAAATTACCTTCTTTGATGACAACTTCAACGTATTCAAGTTTTGGTAAATATTTCGATGTAAATGAGGAATTTGGATCTTTGCCAAGAACGCATTCGATTTCTTCTATCATTCGTTGCTTTAATAGGACTTGTTATTATCTAATTTAGGTAATGATAGGTTTTAATATAGGCGTATACCTATTCCCTCAAGAATACCTGGACAATTCTGACCAAGAGATTTTTGAATATATAAATGAATTTTTTTTAATTATATTATCAAAATCAACTGGTGAAATTGTTAATGTTTTAACAGCCGCATTATTCTTTTTATTTATCTTCAATTATTATATTCATCTAATTTTTCTTAATTATTATTTTGTGTATTTTCGGATTATTCTCCAAAAAATTGACTAAAAGGCATATGGAATTTGAACTCTGTATAAATAAAATAAATATTCTTATTACACTTAAAAATTATGTATATAATTTACCGTATCATCACCGACGGCCATAATTTCCTTAAAACTTGCCTCAATATCTATTATGAAGATCATCTGCGATCCTTTCGTAACATCTCTTTCAGTTTTCATCGTTAAAAGCATCGTCAATATGTCTCATTTCAATTTTCGATTCAATTGGTGTTTTAGATATCTCTTCGCGTCTTAATTTAATAATATTATCGACGCTATTTCTTAACAAACCCATTCTAAGCTTCAAAAAGTATTATGTCTATTAATTCCAGGAAAATTTCGAAAAATTGAATATTAAAGAAATACATCTATTGATTCTAAAAACATATCACTTTCTTTAGAATACTTTCTGGTACAGATGATTTTTCATTTGGTGTTATTTTGTAATAATAATTTGCTAATGCATAGGTAGGTTTGTAATAAAAATAGTATCAAAGAAATATCGTTTCATCCAATGATTAAATTCAAATACTGTGTCTTCTTCAAGTTTATCCCAATATTGTTCAAAACTATCTTTTACGGCTACCACAGATTATTTAGTGAACGAAAATAAAGAATTTACGATGGTATTGCCAATCATTATAATTATTATTATTCGCTAAAAAAAAGTGAAACTCTTTAAAATTTGATGAATATTACCAAAAAAAAAAAAAAAAA
>PQFF01000570.1:129513-180127 GCA_003547095.1 Diversispora epigaea | reverse complement strand
AAAAAAAAAAAAAAAAAGGAATAGGAAAGTGCGTAAAATGTTTGTAGTAATAATATGAAATATAGGTTGTTAAAGAAATTAATGATATCTTAAATATTCCATATATAAAATTTGCTGTTTCATTAAACGTTATAAAGTACCATTTTTATACTAAAATACATGTTGAAAAAGAAAAATCCATTATTTACAAATACACAATAGAAATAATCCTTTTTAAGACTACATGATCATATTGTCTAAAAGTGTACTTAAACTATTTATCACATGTATCCAAAATTTTAACTGGCAAATTGGATAATTGGAAATTTATGCACGTTATCAATTCTTGTTTCTTTTTTCGGTAGTTTCATCATAGTTTCGGATTTAGCATTCAATGAAGAGTATGAATCAAGTAAAGAAAGTAAAAAAAAAATTTTCGCCTGACATGAATTTATATATATTTCTATATCCATGAGTCCCAAGAATAGATGTGATTTTCTTTTGAAGGCGCTGAGGCGAAAGTTAATAAAAGAAAAAAAGGTGTTTTGCGCATTGTAAAAAAATCTGCATTCATTACGTCTGCTTATTGCATAAGTATTGTGTAATTATTTGATCAACATTCAATATTTCTATTTCAAGTTATGTAAATTAATTATTTAAAAGAAACGGAAAACAAGAGATTTTCAGTTTGAGATTTTTTCACTTCTCTTTTACTTTATTTTCCTGCAAATATGACTTTGAATTTGGAAAAGATATTACTGACAGAAATAGGTCAACTTTATCAAAATGCTGACGATTATAATGTTCAAATTCATGTTGGCCAAGAACCCAATACACAAATATTTCGTGCTCACTCTGTAATCTTGAGAGCAAGATCACCTTATTTTCGAGCCGCTTTATCGGTAAATTGGGCAAAGACCGATGGTAACATTATCACCTTAAAGAAGCCAAATATTTCTCCAAATATTTTTGAAGTCATATTGAAGTAAGTATATGCACAATTTAATGTAAAGTTGTGCATTTCTATAATTTAAATGTGTTTCGCATGTGATTATGATTAAAGGATTTAATATCATGTGATGCTTTTCGAAGAAAAATAAGAAAAATATATAATTCGATATCCATGAAACAATATCAAACTTATTAATAAATTAATTTTTATTCTTAGATATATTTACACTGGAAATATTCCTTTAGAAGAAACAAATATTCGTGTCAATTATACTTTGCTACTTGTTGCTGCTGACGAACTTGCGCTTGTTGATTTAATCGATCATATTCAATCTCATATTATTAAAAATGAATCTGAATTGATACGTAGAAATCTCATTGAATTTCTACAAGTATCCTCCCGTCATGAAGCTTGTCATCCGTTACAATCCCACTGTGAAGATATCATTTGCCAAAATCCTACTGAATTCTTTAAATTGGAAGCATTTCCAAATTTAGATCATGATGTTCTCATAAATATTTTAAAAAAGGATTATTTCAACATGAAAGAAATTGATGTTTGGGAAAACGTTACCAAGTGGGGAAGAGCACAGAATCCTAAACTTAATTATGATGAATCAAAATGGACTTCGAATGATTTTCATGTATTAAAAGAATGTATTGCGCCGTTTATCCCCCACATCAGATTTTTTGATATTTCTGGACCTGAATATTATAATAAAATTTACCCTTACAAGAAAGTTCTTCCCAAATGTTTAAGGGTAAGTTTTTAATTTATTTATAATTTATTTATTATTTATTTATTATTTATTTGTAATTTACGCAATTTATAAAATAATTTATTATTATTGTTTGTTTTTAGGATGATTTGATTAAATTTCATGTTGGTAAAGAACTTCCTCTTAGAGCGATATATACATTTCCACGAATCAGATCATTCGATGATTCAACTATCATTACAGCTAAACATTTTGAACAATTATCATCTTGGATTGACAAGAAGAAAGAGCCTTACTCGTTTAAAATGAATCCCTACGAATTTAAATTGCTCATGCGCGGGGATCGTGATGGATTGTATAATATTAAAGAATTTCAACGTAGATGTTGTAAAAAAGGTCCAACAGTTATTGTCATTAAAGTAACAGGATCCAAAAGATTGATTGGAGGATATAACCCAGTAGAATGGTGTTCATCTAAAGGATACCTCTCTTCTCGTGATAGTTTCATCTTTTCGTTTGATGACAATAACAATGTGACAAACTCTATACTTTCTCGTGTCAAGAACCCAGATTGTGCCATATTTAATTCTGATGACGATTATATTGGATTCGGTAGCGATCTTGAATGGTTCAGCGGATATTGCGAACAGTATAATTATCATGAGAAGATTCTTAATCAAAGTGATTTCGCGATGGAAAATTTCGAAGTTTTCCAAATAATTAGAAGACCTATTTAGAAGACAAACAATTATTTTTATTAATTTTTATTGATAACTACCCATGCATAAAACAAGCATTTTATATAGCAACAATCAAGTTTTATAAAGAACCTATTTTTTATAATAATTAGAGAAATTTTTATGAAACTAATTTGATATTATTTTTTATTGTAAATATGACCCAAAGCATTTCATATGAGTAAATTCCTTTTCTATGTATACGAATTTCTTTACTTTTCTGTAATATATATATTTTTTTATTATTATAGACTTTATTCACTTTAATTTATCCAAAAATTTAGTAACATTTATTTTTGAATATATTTCATATAGTCTTAAGATATTTTTTGTAATATAGATTTTTTTTTCTAGTTTAGACTTCTTTTAAATTTTCATTCTCATTTATTATATTATTTTTTTTATATACAGCTTTAAGATATTTTTTTTTTGTAATATAAATAATTTTTTCAAGGTTAGATTATTATTTTCATTTGCTTTAACATTATTCTAAAAAATATGGTAAGTATATCCACAAATGCACCCCCCCCCCAAAAAAAAAATTTGAATATTTTATGTACAAATTTCTTTACTTTCAATTTTTTGTATTATATACAACTTTAATTTTATTAACATTTGACAAGGGTTGAAAATATTAAGAATTTTTTAGTTTCGTGAACGAATATATATATATTTATATTGATTTTTTCTTTCAAGACAAAAAAAATTTCACCCTTTGTAAATATGGCTTGCCTCAAGAAATATATGATATATGAAATTAAAATAATTAAAATAATTAGATAGTTTAATTAATTAATATTCGACAAATGTATATTTAAAACTTTATTAGTGTAGTGATTTAATTTTTATAATTAAATTGAATTAAATTGAATTAAAATATGATATAGTCTAATACGTAATTATTAATAAAATATATCAAGAATAATTTCATATTTGTGCTTACTTTTTTTAATTATAATATTACACTTAGCGGAGCAGACTTTCTATTATGGAATGAACGAACCATCATCTAAAGTGAAATTAGATTTACCACATTTTCGAGTAATTAAATCCCATTTAGAAACATCTCCGAATTTATGTAGCACCATCGAAATGAAAAACGCAAAACATTATCAAAGATCTTTAATGCAAGCTTTAAAAAAGTGTTGCATTCATTTGATCCTTATCTTAGTCACTTCCTTAGTTTCTTTACATATACAAAATTCTATGAAGATCGCAAATCTACATATGTATAAAATTTTAACACCCCAGAGATCTTTGCTTTTAACAATAGAAACTGGTTTGGCGTATAAAATATATATTAGATTCAAGAAATTATTAGTTACATGTGAAACATTTTTTTCTTGAAGTTCTTATTCGGTTTAATCAGCATAAAAATTTGTATAATAAAAACTCAATTTGAACAAACACGAAAAAATTCAATGGAAACTAAAAATTTTTTGTATGAATATTATAGTTTTTGCAGGTCGTTTCCTTGGGAAATGAGTCTCGAGTTTGAAGTTTCTTCTCCTTATTGTGTTTCCTTATCTCATCCCTAACCCTTTTCTTATTTTCTTTATTTTCCGAATTTAAGAATTCACCAGTCTCCCTATCTTTTGATGATGATGATTTATCCGTGTGAATGCGACGGTTCATTTTGGAGCTAGGGGAGTCATCAGTGGTAATATTGATTATTTGTTTTGGAAGATTAACCAGTTCCGATACTCAATAGCAGATAGATAATTCCGATTAATTGATAGATCTCGGTATAGATGTATATATGTGTCAGCTTGTGCTAAAATAGCTTGATTTCACAATTTAGTTTCGCAATGAGCCCAACCTTTTTGCTTTAATTTTGCGAGTCTGACAGTATTCACATTTTCCGACCCTAACCTTAGCCTCGGCAAAGACTCAATAAAATCTAATTCTGATTGAATATTCAATAATATTTTTTATATAAGGTCGTATTAACCCAAAATTTAGAAGTTGCTTTATTAAACATAACAAATAATTTATTTCCTTGTGATTTATTATGGAAAAGTAATCTAAAATTTTATATTTGTAATTGTGACGTGATTGGAATTTTCTAGTAAAGTTCCTTTCCATCTGTTCGATGGTGTATAATAATCAGGCGGTGGTCGATTTTCATATTCGTTTGCTACAAATACAGAATACGATAGAATTATATATAAAATATTATCATAAAAGTCGGTAAAAAAGTAAAATACTGCTACCTCTATCTTTATAAAATAGGAAAATGTCAATACCATCAACGGAAAAGATCCTTTATCAATTGCTATTTTATTTTTAAAACATGACTATGATCAATATTAAATAAATTTTATAAATGTCACTTCAAAAATAACAAATAAAAAATTACAAAAAACTTACATACTTATATTTAAAAAAAGCATTGATTTGTCAGGACCTCCTTTTTCTAAAAACTGATTAATTGATTTCTTCCCCTTAAAGATGTATTTTGATGAAATTTCGATTTGCTCTTGATGGAATATACTCTAAAGGCTTGATCTCGCTCAGAATTTAAACCATTATACATTTGTATTACTTTTGCAATCTATTATAAGTTACGCATTTGCATCGTCGTCATTTTATGATGTGCATGAAATAATAATTAAAAAAATGAAATAAAATTGCGCTTATTGCGATAAAAAATCAAATGTGTGTTCCAATTTTTATAAACACTAAAAAGACATTCTCGTATGAAAATAATAAAATTTGTGATGCATATTTATTTCTTTATAAACGATCAAATCATGAATTATGTGATGTACCGTAATATGCGCCCAAAAGACCCGGGTATGTTACACCCCACTACCTGAAAACATGAGAGGTACTTTGCATGGGAAAGAATATTATAACTATATAAATTTACTATTTAAAGATATAAAATATCATACACAAATCATGATTATCCTATAAGACACAAGTATAGATTAAATATATTGAAAATTTACAAATTTTTATATAAGGGTACATTTCATGGGGGGTACTTTGCCCGGGCGGATATTTTGGGCCGCATATTACGGTACATGAATCGGATTGGGTATTAGAAATCATGCATGCAGTGGATATTGGAATGATCCCGTTTAGAAAAATCTCCGATTTTATGTAGTACCATCGAGATGAAGAGCAAAACAACCAGTCAAAGGTCTTGAGCTTAAATAAAATATTAAATTGTTGTCATACTCCTTCGGCGGTCAAGAACTTTATTTGGTTTGAATGAAGATCAAAAATGAAGATTTGTTTCTATTTATAATGAATTCATCAAAAATTATAAAAGCTTAGACAAATTGGAAAATTGTCAAAAAATTCAGATAGATATCAAAGATGGAAACTACAAAATTTTCGTATGAAATATTAAAGATATTTTTAGTTGCTTTAATAGTTTATATCTCATATTATTATTACAAATATTTTACACGCGAGAATCCACTTTCTGGTCCTTTTCCACTTCCCTTTATTGGTAATATTCATCAAGTTTTTAAAAATTCTACTTTTGAACCAAAAATAATTCAAGCCAAATATGGAGATTTATGCGAATTCTATGTGGGTTCCCAACGTTTTATTTTATTGAATAATGATGATCTTATTCAAAAGATTATGAAACCTACTATTAATGGTCCATTTCACAACAGAGTAAATGATGATAATGAAGGTCTTAAGGAAATTGGTTTATTGAACACTGGTTTAGTATTTAATAATGATTATGACAATTGGCAATATCATCGTAAATTTTTTTCCAAAGTTATTATGTCACCTCCATTTATTAAACAATCTGTGATAGCAGTACAAAATAGTTTTTTAGAAATGGAAAAATATTGGGAAAAATTTGGAGAAAATACAGTATTTGAATTTAATCATTGGATAACACGATATTTCTTTGATACTATTTTTATTACTACCACAAGTAAGCCTGCCTATGCATTAGCAAATTATTATAATAAATTAACACCAAATGAAAAATCAACTTTACCAGAAAGTATTCTTAAAGAAAGCAGTACGTTTATAGAATCTGTAGATGCATTTGTTTATAGCATGCTTTATTTCTTTATTGTTCCAAGAATTGTTCGAAATTTACCTGGAATTAAAAGATACACTCAATACATAAAGGATAGAGTTAGTTGGTTAAGGAATAATGTAGATAATATTATTAAATCAAAACGAGAAGAGATTTCTAAAACACCAATTGATCAAAAATTAAAATCCGACATGTTGACGATGTTTTTAACGGTGAACACTGAAAGAGATATTACCGAAAGGATCGCGGATGATCTTCATGATAAACCAATGTCTGATAAAGTTGTTCAGGAAAATTTTATGGAAGTTTTGAGTGCAGGTATTGATACGGTAAATTAATTTTATTATATTCATAACCTCCCTGTAAATAATATTTATTTTATTTATTTAAAAAAATATTATTATTTCTTTGTACAGAGTTCAAATTCCATGTGCTTTTTAGTTGATTTTTTGGAAAATAATCCGAAAGCAAAGCAACGAATGATAGAAGAAATTGAACGCATTCTTGGCAAAGATCCAAATTCCTCATTTACTTTAGAAGATTTATCAAAACTTGAATATGTTGAAGCTACTATCAAAGAAGGTAATTTATATGTCAAACCATCATCATTATCATCATCATCATTATTATTACAGTATTATAGTACCTTATTAGTCTTTAATATAATATTAAATATTCTATAATTTCAGCATCAAGACTTCGTGCAATCGCCCCGACACTTTTTAAAAAAAATTCAGTACCAGAAGTTATAGGAGGTTATAAATGGTCCAAGGATACTTATTTCATGATGAGTATTGATAAAATTCAAAACCACGAATCATATTGGAAAGATCCTGAAACATTTAATCCCGATAGATTCATGGATAATCCTGAAAGTAAAAATAAAGTTTATATGTTTGGTGGAGGTTTGAGAAAGTGTAAGTGATTTTTTCTTAATTACAGTATATAGAATATGTATAAGATAAAAAAATTTAATTATAAAATTTATTATCTACCGTAGGTCCGGGAAGAAATTTGGCAATGATGGAATTAAAAGCTACTTTGGCAATGTTATACCGAAAATACGACGTTGAACTGTTGGGACCATTGAAAGGACATGTTGGAGCATCTAGGAAATGCGATGAATTAAAAGTTAAATTGAGAAAAAGGAAAAACTTTTAATTTTATTTTTATCAAATATTAGAAACATTATTATCATCACTTATAATCACGTTATTATATGTTATTATATCTATCATTTAGCATTATTTTATTATATAAATATGATTATTTACAAATGATTTCTCCAGTATTTTTTTTTTTGCTACTGAGACCATTGATATATGTAATCGGACACATGATTTTATTTATTAATATCGGTTGTTGGAATCATCTCTTCAGTAAAGAAATACAGACATCATAACATTGATATCTATGGTAGGCATAGAAGAATAGTAAATTTAAAATTTATTAAGGCTACTATCCTACGAATTTTCCTTGCTCCTTTTCAAATTCTTCTATTTATGATTTTACATTCTCATCCAATGGAATAAATGCTTTTGATAGTAATCAATTTTGCAGGTATTGTTTTTTCAAAGGGAGAATTAGAATCACTACAAGAACTTTTAATTTAATAACAGTTTTTTTTGTTGCTTTTATGAAAACGCGTTTCAATTTTTCAATTTTTTTTTAACTTACGAAATTCTCTATTTACAACATGGGATTTAATGTTATTTTTTATTTAATCCTTGATAAAATCATATCCTTGTGTACTTTAAAAAATTATGCTTTCTTTACACGAGATCTTTACTTAAACATCCACTTATTTTAAATGCACAACCGTGATTCTCCGAATAGAAAATCTAATGTAAAAAATAAATTCAATAAAATTAATGAACTCCCTCCCCCTCATTCATTAATAACACCTCTAAAATTATCCTCCGTAAATGCACTCCCTCTAAATGCACGTTAATTCGGTCTTGGGGGGAGAGCATAAGAGGAAATGCACTTATAAATGATGCATTTAAAATAGTGTTGTACACATCCCCAGTTTTTTGACTGTTTAAACTTAGTAAAACAGTTAATGGCCCAATGTGTTTTAAAGTAAGTAATTTTTGTCCAAGCATTGTCCCTTGATAACACTGGAGAGAATGATTGAATCATTTGTGGCATAATTTCATATATATACATATTAATATATATTACAGCGTGCAAAATTAATGACAACTTGCTTGCTTCTCAACTCCGTATTTATTGATGAAAGATAGCATTTAATTTGCACTTCATTATAATACTCATGAGATAATTGGCGAAAATAAAAGAAATTGATGATTTGAATCTGGTTTTATTGAGACAATAGAAAAAATCAAGAAATTGGTAATCTCCGGTTTAATCGCATCAATTATTTTCAATTATGGAATTTATTTAAATTATAAAAGTCCCGACAGATTGGACAAGCATTCAAAAAAAATTTAAAGATGGAAGCTATAAATTTTTTACAAGAAATATTAAAGATATCATTAGTTGCTTTAATAGCTTATATCTCATATTATTATTACAAATATTTTACACGCGAGAATCCACTTCCTGGTCCTTTTCCTCTTCCGTTTATTGGTAATGCTCATCAAATTTTTGAAAATCACTCTTTTGATACTAGTAAATTCCAAGCCAAATATGGTGATTTATGCGAATTCTATACGGGTTCCCAACGTTTTATTTTGTTGAGTAATGAAGATTTTATTCAAAAGATATTGAAACCTGCTGTTAATGGTCCATTTCACAACAGAGTAAAAGATGATAATGAAGGTCTTAAGGAAATTGGTATATTAAACACTGGTTTAGTATTTAATATTGATTATGACAATTGGCAGTATCATCGTAAATTTTTTACCAAAGTTATTATGTCATCTTCATTTATTAAACAATCTGTGATAGCCGTACAAGATAGTTTTTTGGAAATGGAAAAATATTGGGATTATCTTGGAGAAGATACAATATTTGAATTTAATCACTGGATGAAACAATATTTTTTTGATGTGATTTTTATTACTACTACCAGTAATCCCGCCTGCGCATTAGTAAATTATTATAATAAAGTAACCCCAAATGAAAAATCGGCTGTACCAGAAAGTATTCTTAAAGAAAGCAGTACGTTTGTAGAGTCTGTAGATGCATATATTTATAGCATGCAATATTTCTTTGTTCTTCCAAGAATTGTACGAAATTTGCCTGGAATTAAAAGATACACTCAATACTTAAAGGATAGAGTTAGTTGGTTAAGGAATAATGTAGATAATATTATTAAATCAAAACGAGAAGAGATTTCTAAGACACCAATTGATCAAAAATTAAAATCCGACATGTTGACGATGTTTTTAACGGTGAACACTGAAAGAGATATTACCGAAAGGATCGCGGATGATCTTCATGATAAACCAATGTCTGACAAAGTTGTTCAGGAAAATTTTATCGAAGTTTTGGGTGGCGGTATTGATACGGTAAATTAGTTTATTATATTCATAACCTCCCTGTTAAATAATATTTATTTTATTTATTTACAAAACAATATTATTCCTTTGTACAGAGTTCAAATTCAATGTGCTTTTTAGTTGATTTTTTGGAAAATAATCCGAAAGCAAAGCAACGAATGATAGAAGAAATTGAACGCGTTCTTGGCAAAGATCCAAATTCTTCATTTACATTAGAAGATTTATCAAAACTTGAATATGTTGAAGCTGTCATCAAAGAAGGTAATTTACTTAAATTATTATTATTACTATTATGATAATAATATCTCATTAACTTTTAATATATTCCATAATTGCAGCATCAAGAGTCCGTTCCATCACCCCATTATTTTTTAAAAAAAATTCAGTACCAGAAGTTATAGGAGGTTATAAATGGTCCAAAGGTACTTACTTTGGAGTAAATGTTTATGGAATTCATAAACACAAATCTTATTGGAAAGATCCCGAAACATTTAATCCCGATAGATTTATGGATGACCCGGAGAGCAAAAATAAAGTCTATATGTTTGGTGGAAGTTCGAGAAAGTGTAAGTAATTTTTTAATTACGAAAGAACATAAAGTATGAAGTATATAAAATAAAATAAAATTTATCTAATTTATTATCATTTATCTAATGGGCAGGTCCAGGAAGAAATTTGGCAATGATGGAATTAAAAGCTACTTTAGCAATGTTGTACCGAAAATACGACATTGAACTGTTAGGACCATTGAAAGAAAATATTGGGATAGTTAGGAATTGTAATGAAATGAGAATTAAATTGAGGAAAAGGAAAAACTTTTAATTTTTATTAAAGTATTAGAAACGGTTTATTATCACATTATGCCACTGTAATCAAATCATTATCTTAAAATATTTATCATAATAAACGAAATACTATAAAATATAACCTATAAGTACTCAAATGTTTTTTTTTTTTGCGGCAGCATAATTAATATTATTTCAGTTAGTTTTGGTTTTCGGTCTTCGATAAGAAATTGTTACTTCCATCATGATTTGAACTGTGTCAACATCATAACATTAATACATATGGCAGGCATATTATCAAAATCCGGATTTAACATTTGTTTTAGAAGAATAGTAAATAGATTGTTAAAATTTACTACGAATTTTCCAATTTCCAATTCTTCTATTTGTGATTTTCCAAAGGAATAGATACTTTATTTGTAAATATAAAAATTTCGTTGGATCTAATCGTACTCAGTAATTTCTTTTAGTTATGGATGTAATTGATTTTGTGGCATTTTTTTTCAGAACTGCAAGAACTTTTAGTTTAAAAGCAGTTTTTTTGTCATGTCACTTTATGAAAACGCGTTTCAATTTTTTTTTAACTTACGAAATTCTCTATTTACAACATGGGGTTTAATCTTGATAAAATCATCATATCCATGTGTACTTTTAAAATTATAAAGGAAATAAATTCGATAGCTGTGTGTTGTACATTTACATGCATACCGCGCTGTCTATACTCTTAACTGGCTTATAAATATATATTGAAACTTTGTAAATATATGCGGGAGTTAATATTAAACAACTTTAATTAATTGCTCAAAATAGGTTTTATAATAAAATTAGTAAGAAATTTTTGTCCTTTTTGTCCAATGATGCCTTAAAATAATATTCTGGCTAAACGAAGTACCCATCGCGTTTTAATTTTTTTAAATTTTTTTTTTAACTTTCGAAATTCTCTATTTACAAAAATTATGCTTCCTTTACATGAGATCTTTTACACGGAACATCCACTTATTTTAAAATATATTAAGGAAATCTAATGTAATAAAAAATTCAATATCTGCAAACATTTTACATGCCATGCCCACGTATATCGGAGTCAATTTTCAACTTCATTTAATGGCTCAAAACAGGTTTTATAATAAAATTTTATATCATTTATTTAAAAAAGTAAGTAATTTTGGTTCAAGCACTGTCCAATGATGTTCCGCCTTTAAATATAATAAAGAAAAAAGTTTTAATATTCCAGCTAAACAAGTACAAGTATCAATTGTGGATTGAAATGACAATTTCAAGTGATACTCCTGCAGCTCGAAAATAACGCATCCATAAATAACTCCGAGCGAAAATTATTGCCAAGAAAAATAGGAAAATAAAAGTAATTAATAATTTAAATCAAGTCTGGTTTCATTGAGACAAATGGAAAAATCAAAATTCCACCTCCCCGGTTTAATCGCATCAATTATGTTTAATTTTGGAATTTATTTAAATTAACAAGCATTGAAAAAAAAGTTCCAAAGATGGAAGCTATAAATTTTTTACAAGAAATATTAAAGATATCATTAGTTGCTTTAATAGCTTGTATCTCATATTATTATTACAAATATTTTACACGCGAGAATCCACTTCCTGGTCCTTTTCCTCTTCCATTTATTGGTAATACTCATCAAATTTTTGAAAATCACTCTTTTGATACTAGTAAATTCCAAGCCAAATATGGTGATTTATGCGAATTCTATACAGGTTCCCAACGTTTTATTTTGTTGAGTAATGATGATCTTATTCAAAAGATTATGAAACCAATTGTTAACGGTCCATTTCACAACAGAGTAAATGATGATGATAATGGTCTTAATGAAATTGGTTTATTGAACACTGGTTTAACATTCAATAATAATTATACCGATTGGCAATATCATCGTAAATTCTTTACCAAAGTTATTATGTCACCTTCATTTATTAAACAATCTGTGATAGCTGTACAAGATAGTTTTTTGGAAATGGAAAAATATTGGGATGATCTTGGAGAAGATACAGTATTTGAATTTAATCGCTGGATGAAACAATATTTTTTTGATACGATTTTTATTACTACTACTAGTAATCGCGCCTGCGCATTAATAGATTATTATACTAAAGTAACCCCAAATGAAAAATCCGATGTACCAGAAAGTATTCTTAAAGAAAGCAGTAAGTTTGTAGAATCTGTAGATGCACATGTTTATGGCATGCAATATTTCTTTGTTCTTCCAAGAATTGTACGAAATTTACCTGGAATTAAAGGATACACTCAATACTTAAAGGACAGAGTTAGCTGGCTAAGAAATAATGTAGATAATATTATTAAATCAAAACGAGAAGAGATTTCTAAAACACCAATTGATCAAAAATTAAAATCCGACATGTTGACGATGTTTTTAACGGTGAACACTGAAATAGATATTACCGAAAGGATCGCGGATGATCTTCATGATAAACCAATGTCTGACAAAGTTGTTCAGGAAAATTTTATCGAAGTTTTTGGTGGCGGTATTGATACGGTAAATTAATTTATTATATTCATAACCTCCCTGTTAAATAATATTTATTTTATTTATTTACAAAATAATATTATTCCTTTGTACAGAGTTCAAATTCCATGTGCTTTTTAGTTGGTTTTTTGGAAAATAATCCGAAAGCAAAGCAACGAATGATAGAAGAAATTGAACGTGTTCTTGGCAAAGATCCAAATTCTTCATTTACATTAGAAGATTTATCAAAACTTGAGTATGTTGAAGCTGTCATCAAAGAAGGTAATTTACATAAATCATTATTATTACTATTATGATAATAATATCCCATTAACTTTTAATATCAAATATTCTATAATTGCAGCATCAAGAGTCCATTCCATCGTCCCATTACTTTTTAAAAAAAATTCAGTACCAGAAGTTATAGGAGGTTATAAATGGTCCAAGGGTACTTACTTTGGATTAAATATTCATGGAATTCATAAACACAAATCTTATTGGAAAAATCCCGAAATATTTAATCCCGATAGATTTATGGATAACCCGGAGAGCAAAAATAAAGTCTATACGTTTGGTGGAAGTTTGAGAAAGTGTAAGTAATTTTTTAATTACGAAAGAACATAAAGTATGAAGTATATAAAATAAAATAAAATTTATCTAATTTATTATCATTTATCTAATGCAGGTCCAGGAAGAAATTTGGCAATGATGGAATTAAAAGCTACTTTAGCAATGTTGTACCGAAAATACGACATTGAACTGTTAGGACCATTGAAAGAACATATTGGGTTGGTTAGGAATTGCGATGAAATGAGAATTAAATTGAGGAAAAGGAAAAACTTTTAATTTTTATTAAAATATTAGAAACGGTTTATTATCACATTATGCCACTGTAATCAAATCATTATCTTAAAATATTTATCATAATAAACGAAATACTACAGAGAATAAAAAACTAATGATATTTAATATTTGCAGCTACTTTTCTTGGGCTAATTCCATAGAAAATGATCATCAAACACTTACATTACGCAAGCGAGTTGCTAAAGTGTTGGGTGTTGCTGAGAGAACAGTTGAAAGTGTGTTAGCAGACTGGACAAGAATAATGACGGTACATTTGCATTCCCCAAAAATTCTTGGACGACCTAAATTTCAACCTGATGAAAATGTTGCAGAACTTTTGCACACAAAAATTTTGAAGTGAATTAAGAAGATCAGAACTTTTTGAACTGGTTCAAATGAACAAAGAAAAGGTACCATTTTCTTGTGTTGAAATGGCAAAACAATACAATCATCAAGTTTTTTTTTGCTCCCCCTTATCACTGTGAACTTCAACCAATTGAAGGTCTTTGGGCAGTTGTAAAGGGTGAAGTTGCACATTCAGATCCACATACAAATCTTTTATTTATTCGAAATACACTTTTAAATGCATTTAAAAATAAAATTAATTCATAAGTTATAGTTGGATTTTGGAGAAAAGCACTTAAAAATGCCAAGGAATATTTTGATTACAATGAGAATATACAATGAAGAAATTGATAACTATTATGATTCCAATGATGATGCATAATTTTCATTTAAAATTTATATATCATACTTCCGAACAAAACATGTATTGATATCATTTAAATAAAAAAAGTTTACTTAATAAAAAATTTTTATTAATATTTTTTTGAGGAGCAAATCTTTTTGCACCAGACCATATCTGAGTATGGCAAACTCAAATTTTTTTTGCGGCAACATAATTAATATTATTTCAGTTAGTTTGGATTTTCGGTCTTCGATAAGAAATTGTTACTTCCATCATGATTTGAACTCATAATATTATCGCTCTTTCCGAATTGGTGCGATAATGTAAAAAAAATCTGTTAATGTAATTTATTTGTAATCGATTACAAAAAACAACATATTTCACGTGATCAAGGATCATTTCACATTACAAATTTTTATTGGTTAAAAATTATAATATGTCACGTGAAATCTGTTGTTTTGTGATATTAATTGGCGATTCGGATAAAGATTCATCTCAACTTATTGGAAAATGTATTTTTCCGTTCAAATATATTAGTAAAATTTAATTCTTTTTTGAACATTTATTTTTGTAAAAACTTTTTTTAATATCAATAAACCAATAGATTATAATATTCATTTTGATACTGAAAGTGTAAAGCTATTTAAGTTTACATATTTTATGAAAATAAATAAATCAAATTATCAAAGTATTATAATTATTTAAATTAAAAATTTTATTTCTCATTATAAAAATTGTAAATTCTCGTTATGTAATTTAAAACCGATTTTTCTCAAAATTGAATAATTAAACCGAGAACCCCGTTTTGCTGTGTGCGACTCCATATATAATTGGGGTAAATTTATATATATTTTATTATGGTTTGGAATCTGTAGCGCGTATACAGGTAAGTATAAATTGCTACAATATAACCAGACAAAATTTTAGTATCTATTAGGTATACTATTTGGGTATCTTTTTGTAAATTTTTCAAGAAATAAATGATACTTTCTTATACCCTTTTTTTTTATAATAATATATTTTTAGTTTAATCGTACCCAGAAATTTCTTTTACATATTCTTTAGTTATGGATGTAATTAATTTTGAGGCATTTTTTTTCAGTTAGAATAACTACAAGAACCTTTAATTTAAAAACAGTTTTTTGTCATGTCACTTTATGAAAACGCGTTTCAATTTTTTTTTTTTAACTTAAGAAATTTTCTATTTACAACATGGAGTTTAATCTTGATAAAATCATGTGTACTTTTAAAATTATAAAGGAAATCTAATGTAATAAAAATTCGATACCTGTAAACGGTGCAGTGTTGTACATTTACATGTATACCGCGCTGTCTATACTCTTAACTAGCTTATAAATATATATTGAAACTTTGGGAGTTAATATTAAACAACTTTAATTGCTCAAAATAGGTTTTATAATAAAATTTTATGTAAAATAGTAAGAATTTTTTGTCCAATGATGCCTTAAGGGTTTAAGATAATATTCCGGCTAAACGAAGTATTCATTGTGGCGAAATGACATGATTTCATATGACACTCCCGCGGCTCGAAAACAATTATCCATGAAATACTACAAATAATTCTCATAATTGGCAAAAATAAAAGAAATTGATAATTTGGATCAAGTTTTTTAAAAATAGTCTGGTTTTATTGAAAATTGAAAATTTATTTAAATCAGACAATATTGGACAAGCATTACAAAATTCAAAAAAAATTTCAAAGATGGAAGCTACAAATTTTTTACAAGAAATATTAAAGATATCATTAGTTGCTTTGATGGTTTATATCTCATATTATTATTACAAATATTTTACACGCGAGAATCCACTTCCTGGTCCTTTTCCTCTTCCATTTATCGGTAATATTCATCAAATTTTTAAAAATCGCTCTTTTGATATTAGTAAATTCCAAGCCAAATATGGTGATTTATGCGAATTCTATACGGGTTCCCAACGTTTTATTTTGTTGAATAATGATGATCTTATTCAAAAGATTATGAAACCTACTGTTAATGGTCCATTTCAAAACAGAGTAAATGATGATAATGAAGGTCTTAAGGAAATTGGTTTATTAAACGCTGGTTTATTATTTAATAATAATTATACTGATTGGCAATACCATCGTAAATTCCTTACCAAAGTTATGATGTCAGCTCCATTTATTAAACAATCTGTAATAGTTGTTCAAGATAATTTTTTGGAAATGGAAAAATATTGGGAAAAATTTGGAGAAAATACGGTATTTGAATTTAATCGTTGGATAACACGATATTTCTTTGATACTATTTTTATTACTACCACCAATAGGCCTGCCTATGCATTAGCAAATTATTATAATAAATTAACACCAAATGAAAAATCAACTTTACCAGAAAGTATTCTTAAAGAAAGCAGTAAGTTTGTAGAATCTGTAGATGCACTTATTTATAGCGTTCTTTATTTCTTTCTTGTTCCAAGAATTGTTCGAAAATTTCCTGGATTTAATAGACACACTCAATACTTAAAGGACAGAGTTAGTTGGTTAAGGAATGGTATAGATAATATTATTAAATTAAAACGAGAAGAGATTTCTAAGACACCAATTGATCAAAAATTAAATTCAGACATGTTGACGATGTTTTTAACGGTAAACACTGAAAGAGATATTACCGAAAGGATCTTCATGATAAACCAATGTCTGATAAAGATGTTCAGGAAAATTTTATCGGAATTTTGAGCGCGGGTATTGATACAGTAAATTAATTTATTATATTCATAATCTCCCTGTTAAATAATATTTATTTTATTTATTTACAAAAGTAATATTATTTCTTTGGACAGAGTGCAAATTCCGTGTGCTTTATAGTTGATTTTTTGGAAAATAATCCGAAAGCAAAGCAACGAATGATAGAAGAAATTGAACGTGTTCTTGGCAAAGATCCAAATTCTTCATTTACTTTAGAAGATTTATCAAAACTTGAATATGTCGAAGCTACTATCATTGAAGGTAATTTATATGTCAAACCATCATCATCATCATCATTATTATTATTATTACAATATTATGATATCAGTATTTTATTAGTCTTTAGGATAATATTAAATATTCTATAATTTCAGCATCGAGACTTCGTTCAAACGTCCCGATAAATTTTAAAAAAAATTCTGTACCAGAAGTTATAGGAGGTTATAAATGGCCCAAGGATACTTATTTCATGATGAGTATTGATAAAATTCAAAACCACGAATCATATTGGAAAAATCCTGAAACATTTAATCCCGATAGATTCATGGATAATCCTGAAATTAAAAATAAAGTTTATATGTTTGGTGGAGGTTTGAGAAAGTGTAAGTGATTTTTCTTAATTACAGTATATAGAATATATATAAGATAAAAAAAATTTAATTATAAAATTTATTATCTACTGTAGGTCCGGGAAGAAATTTGGCAATGGTGGAATTAAAAGCTACTTTAGCAATGTTATACCGAAAATACGACATTGAACTGTTGGGACCATTGAAAGAACATGTTGGGATATCTAGGAAATGCGATGAATTAAAAGTTAAATTGAGAAAAAGGAAAAACTTTTAACTTTATTTTTATTACATCCATTATTTTATTATTCTATAACTGGTCAGTATTTTTTTTTGCCACTGAGATCATTGATATGTAATCGGAGTCATCTCTTCAATAAAGAAATTGTTGTTACTACAGACATAGTTAAAGAAATTACTTGCTCCTTTTCAAATTCTTCTTTTGTGATTTTACATTCTCATTCAATAGAATAAATGCTTTTGATAGTAATCAATTTTGCAGGCATTGTTTTTTCAAAGGGTGAATTAGAATCACTACAAGAACTTTTAATTTAATAACAGTTTTTTTTGTTGCTTTTATGAAAACGCGTTTCAATTTTTCAATTTTTTTTTTTTAACTTACGAAATTCTCTATTTACAACATGGGATTTAATGTTATTTTTTATTTAATCTTGATAAAATCATCATATCCTTTGTGTACTTTAAAAAATTATGCTTTCTTTACACGAGATCTTTACATAAACATCCACTTATTTTAAATGCTAACCGTGATTCTCCGAATAGAAAATCTAATGTAAAAAATAAATTCAATAAATTAATGAACTCCCTTCCCCCCCCCCATCCATTAATAACACCTATAAAATTATCCTCCATAAATGCATTCTCTCTATAGATTCATGTTAATTCGGTCTTGGGGGGAAAGCATAAGAGGAAATGCACTTATAAATGATGCATTTAAAATAGTGTTGTACACATCCCCAGTTTTTTGACTGTTTAAACTTAGTAATTATATCATATAATTTATATGTAAAATAGTTAATGACCCAATGTGTTTTAAAGTAAGTAATTTTTGTCCAAGCATTGTCCCTTGACAACACTGGAGACTGGAGAGAATGATTTACAGTGAATCATTTGTGGCATAATTTCATATATATACATATATAATACTCATGAGATAATTGACGAAAATAAAAGAAATTGATGATTTGAATCTGGTTTTATTGAGACAATAGAAAAAAATCAAAGAAATTGGTAATCCCAGTTTAATCGCATCAATTATCTTCAATTATGGAATTTATTTAAATTATAAAAGTCCCGACAGATTGGACAAGCATTCAAAAAAAATTTAAAGATGGAAGCTATAAATTTTTTACAAGAAATATTAAAGATATCATTAGTTGCTTTAATAGCTTATATCTCATATTATTATTACAAATATTTTACACGCGAGAATCCACTTCCTGGGTCCTTTTCCTCTTCCATTTATTGGTAATGCTCATCAAATTTTTGAAAATCACTCTTTTGATACTAGTAAATTCCAAGCCAAATATGGTTTTATTTTGTTGATCTTATTCAAAAGATTATGAAAACAGAGACGTAGGTGCGACGTACCTTTTTACTAATGTCGTATTTTTTTTTTTTGTTTGTTTACTAATGTCGTATGCCGTAATTGATGTCGCAAGTTGTAATTAATGTCATATGTCATAATTGATACTGTTGTATAGGTAAGCAAGTCTAGATAAATGTTATTTTCTCATTTTAAAATCAATTTCTCTTTGTGGTTAGTAGATAAACTTATTAGTGTAGATTCTTATTAATGTAAAAAAAAAAGAAATAATGTAGTGATCTGGATTTATAATAAAATGAACATATGAATACAGATAAAAATTTATGATTGTTACAAAATTAATAATAGATATTAATTTAAAATTAAACAAATAAATTATTTTTTATTTAAATTACGATAAACACTACTACAGTTACGATACACGGCTATATATAGTTAATAATGATCATAAGGAAATTGATTTATTGAACGCTGGTTTATAATTTAATAATAATTATACCGATTGGCAATATCATCGTAAATTCTTTACCAAAGTTATGATGTCACCTTCATTTATTAAACAATGAGATAGTTGTGCAAGATAGTTTTTTAGAGATGGAAAAATATTGGGATGATACAGTATTTGAATTTTAAATGAAACAATATTTTTTTGATACGATTTTTATTACTATTACCAGTAATCGCGCCTGCGCATTAGCAAATTATTATAATAAAGTAACCCCAAATGAAAAATCAGTTGTAAAGAAAGCAGTACGTTTGTAGAATCTGCAAATGCATTTCTTTATGGTACGCAATATTTCTTTGTTCTCCCAAGAATTGAACGAAATTTACCTGGAATTAAAAGTTACACACAATACATAAAGGATAGAGTTAGTTGGTTAAGGAATAATGTAGATAATATTATTAAATCAAAACGAGAAGAAATTTTTAAATCACCTATTGATCAAAAGTTAAAATCCAAATGAAAAATAAGGTTTCGAATCCTAATTTATCCGCGGATCACACGGATCACACGGATCGGATCGAAAAGATCCGGATGTTGAGGCGGTAAAACCTTGTAATAAATTTTATTTATTATTATTTACAAATAATTTTATTCCATTGTACAGAGTTCAAATTCCATGTGCTTTTCAATTAATTTTTGGAAAATAATCCGAAAGCAAAGAAACGAATTATGGAAGAAATTGAACGTATTCTTGGCAAAGAACTTTCATTTACACTTAAATATGTTGAAGCTGTCATCAAAGAAGGTAATTTACATTTCAAATCATATTACTATTATGATAATAGTATCTTATTAGTCTTTAATATTAAATATTCTATAATTGCAGCATCAAGACTCCGTGCAATCGCCCTAGCAATTTTTTAAGTTATAGGATGTTATAAATGGTCCAAGGATACTTATTTTGGATTGGAATTCAAAAACACAAATCTAATTGGAAGAAGTTTATATGTTTGGTGGAGAAAGTGTAAATAATTTCTTAATTACGAAAGAACATAAAGTATAAAGTATATAAAATAAAATAATTTACTATCATTTATCTAATGCAGGTCCAGTAAGAAATTTGGCAATGATGGAATTAAAAGCTACTTTAGCAATGTTGAATTGTTGGATTGTGATTAAAATGAAAATTAAATTGAGGAAAAGGAAAAGTTTTTATCACATTATTACATCATGTTACTGTAATAATTATCTTAAAATATTTATCATAATAAATAAAAATATCTGAGTATGTCCCATTCACAAATTATATTTTTTTGCAAACACGATTTTATTTATTAATATTATTTGTTAGTTTGGAGCAAATGTCTTGCGGCGCTTCCATCCTGATTTTGAACTGTCTGTGTGTTTTTACAGCATTAATACCTATGGCAGGTATATTATCAAAATCTGGATTTAACATTGGTTTAATAGAAGAATAGTAATTAGATTGTTTAATTTTTTATTTATTAATTTAAAATTTATTAAAGGCATCATCTTACGAATTTTCCGGTTAAAGAAACTACTTCTTTTCAGATGCATTATTTGTAAAAATAATAATTAGAATCACTACAAGAACTTTTAGTTTAATTACAGGTTTGTCGCACTTGCCCGTAAATATAATAGAATAATATTCTGGCTAAAAACGATGGCTTGAAATGACATAATTTCATATGATTCTCCCGCAGCTCGAAAATATGTCCGTGGTTTACTATAAATAACTCTCGAGCGAGAACGAGACAATAGGAAAATAAAAGAAATTGATAATTTGGATCAAGTTTTTTAAAAATAGTCTGGTTTTATTAAATTGAAGAAATTGAAGAGATTTTCGCGCATAAATTATTAAATTTATTTAAATTGGACAAGCATTATAAGCGTTCAAAAACATTCAAAAAAATTCAAATGATGGAAGCTACAAATTTTTTGCAAGAAATATTAAAGATATCATTGGTTGCTTTAATAGCTTATATCTCATATTATTATTACAAATATTTTACACGCGAGAATCCACTTCCTGGTCCTTTTCCATTTCCTTTTATTGGTAATACTCATCAAGTTTTTAAAAATCTCTCTTTTGATATTAGTAAATTCCAAGCCAAGTATGGTGATTTATGCGAATTCTATACGGGTTCCCAACGTTTTATTTTGTTGAGTAATGATGATCTTATTCAAAAGATTATGAAACCTACTGTTAATGGTCCATTTCACAACAGAGTAAATGATGATGATGATGGTCTTAAGGAAATTGGTTTATTGAACACTGGTTTATCATTTAATAATAATTATACTGATTGGCAATATCATCGTAAATTCTTTACCAAAGTTATTTTGTCACCTTCATTTATTAAACAATCTGTGATAGCTGTACAAGATAGTTTTTTGGAAATGGAAAAATATTGGGATGATCTTGGAGAAGATACAGTATTTGAATTTAATCGCTGGATGAAACAATATTTTTTTGATACGATTTTTATTACTACTACTAGTAATCGCGCCTGCGCATTAGTAAATTATTATAATAAAGTAACCCCGAATGAAAAATTAGCTGTACCAGAAAGTATTCTCAAAGAAAGCAGTACGTTTGTAGAATCTATAGATGCATTTGTTTATGGCGTACAATATTTCTTTGTTCTTCCAAGAATTGTACGAAATTTACCTGGAATTAAAGGATACACTCAATACTTAAAGGATAAAATTAGTTGGCTAAGGAATAATGTAGATAATATTATTAAATCAAAACGAGAAGAGATTTCTAAAACACCAATTGATCAAGAATTAAAATCCGACATGTTGACGATGTTTTTAACGGTGAACACTGAAAGAGATATTACCGAAAGGATCGCGGATGATCTTCATGATAAACCAATGTCTGATAAAGTTGTTCAGGAAAATTTTATCGAAGTTTTGAGTGCAGGTGTTGATACGGTAAATTAATTTTATTATATTCATAACCTCCTTGTTAAATAATATTTATTTTATTTATTTAAATAATATTATTCCTTTGTACAGAGTTCAAATTCCATGTGCTTTTTAGTTAATTTTTTGGAAAATAATCCGAAAGCAAAGCAACGAATGATAGAAGAAATTGAACGCGTTCTTGGCAAAGATCCAAATTTTTCATTTACATTAGAAGATTTATTAAAACTTGAATATGTTGAAGCTGTCATCAAAGAAGGTAATTTACATGTCAAATCATTATTATTACTATTATGATAACAATATCTCATTAACTTTCAATATCAAATATTCTATAATTGCAGCATCAAGAATCCATTCCATCGTCCCATTATTTTTTAAAAAAAATTCAGTACCAGAAGTTATAGGAGGTTATAAATGGTCCAAGGATACTTACTTTGGATTAAATATTTGTGGAATTCATAAACACAAATCTTATTGGAAAGATCCCGAAACATTTAATCCCGATAGATTTATGGATAATCCGGAGAGCAAAAATAAAATCTATATGTTTGGTGGAAGTTTGAGAAAGTGTAAGTAATTTTTTAATTACGAAAGAACATAAAGTATAAAGTATATAAAATGAAATAAAATTTATCTAATTTACTATCATTTATCTAATGGCAGGTCCAGGAAGAAATTTGGCAATGATGGAATTAAAAGCTACTTTAGCAATGTTGTACCGAAAATATGACATTGAACTGTTGGGACCATTGAAAGAACATATTGGGATAGTTAGGTGTTGTGATGAAATGAAAATTAAATTGAGGAAAAGAAAAAAATGGTAACATGTGATAAACAGTTATCATTATTATTGTTTTAATTTTTTTTCTTGTCACTGTATAAATTTTTCAAATTACAAAAAAGTCATGAAAAATTCAGCAAGTTTAAATTTTTAGTAGCATGTGAAAATTGACGCTTTCCCAACATCACATGACATTTTTTAAGATTAAAAAAATTAAATTCTGCACCACATTCGCATGATTTTTCAGGATATAACCTGTCTGCTTTGCCCACGCAGATCGACAATTATTATTTTGTTAGCCGTCATTTTTTCCGTTTCTGCGTGGAACAGGTTATATCCTGTCTGCGTGATCAAAAGCAGACAGGTTATATCCTAAAAATTTCATGCTGAAATTCAATATGATTAATTTCAAAATGGTTAGAACTTTTATTTCTATATTTGGTAAATAAAGTATTTCCAATAAACAAAAGAAGCCTCACTCATGTTATCGATATCACAAGTTAATATGACAAGAAAAATTAACTTCATCCTATTGCAGTATTGTTCGTACAATTTCTACCAATAATCCAATTAAATGAATTTTGGACAAGTCAGATGTTCAAATAAGTGATGAAAATTCTGATGTGACATTGTTTTTTAATTTGTATACAAATTTTTATAAATATTTAAATATTTAAGAGAGAAAAAAGATAAATCTAAAAATCTATACATAAAAACTTCTTACATAGAGAATATACGTAGAAACGACGTTAAATAAATAAATTTATAAGAAAGGTAAATTTATAAACTGTACAAAAGTGCCCCGCACTGTTTTAATAAAATCTACTTCAATACACTAAATTGATTAATTTATGATATTATTTTCTATCAAGGTATTTTTTTTTGATATTTTTTTTATTTTGTTTACGAGTGACCACCTTCCACTCTTCTTCACCACCACTATTATTACTACTCGAATCGGAACCGTCTTTTCCAAGACAAGCAAATGCGTGATCATTTCGATGAAGCTGTTTATTATTTTTATTCACATTAATATTATTACTACTTGAACCCAAATTGTGATCCCCTCGAGTGTTTTGCAGCTTAACTTCACTATATTCTAACGATTCTTGTTCACTTGATTCACTAACTTTCGTTGATGTATCATCATCTTCATTATATTCATCTTCACTGTTGTCCTCTTCTACTACTACAAAACTCTTTTGACGTTCACGTTCATTCCAACGTAAACACCGAGAGATTGAAGAGAACCAATCTTTTGATTGTGACTCATGACAAACTGTTGGAAAAGGAAATTTGGATGGTGTGACTTTTATATGATCCCCCTCTACAAATGATTATTAAAGGAAATCTTTAATATTATACAATTACAAAACCAAAGATTAAGATCTATAGATAAAACACTTACGCTTTAATTCAACTCTACCTCTTCCATCAAAACTTACCCAAGCTGTGCTACGGCTATTATATGGAACACATATTCTTAATTCCATAGAGTCCGGCAAAAGCATAGGCCGAAATGATAATGTATGTGGACATATTGGAGTAATTAATAGTGCTGGTATAGCGGGATGTACAAGAGAACCTCCCGCAGATACCGAATATGCAGTTGAACCGGTAGGTGTAGCTATGACAAGTCCATCAGCTTGAACTGTCGTTAAATGTTGATCATCGCCTTTTAATAATAAATTGTTTAATAATATTTATTATAAGATAGTTAATTATTTATTTAATAAATAATTATTCAAAATTATAAAAAAATTAAAAAATCAAAATATTATTTTTTACCGAACAATTCAAGCAAACTCATATAAGGACCAGCGCCACGATCTACGACTAAATCATTTAGAACCTCAAATGATTCCGCGGGTTGAGTAATCAATAATGGTAAATCTTTATCATGAGCACATTTGTGAGCGGAATCAGGATGTGAACTATTTTCAAGAGCTTCCCAACTACCTCCATCATTCATAAAATTTTGCATCAAGATCTCACCAGTTTCTCCACAGCGTCTTGCTTTAATAATATTATCGGGATCTATGATACGACGATAAACTGTACAAGTAAATCGCATTCGAAGATTTACTCGAATACCTTTTTCCATTGCATTTGTAAGGTGGTGTTCATAATTTTGAATATCAAAATTCGTTAAAAATCCCAGAGAACCGAGATGAAAAGGTAAAACTGGTGGTACTACTTTTTGAAATAACCAAGAAGTATATAATACTGTCCCATCACCTCCGAGCTATTTATTTAAATATAAAAAAAAAATAATAAGTATACATTATGGAAGTTCGTTATAGAGTAATAATAATAATAATACCTACTATTTAAACTTACCGTAAGAACAAAATTAAATATCTCCGGTCTTTCAGCGCATAATTCCTTTGTCCAAAATTTTAAATAGTCCTTTGCAAATGGTGTTTCTTCTAACATTCCTTGAAAATTAAATCGCTTAACATCTTTTAAAGCTTTATCCACATACACAGTGACACCATGATCTTTACCAAATCGAGGGGTGGTGATTAAATACATGGCTAATTCGCGAGTAAGATTAACCAAACGTAAATTTCCTGGTTTCGTGACTATCATAACAGTTTGCATACCGCTTTGAATTTGAGCTTGACCTAATTATTATTATTATTATTAAATGAAAATTAATAAAAGATCTAAAATTTTTTGAACGAATAGAAATAATGACATACCAAGTTTTTTTGATAATTCTCTTACACTAACTGCAGTCTCAGCCAAATTTGAATATTCTGTGAGTTTATCATCACAATTATTAATAATTTCGGATAATGAGAATGATTGATTAAGATTGGAATGAACGAAACAAGGTGATTTTGGTGTTGGCGAAGGAGTAGGTAAATGAGATACACCAAGAGCCTGACGTGTATTATAAGGTAAAGGTTTTGGTCGGTTTCGAGTTTTATCTTGCATCGAGTTTGTTAAATTGTCATGTGAACCATTTTTATTTAAATTTGATGATGTCATTATTTTCTCTGACCAGTGTAATGGAAATTGAGAGTTTTTTTTTAAAAACTTTTAAAATAAATTTTTAGAAATTAATCCAATAAATTTATATTAAAAGAATTTTCTCAGAAATTCAAAAATATAAAATATATAACGATATTATCATAGAATAACGATATCTTATTAGATTAATAACTTTTAAATAATTTTTGAAAAATATAATAATAGTAGTAATATGTATATTAGAAATGATAAAATGTTTCTCTATCTGTACAAGATAAGATAATGGAAAATTTGACAGACGCGGGTTTATATGGGAAAATTGGCACGTTTACACAAATTACAAATCAAATAACTTCGTATCACGTACACGTTTTACGATGTAACCATCTATCAACAAATAAATTTTTTCGTTGAGAACTTTTAATTTTACATTGAACGATTACTAGTGACGGGAACGCACACAAAAAGATTATTTTGAAACTAATAATTTCCTTGTTATGTACCTAATATATTATTTTATTAATATATTTATTATTTATTATTTATATCAAAACCGGAATTTACATTCGAACAATTTGCTTTTAATCCATTTTCATTAAATGTTTCAAAATTCAGAGATTTAAATCAAATATCAAGCGTTTTAAGATATATCCTGGTTTTATTTAAACGATGTGTCGCCAATTTTTTTCTTAGTTTTTTATTACATTTATTACATTGCAGAAAAAATATCATATCAAAAAGGTTATTATATTTTCGAGTCAAAAAAGATAGAATAGTTTTCAAAGTATACTTACCTTTTTGAGTTAGAAAATCCTTAATTTTAAAATTAAAGAAACATTTCGTAAACCCAAATTTCGAAATAAGATTTATGTTATACATGTAACTCAGGAATGCATGAGTTTTTATTTTATTGCCCATATTTAGTATGAGTTCTTTAGCCTTATAAGGAAATTAATTTGAATATATCTTTTTTCGTTTCATAGCCAATATTCCACTTATTCTAAAATTTCTTGCTGGTCAGTTTGCCAAGCTTTCATCATCAAAGTCGTGCAAAACTTCTCAATTTTGATAAGGTTATTATGTACGTGAAGCTTTCAATAGTTGACTATTGTAGAGACTCATAAAAGACCAACAAATAGATCTTTTACTGATAATAGTAATAATAAAAAATTTGTATAAATAAATCGGCAGCATTTATGAAGCAAAAATCAATAGCACTAATATATAATTTGAAAAATATACATTTATAATATAATCTTCATTGATATAATAGATCGTAAGTTATGAAGTTATCTTCGCTTTATAAATTGTATAAAAAACTTTTTTTGTAGAAATGCCGATAAGAGAAGGATCATTTCTACTTTTTTTTTAATTCATTGTTTTTTTTTAAAAAAAAAAAGGTATTTTCGTGTCGTGTAACAACCGGACAAATTTAACCCATAAATTTTATTTAGAAATAATTTTCAATAATTCTCCAAAAGTAGGTCGATGAGTAAAATGCATCCCAACATTGCATAATTATTCTCGTAATTAAATTTTGGTTGTAATTCTATTACATATTTTCAAAGCCAAATTATCATGGTGGTGGAAGTCCCCCAAGTCTTAAAATTAAAGAATCAATTTGTTAATCCTTTTTAAATAATCTAATTTCTAATATTATAAAAATTATTTTTTTGAGGGTTTTCATCTAATAACATAATGTAATTTTTTTTAATATATTATCTACTTTGCCTCATTCGCTTATATCTGCAGAACCATCAAACATTTTTAAAACCAATTCTTTTTTTCAAATGAGTATCCTTTCTTGTAATTATTTGCGTTTAGCTGAATAAATCTATCAGTAAAAATAAATTAACATTTTATGTATAATTCTCTTTACCAATTTATAAGTTCAGACTTAAAGGTTAATTATAAGCCACCTTTATCTCTAATCCTTGTCATTCTTTTATGTGTCTTCTCTTCACTTTTCTTTGCTAACTCGCTTATAATTATGAGATTAAATTATTTTGATTTAAAAATCAAACCTAAATATTAAATTAATTTATCATTATATTCAATATATAATATAGAGAAAATATATAATATTTATATCTTTTAATTCTTCTTTAGCTATAATAAGAAATAGTAGTAGTAAATAGATCTTTAGTCTTTCCGCAAGGTTGAATGAAGTAATTATATAGTATTTTTTAGACTTTATTATTGTAAAAAAGATAATTATTTATTATTTTTGCATGCAAAAGTTATGAAATAGGGTTGTAATAAAGTTCTGTACTAACTTATGTAAAAATATTTCACATAATAATCAAATATTAAATAATTGCAATATAAAAATAAGAAAAATATACAAACACTTATTTATTGATATAAATTGCTTTACAAGGAAATAATATTTGTATATTTTTGATCTTGGGATAATTTGATTAATAAAATAATTAAAAATGAATAAGGTTTTATTAAATTAAAATATAGTTAAGAGAAAATAAGCCAAGTGATAATGTTTTTAATAAATTTTTTCATCAAAATCAATGTTTCGTGACTGAGTACTCAAATGTTAGTATTTCCACATTGCACCTAGTAATAGTAATATGATATGAAATCCACATATTGCTTCCAAATTTTTCTCCGGGAGCAGAGTATCTCCTATTATTAAAATCCTTACAATAATGTAATGCATTGATATTTCCATTTATCAATTGTTAGTTCCCACTTCTTTGTTGTGAAATTTAGGCCTCTCCAGGGATGGCCATTTGCCTATTTTGAAATTACCCTCAAATGACCTGGTCATTAGGGTCATTTAAAAATAGTCATTTCTCAAATGACAAATGACTAAATTTAAAAATTATGCAAAAGTTCATTTGAAAAGTCATTTGAATAACTAATAAAAATTAGATCTTGATAACATGTGATGGTTCATAAATTATTATTTTTTAAATGTTATAATTTGACATTAATAAATTTTATTTAGTAAATTCACAATGAATTTGATTGTTTCTATATTTTCCAATGCTAAAAAATTTCTACAAATTTATTTTAATAATAATAATAATAGTAATAATAATAGTAATAATAGATATTAGTGAACTTGAAAAAATATTAATTCATCAATAATAATAATAATAGTAATATTAAATAATAATAAATAGATAATAATCATCATTAATAATTTTAATAGCATGTGATATTTTTCAACCAACGACCAATTGATCTGTGATTAATATTAAAGATCAAATATATAAGTATTAATGTAAATGTATATAAGTATTAATGAATCATTTGTCATTTAAGTCATTTGAGGTCATTTGGGTCATTTGCCATTACTATTGAATGCTGCCCTAATTTACATATAGTTTTTGCAATTTTTCTATGCAATAATGGCTAGATCACTTATAGATTGTGGTTTCGTAAATATTAATTATGTCATGGAGAATTGAACAAACTGCTCTAACTAAAGGTACGAAATCAACATCATCTGCTTTTTTCAATTAAGAACCTTTTAAATTCGTTGAGACGTAATGTAATAATTATAAAATACAATAAATAAAATGTAAGGAAATTTTTTTAACCGTAAATTTACGATACCCACATAAATTTACGGTTAAAAAAATTTCCTGATACGATTAAAGTCACTGTTAATGTACAAGGTACCCCTTCTACTGAGATATCCTGAAAAAATAGTTGATATGACTGCTAATATTACTATTGTGTTGATGCTACTGCTGATAATATAATACACTATTCATTTATTACATCAGGAAATTTAATAAGCCGTAATATACATAAATCTTGTACGTCTGCGTATAATTAGTACAATTACATATATTTGCATAAATTATCGCGCGTAAATTTACGTAATATCATATGATCCGTATAAATTACGTAAATTTATGCACATAAATATACGTAATTATATGCAAATCTACGTAAACTACGTAATATTCCCTACGTATATTGCGGTTTATTAAATTTCCTGATGTGAATACTCAAACCGAAACCGTACCTGTTATATTCGGTTTAAATATTATTTTAAAGTTAATATTAAAAAATAAAGTTTAAAGAATTAACTACTTTCTAACCTCACTAATTAAACATATTTATTACATTTTGTAGTAAATATTCGCGGATAAATTAACGATTTAATCTATTTTAAAAAAACGTTGATTTCTTCAAAAATATTTGTTCAACCTGTATGAAAATTTAAACAGAATACTACTAAATGTGATAAATAAGTTTAATTAGTGATAGAAATGGAGTTTAAAAATCAATTCGCGAGATCAAGCCATTATAATTATAAAAAAAACAATCAAGTCAAAAACAATCTAAACCTTTAAAATGGTGAAACTATGACGATCAAAATTAATATAAACAGATTTTTACCAAACCGATTGAGCGCTTTAGTGCTAATTCAGTAATTCTAGCCCATAGGTTTAGCAATTTCAGTCTGTTCTTATTCAAATATTCTACCTAATATTTTTTATTCAAAATTTCAAGTTGATTAAGATAGTGAACAATGTTCACGGTTACATGAGCACTATATACGCATGAAAAATTGATCAGATAAAAAGTGCCATTTCTTCCGAAATAAATGTTCCCAGAAAAAGCTGATAAACTTAGTCATCCAGTAAACCTATAAAGTCTGAGAACAAATTAGGAAAAAATCTTGAACGTAAAAGAACATAAAGAAGGAACAAAAAATATACGCTCTTTTTTTAGTAGTATTTTTAAAGATAGAGGACAAGAAATGATAGAACATTTTTCATGTTATCTATCTCAAAATTGAATAATAGTTAAGATACTTCATTCTAATTATCAATTTATCACGTGATTACCGGCTTGTGTTGATATTAAAATATGAATAATTGTATGGTCCATTTGGAAGTACAGTCGCGTCGGAAAGTAACGCCCGATTTTTTATTAAAATATTATTTATTCTATTTCTATACTATGTATGTGAAGTTTTTTGATAATTATCTAATACTTGTTGGAACTTCCTTTGTATCCAATGCTGTTTCAATTCTTTGTGGAATTGAGTCCACAGCCTTCTTAAGAATCATTTTGATCACTCCTCACTCGATGCAGTCTTGAGTTCATCTACAGTTAATGGAAATTTTTTTTTGTTTCTGAATATTGTCCTTTAACAAGTTCCAGATGTCTTCTATAGGGTTAAGGTCGCAAGAATTTGCTGGCCAGTCCAACGTTTTAATTTTTTTTGCCTTAAACCATTTTACGGTTTTTTTGTGATATAGATTGGAGAATTATCTTGTTTAAATACCAGTTTTGGATGTTACTTTTAACCATACAAATCATTATATAACATTCATACAGTCATAAAAAATAAATGGATGAGAAAACACACAAAAAAAAGAAAAAGGGGGAATAAGTTATAAAAAAATTAAACTGGAAAATCGGGCGTTACTTTCCGACGCGACTGTACACATAAAATATCACGATTTGCATAGGGACATCGCTCATCCGGAATATATTTTTTTAATATAAACTAATAAAATCACAACTAGATTCAGGTTACATGCTAATATTATAATGTAATCCAACTTTCAAAATGGTCTATTTATTTATTGCTTTTTTTTTTGAATAAAAATAATTGGTCCCAACACAGCAGCTGTTCATAATCTTTACTACTTTATAAGTCAAGTCATTACTGCAAGCTGAAGATGGCTATGAGAATGAGATTCTACCATGAATCCTCATTATCTGCTCTATTGTATGCAGTGAGAATTTCTCTTAAACAAAATCACCTTCATCTACCACTGAATCCTGTCCACACCTCATCTGAAATTGAATCCTGATACATCACACTTTTTACCTTTTCCATATCAATCCAATATACAACAATTTAAAAGATAGAAAAGGCCCCCAAAGTCGAGTTTGATTCTGCAATAAATAAGCTTGATTCTATTCTTACTGATAGACCGAGCACTTTTATAATCTGTTGCATGGAAGGAAAGCCTTTTAATTAATGTCCATTGGATTAGAGACTTTTGTATTGCACCTTATTAAAGCATTCTCTCCAATAGTAACAATTTTTTCATAGGATGAGGCAAACCACATGACTGTGCCATGATAATCGTGGATCATAAAAAACTGCATCAAAACTCATCTGGGTGGGTGAATGCAGCTCTATAAATCCAATTAAATAGCGAATGTTTTAAACCTCATTGAGACCACACCATGTACTCTATAACAAAGTCTATCTGCAACCTCCTCTGTAAGACTCCATTTCACAAGTAATTTCATATCTTCACCCAATTCCACACCTTCATTTCTTTCAATGCCAACAGAAATTGTTGGATCCATTTGCTTGCGTTCATCAAGGATTCCAACATAATTTCTTGATTAGTCCTAAATTCAAGACGAGAATTCCTTGCCAGACTTGGTTGAAAACCACAATCAACAAAGTATGTAGTGATCTCACTGAGGAGAGTGTCATCATTACTCATCAAGTTACCAGGTGATATTGCTTCAGGTGTGGTTAATGGTGGAGTATTACTTCCATGTAAAGACATGGTTGAATTTTTTAAAGTTGTTCAATATTATGCGTAGGGCCTATAAATATTTATATAAAACTTAATACTTTTTAGATGTTTAAACTATTGTCCATAGTGTTGACTTATGACATCCGAATGACCTTATCATTAAGTCATTTGGTCATTCAAAAATTACATGATTTATCATATTATTTTGACAAATCAGATTGCAGTATTTTATAAATACAACTTTTGTTTGAAATAGGTAAAATTCAATTAAAAATATTAATAAAAAGTAATTTTATATACTGAGTTTTAAGATTTCAACTTTTATTTCATTAAACAAAACCTTTAGAATTTTTATTATTAGCACACATTAGTAAATATTTCATCTAACCTTAAGAGATTCTAAAGAAGTTTCAAATAAAAATACTTAAACTCCATTTTGCCGTTTCATCACATCAACAGCTAGATGTATTCAAAATTAAAATCACTATTCCACACCTGTAAATAAAAAATGCCTGATCATTTTCATTGTCAAATTTATTCTTCCAATTTCTTAAATTATATCCATTCTTCTATTAATTGAATCCATTTTTGTTCTTCGAAATTTAATTCAACCTCTTTATTATTGGTTTCATTCTAATATTATTTTCATTATCCCTAACTTGTACATCAATTTCTCCATTATCTAATTCATTTTTTATATCATTTAATTCATGGTCTTCAGCTTCTTCATTTGGTTCGATTCATCATCATCAAAAATAATTGGTGTAGCTATATGCAGACGTTGCATTTCGTGATTGCATTCTCTAATTTCTTACTTTACAAGTAAATAAATTTCACTTCGAATTTGACTTATGACCAATACTTTTTCGTTGTATAAATAATTGATTTATTTAAATTAAATAAAAATGAAAATAAATTAATTAAAAATGAAAATACCTGTATTATTTAAAAGAATGCTTTCATGGTAATATTAAGCCATTTTCTAATATAGGTCCAAGTAAGATTTGAAGTGAATGAAACTTCTTTAGTTTATGAGGCGGACGGAGTGTAATGAAAGAATCGATAAAGGCTGTTCCCATTCATTCTATTCTTTTTGCCATTTTTGTACTAAATTCTACAATAGTGATTATCTAAAATTTCATTGTACGTATATGCAAACAGTGTAATACTTCATAAAGCCGAGCGGTATCCTTCTGCAGTTTATTAAGAAATCCACATAATAAAATTTGTAATTTAGATAATATAATCCCAAATTCTTGATCATTAATTATATCTATTATTTTATCAATCAACTGCTTCTTTACTTGTTGCATTTGTTTGATTATCATTAAATTTTGCCAAAGGAACTATTAAATAGAATTAATTTAACCTTTAAAATATAAACTTATATACAAATGCAGATTTAAATTTCAAAATAGAACGGACATGAACTCCATCATAAAAAAAAAAACCAATTCATATTGTTTCTTTAGAAATCAGGTTTATTTGATGTGCCATACAAGGCAAAAAAATTTTAGAAGGATATCTCCTTTGTAATTGATGCCTAAAATAAAATAAAAAAAAAACATACAAGCAGCAGAATATTCTCCTGCTGAATCAGAAATAAATTGCCTTAATGTAAATATGCTTTTCATTTGCTTCATGCATTAATTTTTCAATATGTTAATGACATCTTCAGTTTTGGATCTTTCGGCACCTCAAATACTGACATAGTGATAAATACTATTTCCATAAATGTTCTTGTTTTACGTTTGACCAGTCAAATGTAGCCATTACACCATCCTGATCTTGTTTTGCAATTTTAATAATATTTTCTTATAAAGTTTTATAAATTTTCCTGCAATAGCTTTACATTTTGGTAACTTAATTCCAGATGCAATAATTTTAAAAATAGCAATTGTTTCTTTATTCTCTGCAAATGTAAACAAAATGCTAATTTGTTTAGAAAGTCTTTGACATAACTTCTTTAACTTCTTCAACGTCATTTATATTATTATCTATTAAAAAAAAAATTATATATATTGAAAATAATTAAATTTTTATACATAATATTATTATTTTTACTTAGTTCTTCATGCGTTTTTTTTTAAATATCTTCTGGTGTTGGTAACGCCAAAATTACTTAATAGTCATATTGGTCATATGATCGGAAGTCTGACCAAAAATTTTAGTCACTGGTTACGAGAAGGTCATGATTATTTGTAATTATCACAAAAAATGCTTTTTTATTATAAATAGTATAATGTTTTTATCAATAAAAAATAAAACGATTAATAATATTTTTACATAATATATAACGGTATATACGTTATCTCATGTGGAATATGGCACCTTATATGGTATACGGCATACGGCATACAGCATACGCATTCGACATATGGCACATTCGCATGAGGTGTTCATATGTTCATATGTCTTCACCCCTAGTTTCAACAATGTATTAAAGTGAATAACAATATTTCAACAATAAATGACAATGTATTAACAGGGAATAACCAAAAAAAAAATTTCACAAACACTAGTTCCCATTTGATTGAGTCTTACTAATTAGTAATTAGAAAGAAGGCAAAGTTTTATTTTTTGAATTATATTTAACATCTTAACATCATTGTGACATTTTGTTCATAATCCTTAGTAATATTTTTCTGATTCAATCACATTACTTCAACTAGGGATAATACCAATTGAACTAAAAATTTTAGCATATGGTCAAAGAATCTGTCACACAAATATTGTTAGTTACTCTTAAGTAAAATAAATAAAGTATGTATATAATACCTTTGACTACAAACAAAAGTTCTTCTTTATGGCTAAATTGAACCAAAAATAACAAAAAACAAAAAGCAAATTGACTATATTGAGCTTTAGAGAAAAGGAATAGAATAAGTTGTAGTGAATTCGAAATGCATATTGATGAGTTTGACAGATTTTTGTTAAGTTGATAGCGTATATTTAAACGAAAGTCAAGCTTTTATTTACATAATAAAGTACTATAAAAAATAACAAATATACGTAAAATTTTGTGCTGACAATTTCGAGTTAACGATTTATTATAAAACTCAAGGTGAGCCAATCACAGCTGGGGATCTTGATCAAACCAACGATCGTGATTGGATAAAAAGAGCATTTTTGATATTTTAATTATTTTAATTAGTAAATGTAGATTTATTTTACAAATTTTAAATACTTCTTAATCCCAAAAACGATAATAAACATTTTTCCCATGATAAATTCTAGCTGTAACCAATTTTCAATGAGATAACGAGTAAAATAAGCACTTAATTATTAGAAAATAGTGTGCGAAGATCATGTGATTTTATATGATAGTTCGAAAAACTTAAAATTTTTATATAATATGATTTCTAAATACTAAGTATAATTAAAGCTATCTTATATGAATATTTTTAAATTTTGCTTCTTTTTGCCTTTTTATTATACCAATATATTTTATGAATTGATTGTGGTTAAAATGAAAGCAATAAATGGTATTTTATGTATTCTTTATATTACATTAATTTTATGAAAAAGTTTCATCCTTATTATACATGTTATTTTTCAAAATCCCAAATCCCAAATAATTGTTATTAAACTGCTATAGAAAAAGTGCCAAATCCCAAATTATTTTATTATGCCGAAAATAATTTGGGCAACCTGTATAATACTGATTTATTTGATATTTATTCAAATTTTTTTCAAGCATTTTTGTATAATAATGGATGAGATGAATTATAAATAAAAACAATTATTTGTAGTTCTTTCATTCAAATATTGTAAATATCAATAGTTCTTAAACTAAATGTAGCTGTACTGTTCAGTGTGCCTTGTTTAGTGTTTTTCAAAGTATTGTATTGTCAGATAATTTATTGAATGTTTTTAAGACAACTCTTATTACAAAATAATCTATTTACAGAATAAAAACAAAAGTCAATACATATATATAGTATAGTACACAAATATAATAAACTAACTTTTTATAGGGTATATTTATAAATTTTTACATGATACACTACTTAATGTAATTACACTTCAAACGCTGTAAAAAAAATAAATAAATAAATAACAATACGAAACCAACATTTTATGAATTACAAAAAATTAAAAAATTGAATTCAAAATTGTTTTTTGAAAATAAACAAATGATAATAATAATAATAATAATAATAAATAAATAAATAATAATAAATAAATAATAAATAATAAATAAATAGGTTTTAATATGTCATTTTTAATTAAAAATAATAAAAAATAAATAAATACTTACATTTGTGTATTAGCTTGTGAAAATTATGAGAATATGTGCACTTGTAATAAAGTTATCTAAATCATACAAATTATTTTAATTATATAATACATAAAATTTTACAAGTAAAATTCATTTTTAATATGTTTTTTGGGTTGTTTGTTTTACAAAATGATTTATGTAAGAAATATGTATGTATATACAAAAAGAAGAAGATTACCTTATGTACTGTATGTCAACAGATGATGATAAATGAATACAGACAGTTAAATGAATACAGACAGTTAAATGAATACAGTCAATTAAATAAATGCAGTTAAATAAAATACAGTTAAATGCAGTTAAATAAATACAGTTTAATGAATACTATTGAATAAATACAGTTTGAAAAAAAGAGAAATAATTTTAAAAAGGCGAGTGCACAGGAATCATTAAGGTTAAGATTAATATTTCTTCTAATCTGTCTAATTTTGAAAAATATAATAAATAATAATTATGCAGTGCTCACAATAATTTAACCTTTTTTTTAACTGAACTGATTAATAATAATATGGGGAAGACAATAGCATAGATTATAAATTGATATGCAATCTCAATCTCAAAAAATAAAATCTTTTTTTTTTTTTAAAAAAAAAAAAACAATCTATTTACCACTTCAAAACATTTCCCCAAAAATTGTAATAAAAAAAATCATTTCAATTAGATATATATCAAGTATACCAAGTATAGTATATATTGTTCAANTAAATGAATACAGACAGTTAAATGAATACAGTCAATTAAATAAATGCAGTTAAATAAAATACAGTTAAATGCAGTTAAATAAATACAGTTTAATGAATACTATTGAATAAATACAGTTTGAAAAAAAGAGAAATAATTTTAAAAAGGCGAGTGCACAGGAATCATTAAGGTTAAGATTAATATTTCTTCTAATCTGTCTAATTTTGAAAAATATAATAAATAATAATTATGCAGTGCTCACAATAATTTAACCTTTTTTTTAACTGAACTGATTAATAATAATATGGGGAAGACAATAGCATAGATTATAAATTGATATGCAATCTCAATCTCAAAAAATAAAATCTTTTTTTTTTTTTAAAAAAAAAAAAACAATCTATTTACCACTTCAAAACATTTCCCCAAAAATTGTAATAAAAAAAATCATTTCAATTAGATATATATCAAGTATACCAAGTATAGTATATATTGTTCAAAGTATTAATTGTAGTTAGTAATATTAAAAACTATATTATAATATTTTATAGTACGATACGATTATTTTTTTTCTGCAGTAAAAAATTGATAATGAAAAATCTAAGAACAATCTAAGATTTGGCTTTTAGCCTGCTTTTTTTTTCTATTGTATTCTTCTTTAAATTAAAATTATTATTACATATTTATATAGATTTTATTTTTTCTCTTGCATGTTTCTTTGAATCTTGCATTGACTAACCATTTCTATCTCATACAATATAGATATATTTATATTATTAATGTAAGATAAAATATATTATAAATATAAATATAAATATTTATACTGTCTCTTTAAAAAAAAATAATCTGTTACCTGCTTTTTAAAAGGCTAAATTTAATTCAAAATTCTTTGATTACATACGCGTGTAGTACCATTTTTAAAAAATATCTTTTTCATTGCTCGTATGATTTTGATTACTATGCATAGACTTGTACCACCACCACCACCAATTTTATTATCATATCATTGTTTTTTTTTAGAAGTTGTCAAAAAAAGTTGTTGTTCGTGTTCGTCGTTCAAAAAGGTCCAGATGTTATTATAGTAATTAAAAATACGAAATATTTGGCTTTAATTAAGTTAAGGTTTGAACACAACAATCAATAATGTAAGTAAACGGTATATTAGATAATACTCTTCCTTTATTCCGACGAGATAGATTAATTCTGTGATAGTTTGTCACGTCGAACACGTATTATTAACACATTTTATACACAAAACAAAATGTACATTTCGACAAAAATACCAAAATTTTTTTTTTTGTTTCGAACGAAAATAATAAAATCACGATTTCTATAATTCTTTATTAGTTTGTTATTACGAATCATTATAAATTAACTATTGTATGAATGATTAAGTATATGTATTTTATCTAGAATTAAATGTTTGTTTTCATAGGACAAATAAATCTATAAAGTTCATCTAAATCGTCCTCGAAAATATTATCGAAGAGACCTGAACCTAATATGACTGTATCGTAAAATACATACCAATAACGGTATCATATACGTATAATTAGTATAATTTATAGGAACAATAATAAAGATAACATTTGATAAAAGGTCGAAAATAATGGTAACATTTGATAAAGGTCAAGATCAAAAATGAAAAAATAAAGAGTTACATAATTATAAGTTAGCCCCTAAAAATAAAGAGGCTCCGAATTGTTTTGTTTTTTATTAAAGCATAATTTTAGTTTTGATTTGTTTTCTTTTAAAGATAAAATGGGTATTATTGATTATCATCATCAAATCATCAAAGGGTAAAAGGAAAAATTTGCGAAAAATAATTTAATTAAATCTTATATATAGTGGTTGATGGTAGTTTTTTTTTTTTTTAAAAAAAAAAGGGGGGAATTTTTTTTTTGAAATCTATAAATAAATGCGTGTGTAAAATATTGAGGAAGATGGATTTTATGAGAAAAATAAATTAAAAATAATAAAAAAAAGAAGTGAAAATTCTATGGTTTTTTTATGCCAATTTTTATGCCAATTTTTTATGCCAATTTGTATATGAATGCGAAAAAGAAATTTTTTTTAAATATTGAAATGCGAAAAAAATCTATTAAATTTACTCTAAGAAAAAAAAAGAAAAAAACGAAAAAAACGATTATTCAGATTTGCCTATGTACAATTTTTAAAGAAAATGTAATTTTTTTGAGACTGCGCCTTTTAAATAATAAATAAATAAATTAAAAAAAAAAAAAAAAATCTAAATTAAATTAATGGTGGAATTATTCCAAACGTAATTAGCTGCATTATGGATTACCGCATTATTAATAACTGCAGTATTATTAATAACAGCATTATTGGAATTATTTGTAACAAAGGGAGGCGAAGAATAAGTGGTGGTTGGTGACGTTGCTCCATAAGGTAATACATATAATTCAGTGAGGGAAGTATCATGAGTATAAATCGGTTCGTCGTCGATTTTTGTGGTTATCGTGGTTGGATGATAGGAAGTAGGCGAAGATAATGTAGATGAAGTTGCGGATGAACAATCATCAGTAGGTTCAATTACAAGATTATAAGGATTCATGGCATTAATTGCATTGATGTCAACAGCGTTCATGTTCATGCCATTCATCATGTTCATGTTATTCATCATGAAGCTCCAAGGATTTTCTATATATTGTTGTTGGTGTTGCTGCGGTGAAGTATTATAAGGATCAAAATGACAAGTTGAATTCATATTATTATTATTATAGGTCTGAAGAACTTTTTCAGCCGAGTTTGTTAAAAAACGACCACCAGGGCCTCGTGGGCGACGTAAAGCGTGAATGTGTCTAGATTCATGTATGTAAGGCTAAATGAAAAAATTCAAGAATTTCGAAGAGATAAAGTTAATAAATGTATAAATAAATAATATAAATAAATTGAGAAAATAATTAAATAACTTACTTTGCGTTGTTTGGGAATGTTATGTTTTTTCTTAAACTTTTCACGGGCAATTCTTCTTTTATTAATACGATTAATTTGTTTTGGATTTAAATTTTCTTCTTCATGATCAGTTGTTGTTGTAGTTACTTTAATTGGAGCAGTAACACTAGTACTAGCAGTAGTCGTTGTAATAGTAGAAGAAGAAAGTGCCGGAGAAGAAACATCGGCAACAGCAGCATCAACAGTATTAGTAGAATTAACAACAACATTATTGTTGCTAACATTAACCTTGAGTGGTTTTGTAATTGGACTTTTTTTAGGAGTTTCTAATGATAAAATGGGACGCGATGGATGATGTGGTGATGAGTTATTTGGGTGCGGTGTGGCTGGGGGAGAAAGCATTTGAGGTTTATCTTCACCAATTTGCGGGTCACAAATTAGATGCTAAAATAAATAAATAAATAAATAAACAAGAATGAATAAACAAATAAATATGAATGAATAAATAAATATAAATAATAAATAATAAATATAAAGAATAAAGAATAAAAATAAAAATAAAAATAAAAATAAAAATAAAAATAAAAATAAAAATAAAAATAAAAATAAAAATAAAAATAAAAATAAAAATAAAAATAAAAATAAAGGATAATTACCGATGAAGAATTTTCACGTTTCAAAGTTGGAGCAATCGGAGTAACGGGGGATTGCATGGGAGAAAACTGAAATACAAAAGTATTATTAGAGATTAAAAATATATTAAATCTTTTCTTAATAATATTTCAAATAAAAATAATATTTAATATTTACCATAACGTTGTTGCTGTTATAACCATACACAAAATCGTTAATGTTAATGAAATTCATATTTTTTTTATTTTTATTTTTTAAAAAGTTTGAATCTTTTTATTGATGTTATTATCTAATATCGTTAAAAGTCTTCACAATTGAAAAGATAATAAATGGAGATCACTATATTATTATCTTTATCTTTTTTTATTTCTTTAAATAATCAAAGAATGATTACTATCAACGAAAAAAAGAGAGGGGAGGGAAGTGGAGTAGCAACTAAGGATAAAAAAATAAAAAATAAAAAATAAATGAAACACAGAAATGAGAACTCTGTGAAAAGGAATGGGAATCTTGATCTTTATATATCTGAATTAGTGAGTTCGAGTATCAAAAACAATTCTCCGATAGTACGACATTTTGTAAATTAAAATAAAAACCAGTACATAAATTTAACAAAAAATAAAATAGATTAATATAAAATAAATAAATAAATAAAATAAATGACATTTTAGGAACATGTATATGTATAGTAAAATAAATAAACGAATATAAATAAATAAACGAATATATTATATATATATAATGCTAACGTAGTGTATAAAATATATTGTGGCTTAAATTACAAATAATATAAATAATATAATTTATAAACATGTAAACATGATGTCGTCATTCAAAATAGAAGCCGTAAATAACCGAAGTTGTATTTGTTCTGTGACGAATAAAAATTTTTATAATTGGTGAGGAAGATAAAAATGATATTACGCAAAAAAGTGGAAATTATTTTTATTTTCTCGAAACGTAGTAAAAATGTAATAGAATAGAATATTTTATTGAAAATCGTCGTATATATATTATTTATTTAAAAGATCAAAGACCTGTCCTGTTCTAAAAAAAATCAAATTAAAAAATCATTGATTATTGTATTTTTTTTTATTTTAATTATTATTTGTTTATATAATAAATTAAATATATATATATATATTTCGAAAAAAAAATTTTTTAGAACAATTATTTAATTGGAGATTGCGATAATAAATTTTATTAAGAATTTATTTATTTTATTGGTTTAACTAATTTGATGCATTGTAATAACCCCTAATATTGTAGACAATATATCTGTAACAATATATTCATTTATTTCCGTACTGTAATATTCCTTAATTGTAAACTTGTGAGACAAATCGGGGGATGTAATCGTTTTGTTATATAATTTCATTAAACAATTTATCGTCATTTATAATAATAGATTTATTGACCTTTCTTCATCTCTACTAATCATTCACAAATCACAAATCGTTATAAATACAATCGATACGAATAACGACAACAACAACAACAAAAAACATCAACTCGAAAAAAAAAAACCAAGAATAATATATAAATAGTATAAAAATAGATGTCTAATTGGATCAAAAAAATAGATCACGTTCTTTTGTAATTTGTAACACTAAATTGGTTTGTTCGATAAAAATGGCAAAAAATAAAATTTTGATAAATAATTGGTTTTTTAAACTCTTTATAACAATTATTTGCAAATGAAATTATTATTATTTTTTATTATTATTATTATTCGCAAATTATGTAAATTATTATTTGTATTTATTAAAAATTATTTAAAATAAATAAATTAAAACTAAATATTGACATTTGCATTTCACACGAAATATTCCAGAATATTTTTTTGTATAATGCATGAAATGTATATATGTACAGTAGTTTAAAATAGTTTGTGTTCAGTTTTGAGCGAACCTTTTTCAGTAGCTGACTGAGTAACCAAATAGATTGATCTAAACAGTTTTTTACTATTTTTGATTTAAATTGGGATTAAATTTATCTGATTCAATTGTTAATTAAAAATTATTTATTTATTTTTTTATTTAAAATTTTTGTTGGCGTAGACCCCCCGCTTTTTGTTCACGTGGTATTAACAACTTCAAAACACATAGTAATGTTTAGTCAGATGACGATAATAATCAACAAAAATATTTATTTCGAATAATGAAAGTTACACATAAAAATGTTGTTTTAAATTGTTTCCGTGGATGCATATTTTTATTTTTAATATAGCAAAAAAATTAAATATGTAATAATTTACATACTTTGCTATTAAATTATGTGTAATCATATATTATTGGTGTGTATAAATTTTTTTTTTCAAATTCTTGAATGAAATATTATTCTTAAAGAAATAATTATAATCTCCTAAATATGGGCATTTCCATTAATCCTTTACCGAGGCAATGCAATCAAAAATGGCGGGAATTCTCAAGTTGTTTGTTTTATGATGCCATTATACAATTTTAGGTTTAGTGTACAACAACAACAGCAAAAAAAAAACACACATTTATTATCAAAAAATATATATTTTAAATATTGTTGTTTAATCAGATTTGGCAGAAAAATTTTCTTTTGTGAATTTGTGAAAGCAAGATTGATTAATTACTTTAACTAAATTCATGCTTTTTTTCAATACCCCTTAAAAAAATAGTAAGAATTGAAAAAATTTTTATTCCTTTTTTTTTGTTTCATTATTGTCGAGGGGAAAAATGATACTGCAAATTCATTCTACAAATAGAATTTATAGAATTTATTATGATCAAATTTGACAAATAAAAGAAATAAAATAATTTAATGAAACAAACATGTTTCAGCTATGTTAATTATATAAGTACATTTATAGCTATTTAGGATTTCCTGATTTGTGAATATGTATATTTGATCTGTATTTATTTATCTGATTTGTATACATATGCTTTTTTGTACTACTTTATCATTTGCATTGATATATTGAAATAAATGGTTAAATTATTGTATTGAATTATATTGGTTAAATTATTATATTAATTAAATCATTATATTGTGATTGATACAACTTCTAATATTAATAATATTAATAATGAATGAAATTAATGAATGAATGCTGAAATACTAAATTATTTTTCTTTAATGAACAGATTTTTAGAATCTATCAAATTGACTTTTATTTGTTGATATTTGTTTATTATTTGTATCATTTGTTTATTATTTGTTTTTTTTTAGATTTGTTATTATTATTGTTATTATTAAGAAAAAAAACCATGTATTTTTTGTTTTAGGAATTTTTTTTACAATTATTTACAACTATTTCCAATTATTTTCAACTATTTCCAATTGTTTACAATTATTTACAATTGTTTATAATTATTTATTTATGTAATTATTTATGTAATTACTATTTGCAACATTTATAATACCATGTATAATATTTATAATACTATTTAAAAGGATTTAGATAAGCAAAATTTTTTTGTTATTACTTGTCAAATTGTAATTGGTTTCATTATTTGTAATATGAGTCATTGTTAACAATTTTTTTACATAATTTTTATAATTTTTTTTTGTCAATATTAATTATTAAATACAAATTCCAAATATAGATACTAAATACAAATACCAAATACAGATAATACTAAATAATGTTAAGGAATGAATGATTATAGAAATGATAAGAGTGGAGTGTAATATAATAATTTATAGTGAAAGCAATGATCAATAGTTTATAGTAATAATTATAAGTATTATTAATAGTAAAGATTTGTATGCTCTTGCATGTTTGTTTTTTTTTTATTCTTTATTATTTATATTTATATTTATATATTTTTTTATGTAATGTTTTTTTGCCGCCTATATGTCAATTTTTTGTCATCAATATTTATTTATATACGTGTGTCATCAAATTTATTTATTTATATTTTTCAATTGAAGATAAAAAAAAAAAAAANTAATACCATGTATAATATTTATAATACTATTTAAAAGGATTTAGATAAGCAAAATTTTTTTGTTATTACTTGTCAAATTGTAATTGGTTTCATTATTTGTAATATGAGTCATTGTTAACAATTTTTTTACATAATTTTTATAATTTTTTTTTGTCAATATTAATTATTAAATACAAATTCCAAATATAGATACTAAATACAAATACCAAATACAGATAATACTAAATAATGTTAAGGAATGAATGATTATAGAAATGATAAGAGTGGAGTGTAATATAATAATTTATAGTGAAAGCAATGATCAATAGTTTATAGTAATAATTATAAGTATTATTAATAGTAAAGATTTGTATGCTCTTGCATGTTTGTTTTTTTTTTATTCTTTATTATTTATATTTATATTTATATATTTTTTTATGTAATGTTTTTTTGCCGCCTATATGTCAATTTTTTGTCATCAATATTTATTTATATACGTGTGTCATCAAATTTATTTATTTATATTTTTCAATTGAAGATAAAAAAAAAAAAAAGCGGAAAGAACAGAAGGAACTGGTTCCTGAGATAATGACTAGTTTTTCTTTGGTGTACTACGTTTCGTTTTTACATCAATGAGAGATTTAATATGTACATATTTTTAAACTGTACATTTAACTTATTTGGACTGTATATGTGATTGTCATGTCACAATTTTTTTGTGTTATTTTAAAACCAATCATTATAATGAAAAAAAAATTTATTCATAAAATACATATAATCTATAATTATACATATAATGAAAACAATATGAAAGTAAATAATTACCCCATACTAACGTCAAAATTTTTTCTTACATTTTTTGCATATTGCAATATTTTTTTTTTTTCATTTTGCATTTTTGCATTTTGTAAAAATTTTTTTTTCTGATAATACATACACGCATAAAATCATTTAAATAATTTAAATAGAAATGATAGAAAGAAAAATTAGAAAAATAACAACATTACACGTGATTTTATCAATGTGCAGCAAGATCATCGGCACTTAAATAATAATTGGTTTAGTCTTCCCCACAGTGTTCAATAAAAGCAAAGAGGATCTTATATGTTATATATTATAAAATAACATAAATATAAATTATGCGAGGTCCCAACAACGGCAACAACTCATGTAACCTTTCCCCTTGTAGACTATAAAAATTTTTTCATTATTATTAATTATTGTTTTTTTACACAAGAAAATTATTATTTATTTATTTTTAAAGAGACCAAATAAAAATTATATAAAATTCTTTTTATTCTTAATGGTGAAACTATTAATATTTTCTTAATTTCTGAATACGTATAATATTTAAATCATTATATTTCTATCTAAAAATATATATAAATAATATAAATAATGAACGAACGAACGTATTTGCCTCGTATATATAAATATACATTTATATGTACATACAAATATATTATTTACACACGCACACATAACACACACATACATATGCGTAGTAATAAACTCCTTTTTATTCATAAAAGATAATGAATAATAATGCAACAAGAGATCTCGGTGGATCTGTCAAACTTATTTATTTTCATAAACAGTTAGTAGTTTCCAGCGAAATCCTGGGATAACTTTAATAGCGATATTAGTAGCATCAATGGCATCAATTAATATCGTTAATTAATATTAATCAATAACATTGAGGAAATAAAAAAAAAAAGAGAGGAAACAAATGAAAATAAATTAACATTAATAAGGAATAGGATAAATTAATGCACCCCGACTTTTTTTTTTTTTTTTTTATAATACTGATTGAGATGTGACGATGGTAATTTATACTACTAAAATGCGGGGGCCTGGGAAGAAAAAAAAGAAGGTTTTGAGTTAACAACGAAAAAAGAGAATAATTTTTTACAACGAATTCAGCCAAAAAGAAAAAGGAAATAAGGCCAGTGCATTAATGCATTTTGTTATTATCGTTATTNCTCATGTAACCTTTCCCCTTGTAGACTATAAAAATTTTTTCATTATTATTAATTATTGTTTTTTTACACAAGAAAATTATTATTTATTTATTTTTAAAGAGACCAAATAAAAATTATATAAAATTCTTTTTATTCTTAATGGTGAAACTATTAATATTTTCTTAATTTCTGAATACGTATAATATTTAAATCATTATATTTCTATCTAAAAATATATATAAATAATATAAATAATGAACGAACGAACGTATTTGCCTCGTATATATAAATATACATTTATATGTACATACAAATATATTATTTACACACGCACACATAACACACACATACATATGCGTAGTAATAAACTCCTTTTTATTCATAAAAGATAATGAATAATAATGCAACAAGAGATCTCGGTGGATCTGTCAAACTTATTTATTTTCATAAACAGTTAGTAGTTTCCAGCGAAATCCTGGGATAACTTTAATAGCGATATTAGTAGCATCAATGGCATCAATTAATATCGTTAATTAATATTAATCAATAACATTGAGGAAATAAAAAAAAAAAGAGAGGAAACAAATGAAAATAAATTAACATTAATAAGGAATAGGATAAATTAATGCACCCCGACTTTTTTTTTTTTTTTTTTATAATACTGATTGAGATGTGACGATGGTAATTTATACTACTAAAATGCGGGGGCCTGGGAAGAAAAAAAAGAAGGTTTTGAGTTAACAACGAAAAAAGAGAATAATTTTTTACAACGAATTCAGCCAAAAAGAAAAAGGAAATAAGGCCAGTGCATTAATGCATTTTGTTATTATCGTTATTATTATCTTTTTTTACTTCATCTTAGCGATGTCTAATCGCCTGATGTCACAAGGGGTGTATAAATGAAATTCCGCAATGCTCCGAAGGCTGAGCCTTTTTTACCACGTTCATCTGATCATGGGGATATCACGAGAGGACACTTTTGCATATTCATCTTTAAGATTACACAAAAAAGAAATTTACGCACAAAGACATTACACAAAGATATTACACAAAGACATTATTTAAATTGAAAGTATATAAGATGTTTGCCGAAGAAGAGAAAAGAAAGTGGTATACATTGTATTAAATATTAATAGTAATAATTGCCAACCGTAGTAACATCAGATGACACATTCGGCGAAAACTTTTTTGAAAAGGAAGTTACCATCTCATAAATAAAAAGAAAGCCCATTCTTTATTATTTGTTCTTACATATTACCTATCTGTTCTTAAATATTATCTATCTGTTATTACATATTGTTTATTATTATTATTGTTGTATCGTTTTATGGTAAATTTTTAATTTAATAATAAAAAAAAAAAATGATAGTTCCTCGTTCTTAGCTTTTCTCTTGTGACCTTAGAATCATATGAGTGGCTTACCAGTGATCATGTGGCAAAGATAGGTCTTTAGAGTTGAAAGGAATTTTGGCTAAATTCGTTAATAGCACACATCAATTTAGCCAATTTTATTTATTAGTCTGCAGGTTTGTTTTTTATATTGACAACGATCAAAAAGAAAATTCCTTTCAACAAAAAAATAAAACTTATTTCTTTTTATTACCGAGTTAATACAATTGATCTCATGGCAAACATACATAAATAAATTCTTCAATGTAAACAATACATACATACATACATGCTTTATTTCTCCTTTGACAATATTTAAAATAATCAGATAAGAACTTTTTTGCAAATATATGTTTGATTTTTTCTTTAAATAATTTTTGGTTGGCTTGATTTTTTTTTTAATCATCAATATCTTAATTTAGTCAACTGATGTAATTTAGCATCATGAATATCATGAATTCTATCTATTTTATTTTGTTAAAAAAAATATATATTATATAAGAATAAAGAAATAAAAATAAAATCGATTTAAATTTTGTAGTTGAGGTGAAACTATTTATTTTTACTTCTTTACTGATGAAATTTATCAATGTTGATCTATATATGTAATAAAGGTAATAACTAATCAAAAAGTTTAGTTTTTATTGCAATAAATTTTCTTGAAAAGTTGTATTTACTTTTTAGCAATAAGGATAAAGCAGATTTATGAACTATATCTTATTTTTTTATAATGACTATTGATTCCTTTTTGACCTTTCATTTATTTGCTTTGTTCAAAGTATTCTTAAGGAAGTATTTTCGTTAATAAAATAAATGAAGTTTCGTTAATTTGAATTTTAATTTGTAAAATATTTACAATGGTCACAATCTCTTTAGATTTCAAGAGCAGCATGACATGATAGGTGAGGTATTTAAATTGTAAGCCAATATTCTAGTTTTTTTTTTTTTCTTTCTACATTTCTAATAATGCTACACAAATAAAAACATGATAAATCATACACATACTAATCTTTATAAACTCTGGTTTTGTTGCATAATTTTCTATATAATGAATAAAGCTATTGGTTATTTATTACCAAATCAAAAGGTTTGTTCTTGTTATTTGTTTGAACTTTATTTGAATGTTCCAATACGTAGACCCTTTTATTTATTTTAAAAAATTTCCCGTTTTTAGAATTTAAATATTTGCTTACTAAATATAACACCACATCATTCTATTTATTGAAAAAACAGATAATGTTGATTTCGTACCTTTAGTTAGAGCAATATAATACTTGTGAAACCACAAAAAATTGTGTGATCTAGCTATTATTGCATAGAATAATTACAAAGCAACCAACTATAAGTAAATTACTTCCATGAACCTGGATATAGGGTATTTTGACATTGTTATCTTTTGTGAAAGAAGTGAAAGATGCATCTTTTATTCCTAGAAATTGCAAATGCATTGACTATCAATGAAAAATTTCGCAACTCACCGAAAAATATAATACAAGTATGAAACTGTTAAAATTTTCCATAACCATCGTTAATTCTATGCAAGGAGACTTGGACCTTTCGAATTTAACTAATGATATTAGGGAAATATCTTATTTTTTATGTAGAAAATTTATGTTAACAGTTAATAGATTTTTTTTTTTTTTTTTTTTTTTTTTTTTT
>PQFF01000570.1:47686-129241 GCA_003547095.1 Diversispora epigaea | reverse complement strand
TTTTTTTTTTTTTTTTTTTTTTTTGCTTATAAAAACCATTTCACCATAAAATAGAAAAAATGAACATAGGTAAATCCAAACCAGAGGTTGGGTGTTAATTGAATCATCTAAAGGTTAGTTGTTAAAAAAAAGTTTATAAGAATTTCGGTGTAGCTTTTACTGAAAATATTAAGGACTTACAATATTGGGGAAAATTATAAGATAGTACAAATATCTTGAGATTCGATGACCTCCTTGGAATAGAAGGTCATAGACCCATCCAAACAAACTACTTTAAGATGATACTGATTTTATTTATTCCTTTTCTTTGATATTTAAACAAAAGTATGCTAGTAGGTTTTTGATCAATAATTTCAAAAGTAAAATTGGATGAATTAAATTATTCAATTAGAGTCAATGAATCCATGCAATAATGAGCAGGCTTACTCAAATATGCAAATCTTCAGCCTTTCTGCTCTGCAATCTCTAATGAATAATATATTTATATGGTAATTTTTAAACTTAATTATAGTATGGCACTAACTTAAATTTTTATTTACTTATGCATATTAAAATTTATATGGTAATTTTTAAACTTAATTATTATAAGATTTGAAAATTTATGATAGCACTAACTTAAATTTTTTTTTTTTACTTATGCATATTAAAATTTATATGGTAATTTTTAAACCTAATTTTTATAAAATTTGAAAATTTAGTATAGCACTAACTTAATTTTTATCTCACTATTATTATTTGTTATTCATTTATTTTAGATATTGAAATGCAATGCATTAAAGACTGACTTTTTATGGTTAATTCAATATTTTATTATAATAATAATAAATCTGAATTACAAATAAAATTGAATTCACAAAATTTTTTTCTGATCATAATTAATATAATGATGTCATAATATTTTTGCACCAAAATGATTATTCCAATGAGATAAATTTTTTAAAAAATTCCACCAAATTTACATGGGGATTCAATTATATTTCTTTGTAAATATTATTCGCAAAGTTGTTTAAAAAATATAAAGGTAGAAGATGCAAAATATTTAAATATTTAGAATTTGTCAAAATTAATATAATTAAATACAAAAAATAAATACTAACTAGTATCAAGTTCTTTTTCAAAATCTGGTTCATTTACAGGCTTTGGAAGATTTGGAAAATTGAGAATTCAACTTGTGTAAATTGTTTGTGAGTGCGTTTTGTAATTAAGTTGTAATTGTAGTTGTTATATTAGTTGAAAATTCCTTAGCCTTTTCCTTTTTAATTTGAATTGAAATTTCATTTAAACAAATAAATTGTACATTAATAAATATATAAACGTTGCGCTTTTTTTAAAAAAAATATTTGTAAGGCAAGTTGACCAATAGATTATCTTTTATTAACACGTTCATTTATCATTACTTCCAATGAAAAAAAAATCAATTTATACATATTCTATTGACATGTAGCATCACATTTTCATTTCACGTCACGTTTAATAGGATGAATATGAAAACAATTAGCATTTAGAATGCCTTGCAAAAAATTCCTAAAAGTTAATAATATTTACAATTGATTTAATTTTGATTTTTTTTTACATAACTTTTTTTATTTTACAAGAAAACGAGAAAAATAAAAATTGAAATTAATCAGTTCCATTTTTTATTTGTAAATAATAATAATAATGATAGCATTGAAAAACCAATAAAGATAATGCCATTAGTCAAAAAGGATTAAAAAAATAAACTTTACTTTAAAAGTTACTTTTATAAAAGGTACATTTTTTATATTAACTTTTAACGTTAAATGTATAAGTGAATGTTCGGAAAATTCTAATAAAATTTTCTAAAACTTAATATAAGTGAACTTGGAAATACAATTGTTCATTACTTATTAGTAGAACATGCGAATTACCCAAAATACCAAATAACGATACCTAAAGATGGTAGAAAATCGAAGTACTTCAAGTTGAACCTGTTTAATAAGCCATAAGATTAAAGAAAGAGGCAAAAGAAATGAGATGAAGAAATTTCAAGAATGAACCTTTGATAAATTCAGGCTTGTTTTTTTTCATTAATTCCTTTTTATTTTTCACTTATACGTTTGCTCGCTCAAAGTATTCTTAAAGAAGCATTTCTATTATTAAGTAAAATTATTGAAATTTTTACAAATTACAAATAAATGCAGCATCGTATTTTTTTTTTTCTTATTCGAATTTTTAAATATCAAAATCATAAAAGAAAGAGAAAAAACAAGAATGTATTTTCATTCATAAATGTATAAGTAAAAGTATTTAAAGTATTTATAATGGTCTTTATTTTATAAAATCTCGAAGCAACGACGAAAAAGTTTAGATTAGATATAATCTGTTACACAGGCCCAGTCATTATTGGCTACAGTGCGGAACCTCTATAACCGGTCAAAAATTTTGCTATTTTTAAATGTATGTTACACCTGCCAAAAGAAGTAAATAAAAATTTTAACCGTTAATTTCGATAAATCATATCAAAAGCTACAGAAATTATCGGTTTTGATCAAAAAATTTTAAGATTTGCCGGTGTTACATAGATTTGAAATTTACACGTTTTACTATAAAAAATAAAAATTGCAAATAATAAATTTTGTGTGACTTTCTAAAAATATTACCATTTTGTAGTGTTTATGTTGCCCAATCATTTTAGCTTAGAAATGCATGTATAGATTATTATAAAAATTTTGAGTTGCATTATGTCTTCGCGCAAAAAATTAGCTGCAAAAAAGAGAGCAAAAAATCAAATTCGCAATGTAAATACAGGTCAATTTATAGAGCAATATTCAACAAGTGATGATGAATATACATTATCAAGTGATGGTTATTCAACAGATAGTTCATATGAAAGTTATTATGCCCAAAGAATATTAAAACTTGGGGATATAGTTTTTAATTTAACAGAGATTGATGAAAAAAAGAAAGCACCATATGTTGGAAATTCTACTGCAACGTATTATCGAAAATATGGACCATCTGGTACATTTACAAAAGCAGCTAAAGGTTCATTATCAATTAACCAATATTTTACAGCAAATATTACCAATAATTCACAAGAAGTTTCAATTGATGAAATAGAAACCAATACAGAATCAACAAATGATATATTGCAAGTGGAAAATTCTGAAAGTTTGCAAGAAGGAATAATGGATATTGATACTGAAGATATTTTACAATTAGAAGATTCTGAAAGTTCACAAGAAGAAGAAACAGATATTAATGATAATGATATTGAAAATATTTTTTCACAAAAAATAAAAGATTTAGAATTAATTCTTCAAGATAAAAACAAGTTTACTGTACATGAATATTTAAAGTATCGTTCAATTTATGAATTTTTAATTAATTGGAAAAAAAAATATATGTCTCGTGATGATGCTGCATTTAATGCTGCACAAAAAGTTTTTGATAAAGGGGTATATTGCGCAAGAACAATCAAAAAATGGACTAAATACTGGCTTGAAAATAAAACAATACCAATATCAATACAAGGTTGCCATCAAAAAACAAAATCATTCATTGATGATGAAGATATTATTAATGACAGTCTTACTTTTATTCGACAAAACAGTGGAAAAATAACACCAAAAAATTTTCAACAATTTATTAATTTAAAATTTCTTTCAAAAATAGAGGGGAAAAAATCAATTACATTAAAAACAGCTCGTATTTGGCTTAAAAAACTTGGATTAGTTCCACAATCTAAAAAAAAGGGTATTTATTTTGACGGTCATGAAAGAGATGATGTATTGAAATATCGTGAAAAATTTTTAAAAGAAATGAAAGAATTGGAACAATTTATGCCAACATTTATTGGAAATGAAATGACACAACTTAATCCAGAAATTCCTTCAAATCAAAAATTACATATATTTATCACACATGATGAATGTTTATTTTATGCAAATGATGATCGTCCGATAGTATGGGCACCAATTGGAGAACCTCCATTAAGAAAAAAAGGTCATGGCAAATCAATTATGGTTAGTGATTTTTTACTTGAAACAATTGGCAGATTAAAATTAACTCCTGAGCAATCCTTATTAAATCCAAATATACCAGTTGAAGCACGTAAATTTTTAAAACCTGGAAAAAATGAAGAAGGTTGGTGGACAGCAGAACATTTGATTGATCAAGTTATCAATTATGCAATTCCTATTTTTGAAACTATTTATCCAAATGCAATTGCTGTAATAGCATTTGATAATAGTACCAATCATGGTGCAATGCCAGAAGATGGTTTAAATGCTACAAAAATGAATGTTAATCCTGCAGGAAAACAGCCACGAATGCATTCAACATTTTTTGGAACAGACAATATATCACAATCAATGGTTTTTCCATCAGATCATCCACAATATCCAAATAAAGCTAAAGGTATGCGACAAATTCTAATAGAAAGAGGATTATGGAAAGAAGGATTAAAAGGTGAATGTAAATTATGTAAGGGAAAAGAAAAAAAAATAGATTCTCAAAGAATTGATTGTTGCATGCGTCGAATTTTATCATTACAACCAGATTTTATTTCTCAAAAATCTAGATTACAAATTGAAATAGAAAAAAGAGGTCATAAATGTATTTTTTATCCTAAATTCCACTGTGAACTGAATTTTATAGAAATGTATTGGGGTGCAGCAAAACATTACACTAGAGAACATTGTAATTATACTTGGGTAGGATTGCAAAGAATTGTTCCTGAGGCTTTGGATTCAGTTCCTTTAATTACAATTCGTCGTTTTGCACAAAAATCTTGGCGTTATATGGATATATATAGGAAGGGAATTACTGGTAAAATGGCAGAATTTGCAGCAAAAAAGTATAAATCTCATAGAAGAGTTCCTGATAACATTTACAATGAACTTGAATCAGTTATTATTAAATAAATAAATATTAGATCACTATTTCGATCATTTTGATTATTGCTAAATCTATTTTTTAATTGGTTTATATATAAAACACGTGATTTTTACTAACCAGGAAAATTGAGAATTTTTTTTTATTCCATAAATCGATTCTATTATATGAGAAGAGTCTAATTTTTCTTACCCCAGTTAAATCCAATCACTAGATCAAGTTTTATTTAAGATTTTATAGGTTCCTATTATAGAGGTTCCGCACTGTATAAAAAACAAGAAAGTAAAAAAAGTCAACTGGAAATTGGGGGGGGGTTTTTTTTGATTTTATTAAAAATGGACTCGGCTCGAAATCAACTTCTTATAACTTTATCCGAAGCAGCATCACAACAACCTGAACGTATTAAAGTAGCAGAAACTCAACTTAAACAGTGGGAAATTGCTCCGGAATTTTATTCAACTTTATTGGTGAGTTATTTTCAGATAAGAGTTAATGTGTTCAGTTATTTATCATAGTTTGTAGGCTTCTTTATTTTAACTTTTTTTTTTTCTGTTCTACCGAAATACGCTCATATTTTGTATTTAAAATCAAAAAATTAAATTTAATAACTTATTATATGTTATAATTTTCATCAAATTTATATTAATAAAGTATTTTATTTATTATAGTTTGTAGGCTTCTTTATTTTAACTTTTTTTTTTCTGTTCTACCGAAATACGCTCATATTCTGTATTTAAAATCAAAACATTAAATTTAATAACTTATTATATGTTATAATTTCCATCAAATTTATATTAAGAAAGTATTTTATTTGTTATCCAAAAAAAAAAAAAAAATTATATAAAATATGAATTAATTTAAGTCCTGTTCAAAAATTCAAAAATTCAAAACATTTCAAATTTATTATAAAGTTCTATTAAATGTTTGTCAATGTTTATTATTCAATTTAGGATATTATCTTTGATAGATCAATTGATGTAAATATTCGATTCTTGGGTGCAATATTTTTTAAAAATGGGGTTGACCGTTATTGGCGAAAATCAGCAAAAAAGTAAATATTTAATATTCTCGAACTTTTTTAAGATTTTTATGTAAATTTATTTTTAATATTTGTGATAATTAAATAGATAATAATATTATTGTTATTATTATATTATAAATCATAGTACAATTAACCCTGCCGAAAAATCAAATATAAGAGGAAGGATTTTGTCGTTTATGGATGAAGAATTTAATCAGGTACGATTGATTCTTTTTTATTATTATTGTTTTTATGAATTTATTTAATTTATTTATTTCATTTTGAAATTATTTACTTTTTAACATCAATAATTTAGTTAGCGATACAGAATGCCTTGTTGGTATCCAAGATTGCTCGATTAGATTTTCCAAATGAATGGTTTGCAATTTTTTTCTATTGTGTATTATTTTGTATATTCTTTATTTTATTTATTCTTATATATAAATATTGAAAAAAAAGTTTATATCTAAATTGTTAAAACAGGCCGGAATTACTTCAAAATCTTTTGTCAATAATTCATTCAACTTTGGTTTCCGCCTCAAATCCTCAAATTGTTTTAGTTCAAAAAAGGTCATTACTCACTTTACATTTAGTAATCAAATCTTTATGTTCCAAAACTATTGGAGCGGATCGAAAAATATTTGAACAGGTTTCTATTTCACATTCATTTCATAATTCATAATATTATATATTTTATCTATATTCAAATTGTTTATTTCATTACATTTCATTATTTCATTACATTTATTTACAAAAAAATAGGTTGCACCAGAATTACTTCGTAATGTGGCTAGCATTTACGTTGAACATGTCAACCGATTCTTTACTATGGTATCTTTAAATGATATTGGAATTGCTGTTGATTTGGAAACTTCCTTGTCTGCCTTAAAATGTATAAGGCGTTTGATTGTTTATGGATTCAAAGATATTAGCAAAGTTGAAGAAACCAAAGTAATGTAGATCAAATAATTAATAATTTAATATTGACAAGATTATTGTTTTTTTTTCGTGGAATTTTCTGATATATTCTAATATATTTAATTTCTATTTTATTTTATTTATTTTATTTTATTTTATTTTATCATTAGGCTTTCTTCGCTTTAATTTTAGAACATTTACAAAAGTTTCATACTTTGAGTATGTTTATTCTATTAATATAATCTACATGTCATTTCATTAAAGTGCAAAAATTTATAATTAATAAAATTTTTCATTTTTTTAAATTGATGATCAGGAAACGCATTAGAAGAAATTAACGCGTCACCTGTAACAAAACTCATTGAAACACATATTATCTTGATGGGAAAATTTTATATTGACATAATAAAAGCACACACTGTAGCATTTATTTTAACACCGGGATCTGTTGATGTCGTTAGTTTTTATTGTAAATTAGTTGCAACATATGGAAAATCATACGAAAAAGGTAAATAAAGATAATTTGGCTGATTGTGAATATTACAAATAATGTTTTACTGATTAATTATTATTATTTTTTTTTTGTTTTTGAAAAAAATAAAAAATAACAATGGTTGTCATAATAGAAATGTCAAATTCTACTTTCATAGAGAAATATTTGATACAGGCATTAATATTAATGAAAGGTTTGATCAGGAAAACATCTTATAATCAAGATCTCAGAGGTATAAAACATATTTATTAAAATTTACAGAATTTGGTTTGTAAATTAAATTAATAAATTTAATCTTATATTAAAAAGAATCCAAGGATCTACAAGTGAACGACGCGATTCGGATTGTTGATGAACAAATATTAACACCTAGTTTTGTTGAATCATTTGCTGAATTATTAATGACAAGTTTAATTAGTTTAAGGAAGGAAGATTTGGTGATGTGGGAAGAAGATCCGGAAGGTTGGGTTAACTGTGATGAGACAGATCATTGGGAGCATCAATTAAGGGTATTTATTCTTTCATTATTAATGATTTCACTATTTTCTTTATTTTCTTTATTAATAATTCTCGATTCCTTTTAAGCCCTGTGCAGAGAAAGTATTTATAGATTTATTAACTCAGTATCGTGACTCTTTATCACCTAAAATTGTCAAATTACTTGGAACTTTTACACGTGAGTGTTTGTATTTTGTTTATTTTGCTGAAGAAATGATTACATTCTTATGTGGATATGGGGTCACTCGCATTAAAAGATAACTTTAATATCTTTATCATTATTAACTTATATATAAAGTACATTAATTATTTTCAGCTGGTTAAGTATTTAACACACAAATGTATATATATGTCTAAATATGTATATATGTATGTATATATGTATATATGTATGTATATATGTATATATGTGTATATATATTTATTTAGTTTATGATGAAACATTCCATTCACGACGGTCTTATTAGACAATATGTCAATGATTAAGACGCCAAAATATGGCATTTTCTGAAACACGAACAAAAAAAATATATATTTAAATTATTCTTGAATTTTAATAGATCTATTAACCAATAAATATTATCAATTTTCTTTTTTTTGAATAGCTTCACAAACCAACAATTTATTGCTTAAAGACGCAGTTTATTGTGCAATAGGTCTTGGTGCACATGAATTATATGATGAATTAGACTTTGATTCATGGCTAGTGAATAATTTATTGGTGGAAGTAGCGAATAATGATCCCAAGTACTGTATTATATGATTTTTATTATTATTAAGATAAGAAGATAATTGTAAGGTGAATAAAAAATACTTATTAATTTTTTTTTTTCGATTATCTAATTTAGTTATAGGATAATACGCCGTCGAATTGCTTGGGTTATTGGAAGATGGATATGCGTTAAAATATCAAAAGAAAATAAACCTAAAGCTTATGACGCAATGACTTATTTGCTAAATCCTGAAGAAGATTTAGTTGTCAGGATGACAACCGCTATAAATCTTAGAAGCTATATCCTTATTTAATATAAACCACGAATGGAGTTCACACATTGTCATCATATGTTTATTCTTCTTCTTGACTCCTTTTCATTACGCGTTGATGAATGGGATTTCGATTCTGAAAAATTTGCCACTTACTTGGATCGAGCAGTTACACTATTGACCCGTTTAATTGGTGATGTAGAACAATTTGATAGTAGAATGAAAATTCTGAATTGTTTATCGCTTATTGTTGAAAGAATGGAGAAATTGGTAATATATTTATCATTTCTATTTTATCTATTTTATCTATTTTATCTTGTATTTTATAAATTAAATTAAATAAATTATATTAGATTTCTCCTTTTGCTGAAAAAATTACCAATTTATTACCTCCTCTATGGCAAGCTGCTCAAGATGAACATATGTTTAGACCTGCTATTCTTTCTATATTAACTAAACTTGTTCAAGTGAGTTATATTTAACATATTTTTTAATTCAAAGATTATCTTATATATGTATGATATGATCTAATATCTCTCTTTGCTTATATATATCTCTTTGCTTATATATATATTCTTTTTGTTATAGGCCTTGATGAATGAATCAATTAATCTTCACGATTTTATAATACCAATCATTCAATACAGCGTTAACCCCAACACTGTAAGTTCAGTATTTATTACACACATTGAACTTCAGCATTGTCTATTTTTATTCAAGATATTATCTTTCGTTCTTCTGTTCAGGAAGAACATGTTTACCTTTTGGAGGACGCACTTGATCTTTGGCTTGCTACTCTCGAAAATTCGGTTGAGTGTACTCCCGGTTTATTTAGTCTCGTTCCTGCTGTCATTGGCTTGTTAGAATTTGGTTCGGAGAATCTTAAGAAAGTTTTGAAAATTCTTGAAAGTTCTATTATTTTAGTTCCAGATATGATTATTCAGGTGTGTACTTTGAGTTTTTTGTTCTAATTTGTTTTGTTTTTTTTTTTAATCTATTGAATTTATTAATTTAATTATTTATTAAAATTATTATTTATAATTTTTTTTTTAAGTCAAATGGTCATCAAATTATGGATACTTTTACACGATTATTAGGAGATTTAAAACCTGAAGCATGTCGCGCAATTATTCATGTTCTTGATGTCATGTTTCAAACATGTTCTTTTTCATCCTTAGGTGAAACCATTATGAATACAGGTTTATTATGGAAAATAATTAAATCATTGCTCACTGAAAATGAGGTAGGTAAATATTTTTATTTGTTCGCTTTGGATTAAAAGAAAGAAAATCTTAATTAATATTTTTGAATAGGAATATCCATATGTTCTTGTGAGTTATATTTCAATACTGGCAAGATTAGTTCTTATTGGACCTGATTTTATTATAAATTTTCTAAGTGTCGCTGGTCAACAATATAATATGTCACAACATAATTTATTACATAAAGTGTTGGAAGTATGGTTAGAGAAGGTAATTTTTATATATATATAATTTTATTGTAATCTTTGTTTTATTAAACATATAAATTTTATTATTTATTAATTATTTTTATTAGTTTGACAATATTGGACATCCAAAACAAAGAAAATTAAATGCAATGGCATTTGCAACATTAATTTCTACGACCAATCCAATTATTCTAGGATATTTATCACATTTTATGGGTGTTTGGTGTGATGTATTAAGTGAAGTCAAGGAATCTGGGGGAGGAGAGTAAGTTACATTTTGTAAATATTTTAAAAATAGATTACCATTAAATTAATTAAATTAAATTGATAATTGCATTTATTTTATCTTTAATAACTTGATTTTAAATATTTTTTCTAGTGCTTTGGTTTATTGGCAAGAAGATATTCCTACCAAATTAGAAACTGATGAGGTTGATGATACACCAGAAACCAAGAGAAAGAGAGCAGTAAGTATTAAAACTTTTGGGTTCATTTCTTAGTCAATTCTTATAAATCTCATTTCCCTCTTTTTTTTCTTGTAGCTTTTACAAAAAGATCCTATACACACCACAAACCTGATTCAGTTCATTCAATTAAAACTAGCAGAATGTGAAGCACTTAATGGTGGAACTCAAGAATTTAATCTACATCATATTAGTAAAATAGATAAAACATTACTAGATCAATTGAATGGATTGATGCAATATTAAAATCTTATACATTTTTGAATTTTTGAATTAATTATTTATAACTTCAATTTTTTTTTGTATAAATTAAGTTTTTTATGCATGTTTATTAGATTATTTATGATAAATTGTACCATTTTTGATTTTCTTTCCATTTGATAAAATATTTAGAAATGTACATTATCATGATTTTATTATGTCTTTTAATACTGTACTGTACTGTTAATACTGATGACTAAATATTTTTATTTTTATTGCTACTTCACTCAAAAGTTTTTTCTTATGCTATAATTGAATATATAAAAAATATATATATTTGTGGCTTTGCTCGATTTCTGGATTTTATACCAGAATTGTTCTATTTATTTTTTTTACAGAACAGTTGTCTGTCTATTTATCTTATTGTGTACAAATTTAGGAGTATCAGTCCGTTATCTTTTATTCATAATAGTTAAAGATGAAAGAATGAATGTTGTTTCGGTTGTGGAATTCCATTTATTCCATTGATTCCATTGATTCCATTGATTCCATTGATTCCATTGATTCCATTGATTTCATTGATTTCATTGATCTCATTGATTTCATTGATTCCATAAGAAGTATTAACAATAGCAATTAGATATCATTATATCGGACGACGTAACTATATCATGACTTCTTTTTTGTAAATCCTATATGCTAAATACGAGCACAAATCTTTTTTCGATTTTGGATTATCCGTGCACTAAAACAAAAACATAGTAATTTGGTGGTGAAACGTCACCACACCGCAAACATAACATAAAAACATAAACATAATATTTTATGGTGTCTATTAAATATTGTTCCTTTTTAATGTAATAATAATAATAATAATATAATGATGATTATGAACGGAAACGATGCATTTAAAAAGTGGTTTAAAATTCTTTTCAATGCCTTTCACCGGGAGGAAACAGTAATAGAATTTTCTCATGATTCTTCACCACCACAAGAATTTTTAGATATTTTTTCCCATATTAAATATTGTATAACTAATGCGAGAGTCATATATTATTGGTCAAAAGATGACGAACCTAAAATAATTCAGCAAGCGATAGATTATATTGAAAAAAATTTCCACTCACAAGATTCGATTGAAAGTGTACACCGTAGAGAACTTCAGGCTTTTAAGGATGACGAAAATCGTCTCAATTTTCAACAAAAAATGGAATGGACACTTCAAAATGCCATTCTTAATGATATCGACAACTTTGTTCCTGGATTCAACTACCTCTATAAATATGGGTGGATGCCTTCCTTAAATCGCCAATCGGATGGAAAAAACGATTTAATCCTTACGAATGGTAAAGGTATATTTGCTATTGTAGAAACTAAAAGGGTCGATAAACATAATAAAGATTTAAAAAAATATAGAAAATATCATGTCATCGCCCAAGCGATACGTTATAAACGAGCTTTCATTGAACAAAACCTTAACACGCCTAATGTCATCGCGGTTGTTGCAGTAGGAATCACCGAGGAACATTCGAAAAAGAGATATTGGCCTGGACTCTATGATGAAAGAGTTTTTAGAGCCTTTAGCTTCATAAAATATGGAAGATGTGATTTCTCGGATCCCGAAGATGAAGGATTTTTTTATGCATCGAGTAATTCTTCGAATTCCAGTCTTGCCGGCAACTAGCGTATTTTTTTTTTGTTGATATGTGAATTATATATCAAGAGAAGTTTTGTGGTAATAAATTTGATACGAAAAACCTTTATTTATTACCCTTCATTTCATCCTCTTCCCACAGGCTATTGATAGTGTTTTGCTTTATAGGCATATGAACTTGCTTTTGGTTTAAGAATTGACCCTTTTAATATTTCTTACCAACTTTTCAATGATATTTGACAAGAATATTGATTAGTAGAGCAAAATACTTCGAATTTTATAATTTTGTAGTTTAATATATATTTATTCATAAATGTTTTATTTTCATTAATTTCTTATGTATATCATAATATTTATAATATATCTTAATATTTATTCTAAATAAATATATAATTATGTATAATTAATACTTACTAGTATCCACATTTTCGAGTTCTTTTTTTTCAAAATTTGGTTCATTTAGGAAAATTGAGAAGTTGACTTGTATCGATTAAAGTTTGTTTTGCTGAAAATTCTTCAGCTTTTTTAATTTGAATCGAAATTTCAACGCCAAATCATTATATTAAATATATTAAGATGGAAAACCAGAAACCACTATTTCATAAGTTATAATATAACTACAAATGAATAACCTTTGTATTGTATACTCGGATGAAATATTCTTTGGTAAATAATATAATTTATCATTCAATTAATATTATTTCAAATTATTATTTATTTATAAAAAACCAAGATAATTCCACTAATCAAAAGGGTACAGTTGTTCTTGCATTTTGTATTTACTTATAGTAATAAGGGAGTTCGAGCACAAGATCTATTTTGAATTCAATATAATCTATCAAATGGTATATATTCGGTGACAGGGCAGAATTAAAGAAGACGATTAGAAATTTACTTGAATGAAGCATATAACTAATTCACAATCGGAGAGATCAAGAATGAAATTGATGTTAATATTATCTTTCTTATTATTAGTAATCATTAGTATCGTTAAGAGTGTATGTAGAAAAGATTTTAGAATTCAAAATATATGATCAGATTAAAAATATAGTAAGTAATGATAAAAATTTTATTGTTAAAATATTTATTAAAACAATTATTCTATTTTAATAAGTATTTTGTATGCTATTTTTGTGATTATTAAGTGTAGATGTGAAGATTTCCTTTGGTATTATTAATATCTATATCTAATCAATTATTTCACATCGAATTATTCGAGAAAATTAAAAAAAATACATATTATTGTGAGAATTGGAAATTTTTTATGAAATATGATAATGTGCAAAAAAATTCGTAACAAAAATTTTGATATATTTTTAATCTGATAATACAACAACTTCTTCAGGATCTGATCTTCTTTGTTTCCTGGCTTCAGTAGAATTTTCGTCGTTGGAATTAGAAATACTCTTTCTTTTTAAACCCGGACTTCTTTCTTTAATGTCACCAAGATTTTGTTCCAAATTTTCAGTTTTCACGAAATCATCAGCTTTCATAGCTCTGAAATAATTATTTGACGGTCCAAAAATTTCAGACAAGACATTTGCACTTCTACAAGGATTATTTTGTATATTGAAAAGCTTTCGAGCTCTTAACCATGAATCTGCTCTATAATGTAAATGTAATGCTGCAATTGGTTGAGATGATGTTTGTATCAATTTAGACTCCAATTTTTCATGTTTAGGTAATGGATTTTCGTTAAATGATGCAGATAATTTTAATCCTATATTAGCTTTACTTTCTGGAATTTCCTTTGTTTTGAAATCGATGTCCAAAGGAATTGCCTCTCTCGTATAATATTTTGCTCGATAAAAATAAACCGAGATTGCTCCGTGACCTCCAATATTATTAATAGTATTAGAAATTTTGTTGTCATCTTTCTTATTGTTATCCAACCAGACCGTAGCATCAAATTTAAAATCATATTTTTTTCCTTTAACATAATTATGAAAACTATCTCGAAAATAATGAGTGCTTAAAAGATCAACATGAGCACTATATGTATTATCATGTTGACCATCAACATAAACGAATCCCATGATAGGACCTTTGGATAATTCTTCTAGCGGAACTTTATAACGAATAGTAAAACGAGCTCCAGGCTCTTTCACGGCTGCATAAACTGTGTGATTATTTTCAATTTTTTGGAAAGTCGATTCATTTATAATGTAAGATGGACCTGTAGTGGTATTTTTATTAATGGGTTCCAAACATTCTTCAAGTGGTAATCCATTTACCAAAATCTCAAGTTGATATCCAAATAATAACATTTTTTTTGTTTCGTTAGATAAAATTTGAATAAGTTATTTTTTTTGAATTTTTTGAATTTTTATTTGTGATTGTGATGATTGATTTTTAGTTGATCTTTGATTTAGAGTTATTTATATAAAAATAGAATGACTAAGACGCGTTATTTTTATTTTGGTCAACACACCCGTGTAATTTTTTTTGATACACATCAGGTGTCATTATGGTACAACAAACATCGGATTCTTGTTCCAGTGATCTGTTTTGTTACTATAATTATGAAAATAATATTTTTACTCGACTGAGCAGGCAATGTCTAAGAAATGGTTTACCGATTCAAAAGCCACAACACCTACAGCATCTGCAATTAATAATCAAATGTCTTTCCCTTGGGGAAATAATGTTTATGAAAAAACAAAAACTAGTTCAAACAATGAAGAAAAACAAAATGAAACAGTATATTCAAATAATCCATCTAGTTTACACTTTAATTTTGCCCTGGGCAATACCTGGCCTGATACTAGTCGCTTACTTCTCAAACGTAAACTCAACAATGCACTTGTTGCTTTATCGGCTTCCCAAGATTTGACTCAAGTCATTATAGCTGGACGTGATGGTTAGATTATAAACTTTATATTCTCAATTTTTATTATATCTTTATTAATTTATTTCATTTATTACATTTATTACATAGTATTGAGGATTTTACGAATACCAGAATGGTCAATTATTGAAGAGAATCATTTAAGAGTTAGAACAAATAATAGATATTGCATATGTGACGTGAAATGGGGAAATGGTGGTAAATAACCAAAAAATATATAAATCAAATAATCATAGTAATTAATGTGATTTTTAGCTTATGTAAAATTATTTTTTGAAGTCACAAAGAATAAAATAGCTACTGCAACTACTATTGGAGCTATATTAATATTTGATTTGGAAAATGGCAGATTAAAAACAGGCAAGTTTTTTACATATTTGCATCATTTGTTCATTTCGATGAAAGATTTTCATATTTATTATTATATTTATTATTATTATTATTAATATTTATTACTGTTCTATTTATTATTCTATTTATTATTATTATATTTATTATTCTATTTATTCTAGAATTAAAGGAACATCGACGTGCTGTTAATCGAATATGTTTTCAAGGACCATTGCTTTTAAGTGCTTCACATGACGGAACAATGAAATTATGGGTGTGTTTCTATTTTCACTTAATTTTTGATATACAACAGGGAAATTCTAATATTCTTTAAGAAATTATTCAGGACCTTAGAGATCCAATATCAGCAAAATTTACATTTGAAGGAAAATCTGAAGGTGTTCGCGATGCACAGTTTAATGCTTTATATCAACATGATATTGCTGCTGCTTTTGAAAATGGAACCATTCAGGTATTTAGAATAGTTTATAATTTAATAATTTTATCAATAAAATAAATTATCATAAATTTTATCTCATATTTTGCACAAATATATTAAGAAATGGGATATTAGAAAACCGAATGTATATGAAAGAAAATTCAATGCACATGTTGGATCGGTTCTTGCTATTGATTGGCATTCTGAAGGAAGAATATTAGCAAGTGGTGGTCGTGACAAAGCGATTAAAGTAATTTTTTACCTCTTTCATTTCATTTTATTTTATTTTATTTGGAATTTTTATTTTTATATTAATCATATATGACACGTGAATTATATATAAATAACAATACATATATATATATCAGATATGGGATATGAGCCAAGATATTAGAAAAGCAAGGGATACTATTCTAACTATGGCCGGTATAACACGTGTTCAATGGCGTCCCGATCATCCTGATGAAATTGCATCATGTGCAATGATGAGTGATAATCGAATTTTTGTATGGAATTTGAAAAGACCATATGTATCAAGTTATTTCTTTGAAGAACATCGAGATGTGCCAACGGGTATATAAAACTTTTAATCAATTATCTAATCGTTAGATTATTTTATCCTTAAAACTACATTATTATATATTAATATTAATATCTGTTTTTAGGATTCTTGTGGCGTGATTCTGATGTTCTTTGGTCAGTTTCTAAAGATAAAAGTTTTATTCAACAAGATATTAAAATTTCTTGTCAAACCTTGGGTTTGCTAAGCAAAAGTGGAATAGGTTGGAGTGCATATGATAATATTGCATTTGCTATTGATAACTCCAACGAAATGACCGATGATCAGTAAGTATTCTGTATAAATAAATCGTATTGAGTCAAAAAACTAATATTAAAATTGACATTTTATCTTTGTTTTCTTGTTTTTAAATTTTAGATCAAGATCGTTGCCTTATTCAAGTAGTCAAGTTCGTAGAGCGCATAGAAGGATCTCTCCTAGTAACTTTGAGGTTTTTTATTTATTTCTTTTTTCTTTTTTTTTTGATGATAATTTATTATTTCATTGTCACTTAAAAATAAATTTTGAAATAGGCTAGCACATTATGTCAGCAAAAAACTGGTGTAGCTTCACTTCCCACATTCGATCACAAATCATTTTCATATCTCGCCGAAAATTATAAAATATCCGAGCCTGATATATGGGCTGCATGTGAACATAATTCTAAAGTAAATTGATTTAAAACAACATATTTTTGCATAAGTACTGTTATTGAAGATTATCATTGTTCTTTTAAAGGTTGCATGGGATGCACAACGGTTTAGAACTGCACAAACTTGGAAAATTGTGCAACTTTTATATATGACAGAAGCAAATGATACAGCCAAATTAGAGAATATACAAAATGTCCAGAGTATACCAAATGGTTAGTGTTAATCTTCTAGTGGTGAATCATGAATATTTAGTTTTAATTTTCACAAAGATTAATTACTTTCCTGAAACACATTAGAAAATGAAAATGTTGACAATTCTATTGGAAACAATAAGAAATCAAATAAACCAATTGATTTAACCGAACCGAATTTCGAAAATGTTATAGATGTACGATTTCCAAAATAATTTATGGTATAAATTTATTTTTGGTAGCATTGGAAATTTTAGAAAAAAAATTTGCTGATATTTTATAACACTTGCTTTTTTACAGGAGGATGAATCATCTGATGAAACTGAAGATTCTTGTGAGGACGAACCTCATCCGAAAAAATATTCAATAAGTTCGAGTAATTTACCCAAGAATACTGATCAAATTGTAGGATTCAAATCTTTGGTGCGGACATCATGGAATAAAGAACCAATGATGACTCAACTTTTGGACTACTATTCTGAGCAGGTAAAGATTGTTGAAATCTAATTTTTAATTTTTAAAAATTTATTCTTATTCTTTTGATTTTTTTTTTTAGGGAGACGTACAAATGTGTGTAACTTTAGTTTTGGTTCTAGGCGATGAACTTAAATTTGATCAAGAAAGAATAGAACAATGGTTCTTTTCATATATTGGTAACCAATTATCCATTACTAGTTTATTTATAATTGCACGAGAGTTATATTTTCTCAAATATTGTAAATATTATTTTGTTATATAGAACTTTTACATCGATTTCAACTTTGGAGTGCAGCTACTGCTGTAATCAAATTTAGCAAAATTCCCGTGGTTTTTGAGATAAATCAAGTAATTTTTAATTATATATATAAATATTTATTTATTGTTATTTAATCAACCATATTCATTATAATTATATTTTTTTTATGAACAGCGATCAACAACTATTTATACAACGTGTAATAATTGTTTCAGGCCATTAATGAATTCTACAAACTGTTTCTGGTATTGTGAGAAATGCCAAAGACTGTTAAATCCGTGTTCAATTTGGTTTGTATTATTCATCAAAGAATTATTATATTTTCTTTGATCATTTACTAAATTTTATAATTTTGGTTTGTAGTCACCTCACGGTTAAAGGTCTATATACTTGGTGTCAAGGATGTAGTCATGGAGGACACCTTGATCATATGCAGGAATGGTTTGGTACAAATGAATATTGTCCTACTGGATGTGGACATCTCTGTTCACCTAAAGATTATCGAATCTAGAATAATCTAGAAAGGAATGTAAAAGAATAGATGTTAGGATGAAAATTTTACTATAGGCGCAGTCTTCAAAGTTATGTCATTACGTCAGTAAAATCAGCATATTTATTTTAAAAATATTTTGTAAATTTAATAATAGACAAAGTGTACAAAATAGCACTTTGTTCCAACTAATTTTATTATTATTCTAGAACATTATTATCTCATTTTTTTTTATTAAATATCAACGTAAATATTATTGTCTATAATGTATAAATAATTTTAAAAGATTTAATTCTGTAATTCATAAAAAAATTTTATTAAAGACCAAATTTTCGTAACCATCTTTATTTAGGTAAAACTCGTTTTTCTTTTCTTCAGGTTCAATTTTATTTTTTATGTTTTAAAAAAACAAAATTCAACAGATTGTAAATATGCTAAGCGAAGTTTTTATGTAGCGTGAGTTTTTTTTTGCGTTTGTAATATTAAAACGCGTTTCATTCAATTATCATATTAAATGCGTACAACAAATAATAAAATCGTATTATTTTGCGAGCAATTCCTTGTTTTAAAAAAATTTTTACCTCACTAATAATTGGAGACAAAATGACACTTTGCGTGGAATGCAATCAAAAATTACCGCTTAAAATAAATGGATAAGTGGAAATGAATTTATTCAGAATGCTCAAAAATGCGGATAATCAAATGTATATGATAGATTTAAAAAGATGGGTTTGGTACTATTTATAATGCCAAATGGATTGATAGAAATATTTTATATTGGGATATTAGAAATCAACGATGGAAAGGTGAAGTCAATGTGAAGTGGCATTAAAAAAGTTTGATAGAATCGCAGATATAAATGAAGTTAAAACCATCACATATCTGGGTCCTTGTTATAAAATCCAATATAATAATAAATATTATCTAAATCATTTAAAAAATATATAAGTTATAGAGAGATATTTCAGACTTGGACAAAATCCAATAATGAAAGTTTACAAAATGATTACTGATCTTGCTTTGAGAATATTTAATAGATTAATGACCAAAATTCCATTCCATGCATTACAAGAATATACTCATCGACCTAATTTTTAAGAATCGCATATAAATACTTTGAAAATTTTTCAGAAAATCTGATACATTAACACTTAGTTGCCAAACACATCCGCAAGAAATTTATACAAGTCGACTTCTCAATTTCCCAAAGCCTGTAAATGAATCAAATTTTGAAAAAGGACTTGGAGAATACTGAACATATAGATACTAGTAAATATTCTATTTTATTCATTTTTTGTAATTACGTTAATTTTATTTATTTCTACATGATGAATTCTAAATATTAAATTGTAACTTTTATTTTATTTTAAAAATATTATTTAAATATTTATTTAAAGTAATAATTTAATATAAATGTATATATCTATATATCTATACCAACGTATAAGCAGATATATATATGGTAAAAAAAGTTAAAATAACAGTTACTATAAATAATATTGAAAATAATTTCGTTTAATTTAGATTTTCGATTTGATTATCCATTAGTTTACTAATGAATTATTTGTTAATGACAATAATAAATACAAGATCTAATTTAATTACAAATGTTATCTTTTAACAAGTTTTATTAACTAAGATAAAGATATTCTTTTGCATATTGAAATAGAAAATTAGACCATGAGAAAGAAATAAAAAAAAAACAAATTAAAGGAACCTTTATTATATTTATTTATCTAAATCAAATTATAGTAAAATAATGAAAAAATAATGAAAAATAATGGGAAATAAATTCAACTAGCTAGATTGAAAAGAAATTAATAATTAATCAAAATGCAATGCTTCACAAATTCATAGAAAGAAAAAAGATCGTAAATGATATTTTTTTTATCTATTTTTTTCTATTCTCGAAAATTAATCCAGCAACTGGTGGTAAAGCCACAGGTCCATAATTTAACTTTTTTTCAGTCTTTCCACTTGGTGTCCTAATGTGATAATTTAAAATTAATTTATGCAAACCAATTTTAATTTCATTTACAGCAAAAAATCTGTTTAAAAAAAAATTAATTTTGTTTTAATTAATAAATATTTATCAAAAATTATGAAATTTATGAAATTTTATTATAAAATATTAATTAACCAAACAATTTTAATATACCAACCTTCCAGGGCAAGCATGTTTTCCTGCACCAAATACAAAATAATCTCTATCAGTTTTTGATGCAGGGAAATTATTTTCCAGACCATGAAAAGGAAGGAATGACCTTGGATTTGGTCCATATGCTGTAGTATTGTAATGAATATCCGATAAATAAGTTTGAATTATACGACCTGTCAGATCAGATATTTATTTTTTTTAAAAAAAAATATTAATATTTTCAAATATTATAAAATGGAAAAGATTATTAAAATAAATAATAAAGAATTTTTCTAAAATGGAATGGTACCTTTTGGAACTGTCATGCCATTTTTAAATGTATATGATTCGAAACATCTGTGAGGATTGGCAGCTATTTTTTTTAAAAAAATATTCTCATTGTTATTCTTTAGTCTTTTATATATATATATATATATATATATATATATAATTTACATACCCACAGAACCAAAAGTCCTTAAAGATTCTCTCAGAAAACTATCCAATTTCACCATTTTGTTAATATGGTGAGGTGTTAATTCTCCATTACATTCTTTATCAATTATTACTTGCTCTTCATAAAGATCATCCCATAATTCTGGTCTTCCTGCAAAATCTATTATAAAACATAAAAATAATATTAATTATAAAATGAGAGAATTATATAAAAATGATTAAATTTAATGAATATAAAAAATATCTTTTCTTTTTTTACCATAAAGAGCAAAAGTAGTATGATGTGAAGTAGTATGAATAGAGGCAATAACAAGAATAAATATAAAATCACAGATTTTATTCAAGTAATCATCAGTAATAACTTTTGTATCTTTTTCAAGATTATTCAAAAAATATTCAATTACATCCAGCTATTGTTATTAAAATAGAATTAATTTTTCTTTAATAGTGTTGAAGTTTGTTAGTTACGTTAAAAAATTTTTTTTTAATACTTACAGGTGGTTCATATTTATCGCCAAGAATTTCTCTATCTTTCAATCTTTTCTCTAATACAGGTTTCAAATGTTTCTTTAAAGTATTCAAATGTTTCAAAATTGGATTCCACCCAAATTTAAGTGGTAAAGTGATAATTTTGGTATGGACTTTTGGATGAATGAATGAAAGAATGGGAGGTATTGCGAGAACTGCTGTAAAATCTTTGGTAAAATCAGCAAAAGCCTTGACCACGTCTTCATCTTTTGATATTTCCTTTAATGTAATTTAAAGATATTAAGATATTAAGATATTATTCCATATTTATAATTTACAATTTATCTTACCTGTCCAACCAAAACATCGGCTACTGAACGAGCGACCATGCTTGAAAAATTATTCACCGTGGTGATAACTTTAGGTTCTAAACAAATAAAACAATAATAGTAATAATTATTATTATTGTTATTATTATTTCAAAAAAAATAAACTAAAGAGACTTACTAGAACAATCTCCGATTTCTTTATTAATAGAAAACATAAGTGTCCTTTGTACTCTTTCAGTGTATGCAGGTAATTTTGCAGTAATTCCGTCACGTATCGCTTTGACTGTTATTTTCAACGTATCAGGTTTCTCGATACTTTTTAAAATACGATACAAAGGAAATGACTAAGTTGACCCAGTATAATATATAAATATAATATAATAAGTACAATATCTAAAATAAATACGGTATTTGATATTTGAAATAATTGGTTGATTATTTACATCTCGCGTAGCGTTGGTCATACTAAAAGTATCAGATGCTGCATAAACTTCATGAGCAATTTCGTTTCCGGCTATAGTAGTCACCTGACCAAATATATATACACTGAAAGGATCACCGTACTATATGCATTTTTTTAAATCGTTCGTGATTATTAGGAATGAATTATCATTAGGGATGAATTATTAGGAACGAATTATTATTAAGAATGAATTATTATTATGATTTACTTTTTGTCTACATTCGGCCAAAAAATTCTCGGCATTAAATAAATAATCCAACGTATGGCCGATTATTGGAATTTTGTAAGGAATCAAAGGAGGTTCATTCTAAAGAAAAAAAAGAATGAATTAAAAAATTAAATATTATATGACAAGAAAAAATAAAAAATTACTTACTTTACCTAACCTTGGCTTCTTAATCCAATAAATAGCATAGGTAGCTATGAATACCCACACAAAGGTTGGAATTGTTTCAAAAGAGAAATGCATTTTAAAAAATACCACGAAAATTCTAATTTTTTGCTCATACAAATAATTTTCTTAAATGCAGATCATTTATTTATTAAATACCTTTATCCGCACAAAGGCTGGAATTGTTTCAAAAAAGAAATACATTTAAAAAATTCTTATGATTTTTCGCTCATACATTTATCATACAAATATTTTCCTTAAATCAGATCACACATCAAAAATTGATTTTCATATTAATTTAAGGATAAATATGTGTAAATTACACGTGCTGTCGAAGGAACATGCATAAATCTTATTTTTTTTAGATAATACTTTTTTGTTTATTACATTTCAAATTAAATTGCCCAAAAATGTCAAGTCCGATCTTTGTAGAACTTTTTATATAAAAAGATTAAAAAGATCCAAATTTATTAAAATAGGGTTTGGAATAAAAATCCAAAGTTTTTACTTATCATCAAAGCTAATAAATTTAAAATATAGCGCATTAACTATAAAAGTTTCAGGCCTATTTCTTAAGAATTGAACATTTAGTATTAATAAATAAGATTTTGTATATAAAACATATGGGCGTATTTTATTAAACAACTATAACTTTACTAAAAATTAATGTCAGTGTAAATTTTCTCTTGTCCCTTATATTTAACGGAGGTTATTAAGTAAAGACACTGAAATTTAATTCTAATAATGTAATAATAATTTGTTACACAAATTTCAAAACTTAGTTATAAAATAAAATATTTATTAATATATTATTTCTATTAATTAAAGTTGTTCTTTAATATCAAAACTAAATATAAAAAACAACTTTGTTGTGCGTCAAGTCATTTTATTTCATATTCTATTGCAAGTTGAGGTTTTAGGTGTTAGAATGATAGGTTAGACAGTCGTATAGTCAGGACGTTTTTTGGTTTACATAATAACCTGTCGTAAAAATAGGCGAATATATGTAAAAATTCATGTTTGTTAGAAGTAACAATATTTTTTTTATAATTTTATCTCAAAACAGGCCAATCACAATTGTTTTTGATTGGATAAAAACCCTAAAACTAAATGAAATTATTGTTGATTATTTTCCGTTTGGTAATTTCAAAAATAATAAACAAAAGTTGTCACATATCAAAGTTTGTTTTATATTAATAAATAATAAAATGATGTTAAATAATCTTAAAGTCTGAAACATAGTACATCTATTGTAAAAGTTTCAGACCTATTTCTTAAGAGCCGACTTTAAAACATTGAAAAATCATCTTAGTTAACTAAAGTTAAAAATTTTCCTAATATAAAAATAAAATTTATGAACAAAAATAAACTGGTGTTATATCAAATCCTATCTGGTTTTTAGTCCTATCTGAAAAGTTGAAGCTAGTAAAGATTTAAATTTATAATATTTAATTGCTAATTAGTCTAAAATCAACACTATTTTCATGTAGGTTAAATTTGATAAGTAGATAGCACACAAACTTTAAATAATACTGGTCAAATGAACAAAAATTGGAATCCTATTGATACTATTCATGAAACAGAAATTCTTACTCATAAATCAGAATAAATCAGAAATTCTTATCTATGAATCAACTGCCTATACTTAATAAATGTTAGGAAAACTGAGATTCTATTCATGATAAAACCATCTTATTTTTTTCATTTGACTAGTATAAATGTTACACGATATACTAAAAAAATATCTGAAAAAATAATTATTTTACTATCCATGTATCAGATTCAAATATAATAGTATTTCATTATTCTACTTTAAACTTCACTTTATAGTGAAAATAATATAATAAAGTAGAGTTAGATTAACCATTTTTATTTTTGTGTTTTGTGTTTTGTTTATTTTTGATATTGCTTTTACATATGTGTTTTTACTGTGATAATAGTCAATATGCAACATGTGGCATGACAAGAATCATGTAAATTATCAAATTTTCATTAAGCCTAGAAGTATAAGGTCCTACATTACATTCTGAACAATAAAAAACAAATATAAACTGACCTTTCTAAGTTATTTCCAAAGACTCTTATATTTTCAAATATGTTCTGCTGCTTTGATTACTTGAAGTGCTATTGCACGGTTTCACCCTTGTAAAAAAGAAGAAATCCAATTTGCAATAATATATCCCTTTGGTACACGAAATCAAATGGAAAAAAACAGAACAGTTTATTATGAATAGAGTTTTGATTGATGGCAAGTTTTGCTAAAATTTATTAAGTATAGGCAGTTGATCCATAGGTATGAATTTCTGATTTATTCCAATTTATGAATAGGAATTTCCATCTCATTTTCATAAATAAGATATGCATGAATAGGATTATTCTTGTTCATTTTACCAGTGTACATCTTTCTTCTCTATTTTTCCTTCTTGTATCTGTTACATTAGTTCACGTTGTATCTTTGCAGCTGTCATTTCTTTCTTAAGTTGGCAGTTCCTGTATGAAACATTGTTTCAAGGTACTTGATATGTGTAGGGATTCATTTAATGGTTCTCTAATTTTTTGATGTTGTTGTAATGCCCAACCAGAAATAAAACCTTCCAACCAAATAAAAAATAATTGCTGGTGAGTTTATTTAAAATTGGTATTGAATTTTTTATTACAGATTATCATACTTATACTTTCATGTTTCAAATTTATTTCTGCTACTTCTGCTTCATTTTTATATCATCTACTTTGTGATCTAATTTATAACTGATTTATTTGCTAAATCCTCTAAATTTTTGTCACTAGTATCTATTTTAAATATTTATAAGAATACAATTTAGAATTTGACTACAAAATATTATTTGAATATCAATATAGAAAATACTTCAATATCTTAGTACAATCAATAATTTTGGAGGGCTTGAATGCATTGAAATAATAGGATTAGGCTAGGTAATTGTTTAATTTTAACAATTTTTTGGATTTTACTTGAAAAACTTAAAGGTCATGTATAAATATAACCAGATTCTTCACCATTATATATCTAGTTAAACTTATTTCAACTAAGACATTTTTTTTGCTAATATTATTTTCTATGTAAATTATAACAAGAGTTATTTCTATTTTAAAATTATAGAATTGTTATATAATATATTATGTGGAATTTTGATATATTTGCCTTGCTCTCAGTTAAGCTGAAAGAGTATCAGATAGATCTTTGATTGTTATCTCAATATCTTCACCAGAAACAATTTTATAGCCAACCACTTGATAGCATATCATGTATAATCTTAATATTACAATATAAGTTTAAAAACAGTAAAGCAAGTTACTTACTTGGGCATTATATAAATCTATTGCTGTTTTGTTTCATGAGCTTCTAAAAAAAATCCACTTATTAATACAAATATTATACCATTCTTTCCAATATGATGATATTATCTTTAACTCTATATTATTATATGTCATTACTTTGATACCAAAGGCATCACTTTAAGGACATTAATGACATTCTTCTAAGGTCAATTACATTATTACAAGGCCAATGTCATCAATTTAAGGATGTTGTCCTTAAATTGACGTCACACATGACATGTTAAGGTTGCATGATAATATACTTTCACTGAATGTATTAATAAAACTATAAAATATAATAATGTAATAAAAATGAAATAAAAAGTTTTCCTAACAACATTTACTAGACCATTCACCCTTTGTTTCTCTTGCTTTTTTAGGATTAATATGCATTTTATAATTTACAATAATCAAGCCTCATCAGAATTAAATTGAAAAAAATTTTCAGCAAATCAAATATCAACTAATATATTACTAAACACATCTGCAAGCAATTTATACAAGTAGACTTTTAAACCTTCCAAAGAGCCTGTAAATGAATCAAATTTGAAAAAAAAACTTGAAGAATTTAATGAACATAATGAGCATATAGACATTAGTAAGTATTAATTAAATATTCTATATTATTCATTTTTGTAATTAATTATGTTAAATTTATTTATTTCTACATTTTTATTTAAATATTTTCATATTTCACTTTTATATATCCAAATTAATCTGTGGTCAAAAGTTTTATTTTACAGGGTATAAATTTATTTTATAATTAAAAGATTTTTAAATAAATTTTCGTAATAATTTAACATATATCTATCGAATCAACATACAGTATATAGTAAAGTAAACATAAACGAATGTATGGAAAAAAAACTAAAAAACAGATACTGTAAATAATATGATAATATTAATAAGATAAGATTAAAATAATTTCGTTAGATTTAACAAAAAATATATTTTTCTTCCCCATCCATTAGTTTACAAAACAAAGAATTACAATAATTATTTATTATATTTATTATATTTTATTTAGTAAAATAATGAAATAAATTTGAAAAGAAAATTATTTTAAATTGTAATAATTAATCAAAATGCTTTACATAGAAAATAAAAAATCGTAAATTTAAATAAATTTTTATCTATTTTTTTCTACTCTCGAAAATTAATCCAGCAACTGGTGGTTCAGAAAAAGGTCCATAATGTACCTTTTTTTCAACCTTTCCACTCGGTGTCCTAATGTGATAATTTAAAATTAATTTATGCAAACCAATTTTAATTTCACTTACAGCAAAAAATCTGGTTTAAAAAAAAAATTAATTTAGTTTTAATTAATAAATATTTATCAAAAATTATGAAAATTATGAAATTTTATTATAAAATATTAATTAACCAAATAATTTTAAAATACCAACCTTCCAGGGCAAGCATGTTTTCCTGCGCCAAACATGAAAAAATTTTTATCAGTTCTTGATGCAGAAAAATTATTTTCCAAACCATGATAGGGAAGAAATGACCTTGGTTCTGGCCCATATGCTGTGGTATTGTAATGAATATCCATTAAATAGGTTTGAACTGTACGACCTGTCAGATATTTATTTTTTTAAAAAAAATATTAATATTTTCAATATTATTAAATGGAAAGTTTATTAAAATAATAATGAAAATTTCTAAAAGCGAATGGTACCTTTTGGAATTGTCATGCCATTTTTAAATGTATATGATTCCAAACATCTGTGGGGAGTGGAAGCTATTTTTTTAAAAAAAATATTCTCATTATTATTCTTTAGTCTTATATATATATATAAATATAAAATTTACTTACCCACAGCATCAAATGTCCTTAAAGATTCTCTCAGAAAACTATCTAATTTCACCATTTTGTTAATATGGTGAGGTGTTAATTCTCCATTACATTCTTTATCAATTCTTAATTGTTCTTCATAAATATCATCCCAGAATTCCGGTCTTCCTGCAAAATCTATTATAAAACATAAAAATAATATTAATTATAAAATGAGAGAGAATTTAATGAATATAAAATATCTTTTCTTTTTTTACCATAAAGAGCAGAAGTAAGATGACGGGAAGTAGTGTGAATAGAGGCAACAACAATAGAAAATAAAAATTCAGTGATTTTGGTCAAATAATCATCAGTAATAGCTTTTGTTTCGTATTCAGGATTATCCAAAAAATATTCAACTATATCCACCTATTGAATAGAATTGATTTTTCTTTAATAGTGTTAAAATTATGTTAGTTATGTTGATTTTTTTAACACTTACAGGTGGTTCATATTTTTCACCAAGAATTTTTTTCTCTTTCAATCTTTTCTCTAATACAGGTTTCAAATGTTTCTTTAAAGTAATCAAATGTTTCAAAATTGGATTAAACCCAATTCTAAGTGGTAAGGTGATAACTTGAGTATGGACTTTTGGATGAATGAATGAAAGAATGGGAGGTATTGCGAGAATCTTTGTAAAATCTTTGGTAAAATCAGCAAAAGCCTTGATCACGTCTTCATTTTTTGATATTTCCTTTAATATAATTTAAAGATATTAAGATATTATTCCATATTTATAATTCACAATTTATCTTACCTGTCCAACCAAAACATCAGCTATTGGACGGGCGATCATGCTTGCGAAATTATCATTCGCCGTCTTTATTAATTTAGGACCTAAACAAATAAAATAATATTAATTATTATTATCGTTACTATTATTTCAAAAAAAAAACAAATAAACCAAAGAGACTTACTAGAACAATCCCCAATTTCTTTATTAATATAAGTCATGATTTGTTTTTGCAATCTTCCGGTGTATAAAGATAATTTTGCAGTAATTCCTTCACGTATCGTCTTGACTACTTGTTCCAACGTTCCAGGATCCAAAACACTTTTTAAAACACGATACAAAGGAAACATCTAAGGAACATGTATAATATATAAATACAATATAATAAGTATAACATCTAAAATAAATACGGTATCTGAAATTTGAAATAATTTGTAAATTTATTTATTTACATCTCGCGTAGCGATGGTCAAACTAAAAGTATCGGATTGCTTATAAACTTCATGAGCAATTTCGTTTCCGGCTATAGTAAACACCTGACCAAATACATATATATTGAAAGGATCACCGTACTATATATGCATTTTTTTTTTTGTTAATTTATTGTTTTTTTTAAATCGTGATCATTAGGAATGAATTATTATTATGATTTACTTTTTGTCTACATTCGACCAAAAAATTATCGGCATTTAATGCATAATCTACCGTATGGCCAATTATTGGATATTTATAAGGAACCATTGGAGGTTCATTCTGAAGAAAAAAAAGAATGAATTAAAAAACTAAATATTATATGACAAGAAAAATAAAAAAAAATTACTTACTTTACTTAGCCTTGGCTTCTTAATTAAATAAATAGCATAGGTAGCTATGAATACCCACACAAAGGTTGGAATTGTTTCAAAAGAGAAATACATTTTAAAAAATACCACGAAATTCTAATTTTTTGCTCATACAAATAATTTCTTAAATGCAGATCATTTATTTATTAAATGCCTGCACAAAAGGTTCAAAAGAGAAATTCATTTTAAAAAATACCACAAAAATTCTAATTTTTTGCTCATACAAAAAATATTCTTAAATGCAGATCATTTATTTCCTCTATCCACAAAGGCTGAGATTGTTTCAAAAGAGAAATTCATTTTAAAAAATACCACGAAAATTCTAATACAAGTAATTTTCTTGAATGCAGATCATTTATGCGTGTAATCTAGGAGGTGAAACCTTTTTTGTTAATCACATTTCAAAATTAACTTGCCCAAAATGCAAGTCTAATCTTTGGAAATTACGGTGAGCCCTCTATAAATGCACCCCCCAGGGACCAGCATTAATTTATTAGTGGATGAAGGGTGCATTTATAGAGGGTCTTATCGGATTCAATAAGAACTACAAAATTACTTTTTATGGTTTCTATTGAAATTTTAGACTTTAACCTAAGAAATAGGTTTGAAACTTTTATAGTAAATTCACTATATTTCAAAATTTAGTATCATTTTTATTTTTATTAATAAATAGTAAATTAACAAAACATCTTAAAACATCTTAATAAATAATAAAAACGATACTAAGTAACCTTGAAGTCTGAAACATGGCTAAATCAGCTAATTTTTTGTATAATATAATGTTATTGCCCGGAGCATAGGACTTAAGTTCTGTTTTGATGATGATTTCCAAGTTATGTTTTTGATGCATTTTTAGTATTTATATTAAGAACGAAGTTTTGGATTTTCTTGTCAAAATTGTGCAACTAAATAAGCACAATAGTATTGTTTTATAACCTTTTTAATTATGTTCGTTTTTAATAATATTCAATTAAATTGTTACAAAATAATGTTAACAATTATTACTCAATGGTATGCACATTTTATTGTATTTAGATTAATAAAATCAAACTACAAGTTAATTAATTAATTAAATAAACTATTTAAGTTTTTCATTCCTATTTCATGAAGTAAAAATGTTTTCGTTCATCTGGAAAGTTGTAGTTGGTGAGGATTCAAATTTATAATTTGGTGCAATTCTTTTAATGTAAAAATATTAAAATGTTTCAAATAAATAAGTTGAGATGTAGAATGTATTTATTTAACAAACAAGAGGTTTAGGTTAGGGGGAGCTTTGTATTTGTGATATTTAATTTGACTCATTTTAATTAAAAAAGTTTTTATAGATATAGAGTGAATTATACCATGATACAAGACATTTACAATAAAATATGCTTAATTGATTTATTCTTCTATAAAATTATACATTATTATATTCAGCAAAAACTTTAGCATCTGCTTTAATTGACATTTCATTATGCTTTGCTCAATGCAATATATGTTTGCCCATCAACAAAAATTGATTCATCTAGAGATATTGTAATATGGGAATTGTCAATCCTTGAGTTTTGAGTATTTCAATGCAAATGCATTTTGGAGGGATTGAATTCAATTAACCCTAGAATAACCAGTGATTTTTTTTTACAAAAACTATGGCAATTCCAGTTTTTAATAGAAAGGCTACTTTAACCATGTTTTCATCAACAATTGTCAGAACACACCTAAATAATTATTTAAAAATATTACAAATGCAACTTCTTTTAAAACTATTTTGTCAAATAGTTTGTATAATGATAAAATATTTTATCAGTTTCAGCTGACTTGAAGACCTTTCATATAATCTTTAGCAATTGATAGATAGAGACCTCTCCTTTTGGAGAAAGACCAATAATTTGATTAATTTTTACAATATCCAACTATATGTGTTGTATTTAATGTATATTAATTATTGTTGTATCTTTTATGCTATTATTAATTTAGTTTGTGGATCTAATATTCCTATTCTAGGTTTCTCTTGATAAAATGTTGGATCAGTTTGTTGACAATGACAAGTGGTAAGAAATAATGGAAAGAAATTTTCCACACTGGAGATTTTATCTATATTAACTGGTGGCAATTGATAAGAATCCCCAATTAAGAGAACTGAAATTCCTCAAAATTCTAAATGATTTTTTTTTATGTAGCCATGTAATATTTAAGAAATAACAACATTTGTACAGTTATTATAGAAGTTTCACCAATAATGATATATTAAACTTTTATAACTTTTTATTTAATTTTGGGTCATTAACAGAAAAAGTGATTAAATTGTAAATGTCACCAGAAATTTTCAGAATTGAATGAATAGATTTCCATCTATATTTTGTGCAGCAATGCCTGTGGGAGTCATTATAGAATGCTTTTTTTTATTTTTTTATTTTAAAAATTCTACTTTTAATTTTTCATATATTATTTGCCTTCCTGCTGCTGAACCTGTTAAGAAAAAGAATGGATGATTGTTGGGTTGATAATAAGATTCTCAGCAAGTAGTAAGTATATCATGAAGCCTGGCTCTAGACATAAAAAAGTTTCCATAAAATTCAAGTTCACTTTCTGCAGGAACTTTAATTAATAATTGATAATAAAAAATGTTTTTGTCATCTTTGATAGTCGAATATTGAAATTTAACTAAAAGTTTTTTTTTTATTTAACAATGATTCTATTTTTTGATTTATGCCAATAATTTTGAATTCTTGGAATAGTAGGTATATTTTGAATTTCTGTGATATATTGAATATATTAATGAATTAAAAACTGTGACAGTAGGTCTTTCAAAATATTTGTCAATTGAAGCTTCATAATAAGGATCTAAATATTGCTCTGTGAACTGGATGTATTGCTTGAGTTCTGTAATTTGAATGATGGTAAATAATTTATAGAACTGTGACAAGCTGATTTCCTAATGATAATAAAATTCCCATTCTTTGTGTGTTTAACAGTATCTTGTTTTATTTTCTTTTTTTTTAAGAAATGTTATTTCTTTTACCAGAGACAAAGTTTTATTGAAATGGGAATATTTCTTCTTTTATGTAAAGATTTATTAAAAATTTCTTTTTTCTATCAATGATGTAAGAGGTACAATTAAATGTTGCCCAAAAAAGATTGTTTACAAATTTTTTAAATGTGATGAAACTAATAATTAATATATTTTTTTTTAAAAAAAATTTAATGCTTAGTCAGAGTTCAAAGATGTCAAAACATTGTAGTTAAATGAAATTTTTGATTATGATGGGAATTATTATTGAAGTAAGGTTTGGAAGATATAGAGATTTTTATAGTGATTAAGGATTCCAGGAAAAATTAAGAGGTGATTAAGTGAAGAGGAAAAGATTGGCATAGCAACAGTACAGTATTATTTTTTTAATTATTTATAAATATTATTAACCATGATTCAATGATGTAGAGTTTTTATGGTGAGGATTTAAATGAAGAGGAAGAGGCAGGTAATAAGAATAATTACAATTAATTATTTTATTAATTATTTTATTCAATACAAATATATCATAGTAATATAATATTTAATGAAATCCTTGCTCTTTGTATTCTGATNAATTAAATGTTGCCCAAAAAAGATTGTTTACAAATTTTTTAAATGTGATGAAACTAATAATTAATATATTTTTTTTTAAAAAAAATTTAATGCTTAGTCAGAGTTCAAAGATGTCAAAACATTGTAGTTAAATGAAATTTTTGATTATGATGGGAATTATTATTGAAGTAAGGTTTGGAAGATATAGAGATTTTTATAGTGATTAAGGATTCCAGGAAAAATTAAGAGGTGATTAAGTGAAGAGGAAAAGATTGGCATAGCAACAGTACAGTATTATTTTTTTAATTATTTATAAATATTATTAACCATGATTCAATGATGTAGAGTTTTTATGGTGAGGATTTAAATGAAGAGGAAGAGGCAGGTAATAAGAATAATTACAATTAATTATTTTATTAATTATTTTATTCAATACAAATATATCATAGTAATATAATATTTAATGAAATCCTTGCTCTTTGTATTCTGATGTATTAGTTATTCATTGTTATTTATTATCAAAAAATTTTCACCAAACTTTATTAACCTATCCTATATTAAACAACTTTATTAACCAATATTTAAAGAATTTGCTAAGAAATTGATAACTGAATAATTGCAACAAAATAATATTGTAAAATTATGTTTTTCTATATTTTTTTTTCTGTTGAAAAGAATTCAAAAAATTTCTAAATAAATAAATTTAATAAAAAATAATTTAGGTTTTATTCACTATACAAAGAAGAATCATTTAACAGGCTTATATGCACTTACTTATTCTATATCACTTATTTTTATTAATTCACCACTTCATTCATATCCTTGGTTAGTTGGTTAGTGAAGGTATTTTTCACTATTATTTTCATTATGAATAAAAATTAATACTATTAAACTATTATGATAATTTCTATTGTATAAATATTATATAATTATCAGAGAAACCTACTTAACTGAAATAAATAAAAATAACAATAATAAAAATATAATAATATAAATCTATTTTGAAATAAGTAATAAGTTTTGGGACAAGACTTTTAATTTCAAAAAAATGTTTTGGATGAAATAATACAAGATCAGAAAATCAAAATTTCATATGTTTTGGGATAAGATAATCTATTTTTGGATAAGAAAATACATTTTGAGATAATGATTTTTTTTTTGGATTTGATAAAAATCAAAATTTCATGCATCACCTTAACAAATCCATTTCGGAATAAGATAATCCATTTTGGGACAAGATCTTTTTTTTTGGATTTGGCAAAAAATCCGGATTTCATACGTTTTTGAATAAGATATTACATTTTGGGATAAGATAATCTATTTTTGGATAAGAAAATCCATTTTGAGATAAGATTTTTTTTTTTTTGGATTCAGAATTTCATGTATCACCTTGACAGATCTATTTCGGGATAAGAGTAATTTTTTTTGGATTCAAAAAAAATAGTAATTTTATGTATCACCTCGACAAAACAAAAAAAGATTTTTAATTTTATATAAGGTCTAGTGCTAATAATTTATGGTTTAGCGCCTATTATTTATGGTCTAGTGCAGATAATCTTTCACTTCTTTGGATGAAAATCTTTCCTTTTTTGTAGGAAAATTTTCAGATAATTTTATATCTATTATAATAATACTTTACCTCATTTAAAGATGGGAATTGTATAATTTTCAGACTTAAACAATAAGAAAAATATATTTCCATCCATCAGTTACAAAGCAAAGAATATTTGTTAATGAAAATAAATAAATACAAGATTATTATAGAATCCAATTACAATATATTTAATGTTATCTTTTAACAAATTTTATTTACTAAGATAAAGATATTCAATTGCATATAGTGAGAAAGTATAAACATTTATTATATTTTATTATATCTAAATTATAGTAAAATAATGAAAATAATGAGAAATAAATTTTGCTAGAAAATTATATTAAATTGTAATAATTAATCAAAATGCTTTACAAATTCATAGAAAATTAAAAAAAAAATCGTAAATTTCAAAGTTCAGGAAACTTAGTTAAATGAAATTTTATCTATTCTCGAAAATTAATCCAGTAATTGGTGGTTCAGCCAAAGGTCCATGAAATACCTTTTTTTCAACCTTTCCACTTGGAGTCTTAATGTGATACTTTAAAATTAATTTATGCATTCCAATTTTAATTTCATTTACAGCAAAAAATCTGTTTAAAATTAAATTAATTAATGGATATTTATAAAATATTAATTAAACAAATAATTTTAAAATACCAACCTTCCAGGGCAGGCGTGTTTTCCTGAACCAAATATAAAATAATTTTTATCAGTTTTTGATGCAGGAATATTATTTTCCATACCATGATGGGGTAGGAATGACCTTGGGTTTGGCCCATATGCTGTGGTATTGTAATGAATATCTGATAAATAAGTTAGAACTGTACGACCTGTCAGATTTTATTTTTTTAAAAAAAAAAAATATTAATATTTTCAATATTATTAAATGGAAAAGTTTATTAAAATAAATAATAAAGAATTTTTCTAAATGAAATGGTACCTTTTGGGATAGTCATGCCATTTTTAAATGTATATGAATCCATGCATTTCTGGGGAATGGCAGCTATTTTTAAAAAAATTCTTATTATTCTTTAGTCCTTTATATATATATATAAATATAAAATTTACATACCCACAGCATCAAAAGTCCTTAAAGATTCTCTCACAAAACTATCCAATTTCACCATTTTGTTAACATGTTGAGATGTTAATTCTCCATCACTTTCTTTATCAATTCTTACTTGTTCTTCATAAAGATCATCCCATAATTCTGGTCTTCCTGCAAAATCTATTATAAAACATAAAAATATTATTAATTATAAAATGATTATAATTTAATGAAAATAAAATATTATTTTCTTTTTTACCATAAAGAGCAGAAGAAAGCTGACGAGAAGTAGTGTGAATAGAGGCAACAACGGTAATAAATATAAAATCACAGATTTTATTCATGTATCCTTCAGTAATAACTTTTGTTTCATTTTCAAGATCATTCACAAAATATTCAATTATATCCAGCTGTTGTTATTAAAATAGAATTAAATTTTCTTTAATATAATAGTGTTGAAGTTATGTTAAAAAAATTTTTTTTAATACTCACAGGTGGTTCATATTTATCACCAAGAATTTTTTTCTCTTTCAATCTTTTTTCTAATACAGGTTTCAAATGTTTCTTTAAAGTAATCATATGTTTCAAAATTGGATTAAATCCAAATCTAAGTGGTAAGGTGATAACTTGAGTATGGACTTTTGGATGAATGAAAGAAAGAATGGGAGGTATTGCGAGAATTGACGCAAAATCTTTGGTAAAATCAGCAAAAGCCTTGATCACGTCTTCATTTTTCGATATTTCCTTTAATATAATTTAAAGATATTAAGATATTATTCCATATTTATAATTTATAATTTATCTTACCTGTCCAACCAAAACATCAGCTACTGGACGAGCGATCATGCTTGCGAAATTATCAGCCGCCGTGTCAATTAATTTAGGCTCTAAACAAATAAAATAATAATAATTATTATTATTGCTACTATAGTTTCAAAAAAGCAAACCAAAGAGACTTACTAGGACAATCTCCAATTTCCTTATTAATATAACCCATAAGTTGTTTTTGCATTCTTCCAGTGTATAGAGGTAATTTTGCAGTAATTCCTTCACGTATTGCTTTGATTAATGATTCCATCGTTTCAGGATTATCAAGACTTCTTAAAACACGATACAAAGGAAATGACTATGTTGAACGTGATATATAAATACAATATGATAAGTATAATATCTAAAACAAATACGGTATTTGATATTTAAAATGATTGATTGATTAGTTGTAAATTTATTTACATCTCGCGTAGCGACGGACAAACTAAAAGTATCGGATTGATAAACTTCATGAGCAATTTCGTTTCCGACTATAGTATTCACTTGACCAAATACATATATATTGAAAGGATCACCGTACTATATGCAATTTTTTTTTGTTAATTTATTGTTTTTTTTTAAATCGTGATCATTAGGAATGAATTATTATTATGATTTACTTTTTGTCTACATTCGGCCAAAAAATTTTCGGGATTAAATAAAAAATCTATTGTGTGGCCAATTATTGGATATTTATAAGGAATCAAAGGAGGTTCATTCTGAAGAAAAAAAAGAATGAATTAAAAAAAAAAAACTAAAATATTATACGACAAGAAAAATAAAAAAAATTACTTACTTTGCTTAGTCTTGGCTTCTTAATCAAATAAATAGCATAGGTAACTATGAATACCCACACAAAGGTTGGAATTGTTTCAAAAGAGACATACATTTTAAAAAATACCACAAAAATTCTAATTTTTTGCTCATACAAATAATTTTCTTGAATGCAGATCTTTTATTTATTAAATGCCTTTATCCACAAAAGAGAAATACATTTTAAAAAATACCTCGAAAATTCTAGTTTTTCGCTCATACAGATCATTTATTTATTAAATGCCTTTATTAATCAAAAATTGATTATGAAGCTTTAGAATTGTGCATATGATTTGGTATGGTATAAAAAGATACAAGGATTAATACATGTGTAATTTAATTTAGCAGATAACACCTTTTTTGTTAATTACATTTCAAATTAAATTCCAAAAATATAAAGTCCGATCTTTAGTCTTACCGGATAACTACAACTTTACCCAGATCTGCTTTTGGACTTTAGTATTAGGCACGAATAAAAAAGATCCAAATTTATTAAAAATAGGGTTCAAGATAAAAATCCAAAAATAATCAATTAAAATATAGTTCGTTACCTATAAAAGTTTCAGACCTATTTCTTAAATTTCATATAATAATTTTCGACATTTAGTGTTAATAAATAAAATTTGATGTATTGTCGATCATTTTACCTTTTGGTAATTAAAGTTTTTACATTAATAAAAAATACCAAGTAAGCTGACTAAGTTGATTTTTTGATTTTTTAAGGTCAGGTCTTAAGAAATAGGTCCGAATAGATGTACTACGACTAAAGCTAAAAATTTTCCTAATACAGAAATAAAATTTATCATAAAATCAAATTGCAAGATCTTAGTTCTATCTGGAAAGTTGTAGTTGGTAAGGATTCAAATTTATAATTTTCATAAAATATCACTTCTCTAATTAATTATCAATTAATATGTACATTCAATTATTAAAAGTGTAAATATTTTAGAAATGTGGAAGAATACTGGATTCTTGGTACAATTCGTGTAGAAATGCAAACTCGAGGAATTATTGGTTATAGACTTGACTTGGAATAGTTGAATACCTTGTTTTGGTACTGTTTTCAAGGCACAATGCTTGATGAATATAAATTATTTATTTTTTATCTTAACCAATTTTGTGTTTTTGATAATATCCTTTCATTTTTTTTTTTAGAAACTAACAATAATTTTTTATAGGTATTGTTTGTGCTTATTTCCAATGACTCTGTGTTGTGTTAGTGGGTTTCTGTTTCCGATATTTTTTAGCTGTTCTTTTTATTTTGGCTTTTTTTTTTTTAATTGTTATTATATTTTGTGTCCAGTATCCTATTCCATCAAGTGTTAAATGTCTTGTCTAGTGATGCTTGTTCAAGTTATTTTTTAGTTAACGCATTTTTTATTATTTTCAGTATCCAATATCCTATCCAGTGCCATGCTTCTTTTTCTACTCAATTTTGATTTGTACTTTATTTAATTTGTTTGGGTAAAAAGCTATACAAAATAATCGTAAAATAATTATAAGATTTAATATAGGAAATAAAAAATTAGGAAAGTCATCTAAATCAGCAAAACAATAATAACAATTAAATTATCCTGAAAGAAGAGATCTTTAAATCGCAAAAAAAATAGAAAGTTTGTTTATTTAATAAATTTGTGCTTAAAATTTCCTCAAAATTTACAACAATCCTTGTAATGTATTATCCTTACTCTGTTATATTTATCGTTATTAGGTTATTTCATGAATTGCATAATCATTGAAACGAGCAATAAAATATTCAAGTTACAAGACTTTCTATATTTAATATAGCATAGCTTACCATTAGTTGACATAGTCCTTTGAAAATTTATTCATAATAGAATTAAATCATTTATCAATATTCTGGCAAATGACAAAATTTACTTTGTCTATATAATTTTGTTATAAAATTTAACTAATGAATTTCAATATCTACGATTTTTTTTTTATCCATAAAAAAAAATAAATATATACTATCATACAAGTTGATAGAGAATTGTTGACAGTTGTTTTTTCTTAAAAAAAAATTCATAACTCGCAACGAATCGTTTTTTATGCTGCAAATATTTTGGGGAAACATTTTTTGACTTAAAAATCATTATTTTATATAGCAAATATTCAATAATTAAATAATAAAACTGTCTCCACATCAAAAAGAAAAAAAATAAATAGACGAAATAGTACCAACTCAAAAATGATTTTGATAAATGACACACGATTGGTAGGATTCTCAATGAAATGCAGATTGTAGGAGGAAAGGATATTTTAAAGATATTAAAGAAATAGCAAAAGGTTGTTTTAGTACTATTTATTATGCCAAATGGATTGATGGAAATTAGGATATTAAAAGTCAATGGAGTCAAAATCTAATAAATATTATCTAAATCCATTGCTTCGACATCTAAAAAATAATAATTAATATATTGCAAATAAATTAAATAAATTTGTATACTAATTTAAAATAATACTTCACTTCATTTAAGATAGAAATCGATTCCTAGAGAGAGAGATATTTTAGACTTTTGCTTTAGAACAAAATACAAAAAAAAAATTCCAATAAGAAAAATATATTTGGTTTATTACCATATATAAAAGAAGTTTACGACCAAAAATTCCATTCCATGCTCCAAAGTTAATTACAATATACTCATCGACCTACTTTTTAAGAATTGCATATAAATACTTTGAAAATTTTTAAGCAAATCGAATATCAACTGATACATGAACACTTAGTTATCAAACACATTTTATACAAGTCGACTTTTCAATTTTCCAAATCTTCCAAAACCTGTAAATGAACCGAATTTCGAAAAAAACTTGAAGAATTGAATGAACATACTAAACGTATAGATACTAGTAAGTATTAATTAAATAATCTATTTTATTCATTTTTGTAATCACGTTAATTTTATTTGCTTCTACATGAATTCTAAATATTAAATATACTTGAAATTATCCTTTATAAGTATTTTTTATTTTATAGGGTATAAATTTATTTTTAATGAGATTTTTTTAAAAAATATTATATAAGTTTTTATTTAAAGTAATAATTTAATATATATTTATCTATACTATATTAATTTATAAGTGGGATTTTATTGTAGACAAGATTATTATAGAATTTAATTGCAAATATTTAATGCTATCTTTTAACAAATTTAACAAATTTTATTAACTAAGATATTGAAATAGCAAATTAGATATATTTGAGAAAGGAATAAAAAAAAATCGAATTGGAGGAATCTTTATTGCAAACATTATAAACATTTATTATATTTTATTTTACCTAGATTATAGAAAATAATGAGAAATAAATTTTGCTAGCTAGATTGAAAAGAAATTAATATATTTTATTTTAAATTGTAATAATTAATCAAAATTCTTTACAAATTTATAGAAAATAAAAAATTGTAAATTCCTAAAAATTCAGGAAATTTATTTTTTTATCTGTTTTTTTTCTATTCTCGGAAATTAATCCAGCAACTGACAGTAAAGCAAAAGGTCCATAATGTATCTTTCCATTTGGTGTCTTAATGTGATAATTTAAAATTAATTTCATTTACAGCAAAAATTGTTTAAAATTAAATTAATTAATGGATATTTAATTAACCAAATAATTTTAAAATGCCAACCTTCCAGGGCAAGCATGTTTTCCTGAACCAAATATAAAATATTATTTATCAGTTTTTGATGCAGAAATATTATTTTCCAAACCATGATAAGGAAGGAATGACCTTAAACCAGTGTTGTACATTTTTAATGTCCAAAGCTTTTTTTGGATGTCCATGTCCATGTCCAAGCATGTCCAAACTCTAAATATTTGAAATATTAAAATAAAAAATATATGATTAAATTCACCGACTTGATTTAAATACTTTTACTTATAAAGTTAAAATAGGTTATTATAATAAAATTTTGAATAAATCTAATTTTTTTGTTATTAAAATTGTCCAAAGGATGTCCAAAGGATGTCCAACGACAACACTGCCTTAAACAACACGACCTGTCAGATCAGATATTTATTAATGGAAAAGTTTATTAAAATAATAAAGAAATTTTCTAAAATGGAACGGTACCTTTTGGAATTGTCATGCTATTTTTAAATGTGGGGAGTGACAACTATTTTTTAAAGAAATATTCTCATTATTATTCTTTAGTCTTATATATATATATATAAATATAAAATTTACATACCCGCAGCATTAAAAGTCCTTAAAGACAAAATTATCCAATTTCATCATGTTGATGTGATAATTCTCAATTACATTTATCAATTCTTAAAGATACTTGTCGTAATTATTTACAAGAGTTGTTGCACAAAAATTTAATATTAAATATAGGAAATTAATAAGAATAGTACATACTGTATTCTATACTTGTGCCATAAGCAAAATTTAATTACGTCATATGTCGCAATTAATTACACTTTTTTTTTGGAATTCTTCGTAAATTTCATCACATAATTCTGGTCTTCCTGCAAAATCTATTATAAGGTATAAAAATAATGTTAATTATAAAATGAGAGAATGATATAAAAATGATTATAATTTAACGAATATAAAATATCTTCTTTTTCTACCATAAAGAGCAGAAGATTACGAGAAGTAGTGTGAATAGAGGCAACAACAAGAATAAATACAAAATTACAGATTTTATTCAAGTAATCATCAGTAATCATTTTTTTGATATTTCCTTTAATATAATTTAAAGACATTAGGATATTATTCCATATTTATAATTTATCTTACCTGTCCAACCAAAACACCAGCTACTGAACGAGCGATCATGCTTGAGAAATTACCATTCGCTGTGATGATTAATTTAGGGTCAAACCAAATAAAATAATATTGTTCAAAAAAATAAACCAAAAAGAATAAAGTGACTTGCTAGGACAATCTCTAATTTCTTTATTAATAGAAATAATAAGTTGTTTTTGCATTCTTCCAGTGCATAAAGGTAATTTTGCACCTCCTTCCATCATCTCAGGATCCTGACTACTTTTTTAAAATACAATATAACAAGATATCTAAAATAAATACATTTGATATTTGAAATAATTGATTGATTAGTTGTAAATTTATATCTTGCGTAGTGATGGCAACTTCGTTTGTACATTAGTCACCTGACCAATACATATATTGAAAGGTCACGAGTTAATTCAATAGCACTACATTCTAATTTCATGAAGTAAAAATGTAGAGACTCCTATCTGGCTTTAAGTTGAAGGTCTGGAAAGTTGTAATAGGTAAGGACAAATAAAATTACTTGATTAGTTCAATTTGCAGCCAGAATCCTAGTAGCGCGGACAGATACAAAGCATTTACTAATAATAATAAAAGTTTCGTTGCGAAATTCGTTTATATTTTTTGTACATTATTTATTTTATTTATAAGAAGGAAGCTTTTTTTTTTAAATGGTAAAGTCATTATTGAAAGTTGAATATATGCACAAAATGATCTATTTATTGCTCGTTTCAAGCATATTAAACTATTGAACTCCTTATAATAATGCAAAAGTGTACGCAGCATATTGTATTAAGAAATCATTTATCGTTACGATATAATTTTGTTATAAAATTTAATTAATTATAATATCTTTTTTATCCATAAAAAAATAATAAAGATATTTGCCTAAATTATATTAAGAACTTACAATTTAACAGTTATTTTTTATTAGCTTTTAATTATGAATAAAAAAACCATAAATCTCTCTTTAAAAAAGTTGTTACCGCCTTCAACTAATTAAATATGACAATATTATATCGACAAAAATCATATTTCTCCGGACGAAAATCAAACATAATTTTTTTTTTAAATAATCCGCTTTGCAAGGGGAAATACCATCTGAGGGATATGTCAACCATGCTGTTTCTAAAATGATTTTGGTTAATTAAATGCAGATAGTCTAGTCGATATAAAGTAATAGAATGGATATCTAATGATAGTATTTCGTATATAATGAAGAATTCTTATATGGTATAACAAAAGAACCCAAATAATTCATTAGGATTTCCATCCTGGTAATATGACCTGGCTTTGAAAATATGTAACATTCCATGCTCCAGAATGATTACGCATTACGCCGAAATATTTTCGGCTGCCTTAATTATTTTCAGCTGCCGTAATTATTTCTATATGTGCCAAAATTCATTAAAGATATTTCACCATCTATGAAAATTTTCTGTGCGTAAAATTATATTTTTTCGACTTCGCTCGCGATCTACGAAACGTGGAGCGATTTTTTACTAAGGTGTTTCTAGCTACAAGATGGCATGTGTTTCATCCTATGATGTCGATATTTATTGAGTTAGTACAGTTTAAAGTCAAACGTCCGTGGATGAATATCGGCATTACAGAGATAAAACACATTCCATCTTGTAGTAAGAACAAGGTCTTTCTATCTATCATAGAAATACCTTGGCTCCATATTTCGTAAATCGCGAGCGAAGTCAAAAAAAAAAAAAAAAATTTACGTAGATGGCGAAATATCCATAATTAATTTCGTCATATAGCTGAAAATGATTAAGGCAGCGGAAAATAATTAAGGCACCACTCCTGCTTTAATAATTCCAATTAGAAAAGCCACTTTAATTATGTTTTCGTGAACTATAAAAACGTTTAGCTTGCATTTTAGGTTTTTGTTTCACAAACTTTTTTATGAGAATCCAAAAATGATTACCATATTGCTATAATAAAAAAAATTCTTTTTAAGCAAAGTTAAATTAACGGTAATCGACCAGACGTTAAGCAAAATTTAGTAAAGAGGTGAATGCTTAGCATGTGAAATGATTAAGTAATATAATATATATTAAAATGTTGTTGTCGTAAAAACATTATCTAAAACCTTTTCTGAAAAATGAAGACGCGAGGAAGTTCACTTGTCAAAGATTTAGGACATTTAATAAATAATCCAATATATAGTGACCTCAGAATATTAAGTGAAGATAAAGTAATTTTATATGGATGTCGATCAATATTAGCAGCTCGTTCGGTAGTTTTAGATAGATTACTTTTTAATGGAATGAAAGAAACTAAACAAAATGAAATAAAATTTCCCGAAATTAAAGCTGACGCAATAAAAATAATTTTGGAATTTTTATATACAGGGGAAATTAATGAATTGGATCTTACCCCCGAAAATGTAATCGATGCATTCCATGCTGCGGATTATTTTCAATTAATAGATTTACAAGATTATATTGTTGAATTTATAAAGAAAGCATTACCTAATAGCAAAAATTATAATAACAATAATAATATTTATATTTATAATTATAATTATAATAATAATGATGATGATGGTAATGATGATAGACCAAAATTCTCAGCTCCAATACTGTTATCTAAAGCAGTGAAAAAAATGTCAGCATCAGCTGAAAATAATCTAATTAAATTATTAACTAAACATGTGGCTTTAATACCATTAGATATAATTAAATCTGATAAATTATCATTTCAAGCATTACAATGTCTTTTATATAAAACTTTAGATACGGACGAACCATTCGCCACTCCTGAATACATGGTATTTCGACATGCAGTTATAAAAGCGGCGAAATGTGTTTCTGGGGATGCCGTCAGTTTATTTGAGAAAAGACTTCCTATAAAAAAAAAATTTAATGAAAATAATGATGAAAATAATGATGAAATAAATTATGAAAATAATAAAAATCACGAGAAAAATGATGATGGTGGTGATGAATATGACGATTATGATGAAAATGATCAATTGAAATATGAAGAAATTAAATCAACTGTTATGGAATTATTCTCTTCAGTTCTTCCGTATATTGATTTAAATAGAATCGATACTGATACTTTAATTAATATAATTGAACCTTTAGAAATTATACCGATAAACATTTTATTAGGAGCATATAGATTCAAAGCTCAAAATAAAACAGCGTTATCACCATTACGAGGAATTCCACTTTATAAATGGGATTTATATTGGGATCCCCGAGTCAGAGGATTGAATCTTATTTTACATGATAATAATCAAATAGTGGAAAGTTCTAATATTGGTCAAAATGTTCATCATAGTGTTAGAGCAAATAAAATTATTTGTGAAGAAGGAATTTATGAATGGGATGTTATACTTGAAGAAAATTGTACTTATGCATGGATAGGAGTTTGCGCGGAACGAGGATTAGATTATTCTTCATTTGCTGGTCAACAATCTTGTGCTTGGGTATTAGGATCTAGTGGTAAATGTTATCATAATAGTATTGGATTCGAATATACTAAAGAATTTGGAAGTGGAACGAGAATTACAGTTCATTTAAACATGACACGGAAAACTATTGCTTTTTCAATTAATGGAGTTAGGCATCCAGAAATTACAGCTTGGCTTAATCTTCCTTCAAGACTTTATCCAGTTGTTTCGTTGAGACCACCTGGAAGAATTCGATTCATCTGATCTTTAATTAATTTATTTATAATTTATTGTATTTTTATTTTATTTTATTTAATTAATTTAATTTTCATTCTAATTTTTATTTAATTTTTGTTTTTAATTTTTTTTTTTTTTTAATTTTTATTAATTTAATTTTTATGAATGATTATTATTTCTGGCTAAAATAAATAATTATTCAATTATGCAAATAGTAAAGAGAAAATATTATACAAATCAAGAAATTCAATACAAATTGTAATTATATCATGTGCTGTTACCCAATAAAATAATGCAATAATAAATTAATGAAATAACAGAATAATGTACATTCAATTAACATTAACACAAAGTATTTTAAATTTTTGNTTGTGCTTGGGTATTAGGATCTAGTGGTAAATGTTATCATAATAGTATTGGATTCGAATATACTAAAGAATTTGGAAGTGGAACGAGAATTACAGTTCATTTAAACATGACACGGAAAACTATTGCTTTTTCAATTAATGGAGTTAGGCATCCAGAAATTACAGCTTGGCTTAATCTTCCTTCAAGACTTTATCCAGTTGTTTCGTTGAGACCACCTGGAAGAATTCGATTCATCTGATCTTTAATTAATTTATTTATAATTTATTGTATTTTTATTTTATTTTATTTAATTAATTTAATTTTCATTCTAATTTTTATTTAATTTTTGTTTTTAATTTTTTTTTTTTTTTAATTTTTATTAATTTAATTTTTATGAATGATTATTATTTCTGGCTAAAATAAATAATTATTCAATTATGCAAATAGTAAAGAGAAAATATTATACAAATCAAGAAATTCAATACAAATTGTAATTATATCATGTGCTGTTACCCAATAAAATAATGCAATAATAAATTAATGAAATAACAGAATAATGTACATTCAATTAACATTAACACAAAGTATTTTAAATTTTTGGAATTTGCCTCATTGTTCTTTTTTTTCTTTGTGCTAACATTACCAATAATTTTATTCTAATTCTAAATTATATCATCATCAAATCTAATTTCATTCCATTAGGAAAATATCGTTATTCAGAATCGATATCATTATTATCGCGTTTTGACTTTACCATCATAAGTTGCGCATTTTTATTGTAAACATAATCCGAAAGGAAATTATATGCCTGTAAAGGGTAAAGAGTAAAGAAATATATAATTATAATATTTTTAATTCAAGAGTTAAATATTATAAAAATTCAAAATTCAAAATATTACAAATACTCAAGATTTTTTTAGTTACCTTTTCTATATCTGGAAATTTCTCTGGTTTATGTAATTTAGAATCTAAATTATAAATCACAACTGTCTCCTCTTCATCAACAACATAATTATCATCATCATCCTTTTTTTTATGAATTGGTTTAATAGCAATCCAATGATAAGAATTCCAAAAATAATAATGTGTCTTGGGAATATTCAAAATTAATCCAAAGAGTGTACTATCAGTGAATTGAACAACTGTACGAATATCTTTATAATAATATATTATAATAGATATTATAGCAAAATTTCAAAAAAAAAAATGAAATTCCAAATTTCTTTTTTTGATGTGAAAAATAATGAAAAAGAAATATAAAATTATTTATTCGCAAAGAAAGGTAAAATATGTAAAGTCGAAAATGTGAATACCTTTACGATCATCAAACCATTGAATTTCTAAATCAAATGCTCTAAGTGCTATATCTAAAACATTTATATCATAATTACCGAATCCCCTTTTTTTTAAAAAAAAAAACAAGAAAAATAAAATTTTAGTAAATTTTTTTAAAAAAAAAAATTCAAATACTTGACTTGATATCTTACAAAACACTTTTGTGCGGATTTACAAAATAACATTTCCATGATTTAACCTCGGGATCGGTTTTTTCGGCCAACTTTATGGCGATATTATCAAGTTCTGATTTGCCAAATACATCCATTTGAAGCTAAAATAATAAAAAATTTTATTTAAAAAATAAAATAAAATAATTATAAAATTTAATGTTGATGTTTAAATAATCTTATTTAAAAGAACCTAGAAAAAATAAAATAAAATAAATTTAACACATTATATTTTAACTTTTTTTTTTACTCACTAGATTATTCAATGTGTGCTTTTATTTTTAGTAAAAAAAAAAAATTAATAAAATTCATATATATATATATACATAAACTAAATAAAAAAAAAGGAATTAATATATTCTCATTCCTTATTATTGACAAAAAACTCACTTGACCACAAAACCAAAAACTTTGTCTTTCATGATATATTTTTTGTTTTGATTCTTCCATAAGCTTTTTAAGAGAAATTTCGAGACTTATTAAATTGTACTACTTAATATTAATAACGTGTACGTGTGACAACGGCAGATCTAAAACATTCCAAAACAGAAATCGATCCAGAAGAAAACAATAAGTTTTTTTTTTCTTTATAAAGAGATATAATCACAATTGAATAGTAATTAGAGTTTCCTTTTTATTATTTTGAACAGAAGAATATTGTGTACATACTTTAGAATCTAAAAAATTTTAAAGATAAACAATAATTACTAATTAAAAATAAAAAAAAAATAAAAAAAATAAAATTTGATCCTACTTTTGTACACGTAATAATAATTTTAATAATTACTAAAAATAATGTTCTTAGTAAAATTAAAAAAAACCCCCATTTAAAACACATATGGAATAAATCTTTTCTTATTTTTCGAATATTCACGCCACTGTCTTTCAAATTTACTTGCCAATATTTGTTCTTCGCTGAAAACTCTATTATATAATCCAAAGGTTAAAAACCAAATATCGATTCCCAACACTACCCAAAAATATTTTTGAACCCAAAGAGGAATCAAGTTATGTAAAACCCAACATAAATATAATCTTCCCAATATAATCATTACATAGCCGGTATATAAAGGATGTCGAATACAAGAATATGGTCCACTGGAAATAACTTTATTATCATTACATTTAAAACATTCACTTGTAATAACTTTATAACAGTAAATACGAAGTAATGCCCCAGTAGTAATCATGGGAAATATAATCAAATCTAAATTGGACCATTCCGAAAATTTTTTGGTGGTGGTAGATTGATATACCATAACTACCATATACCAAAGAGATAATATGATTACGGTAAAGAGACTAATTGGCACGTAAAAATTATAGAATATATTATTGAAAAATCCATCAATAAAGATGTCATATGTTCTATAAGATGGCGGAGTTATGGTAAATGATATTAAAACCGTTTCAAGAATCATAAATAGAATTTTCATAAGCATTTTTTTTAAAAAAAGAAAAAGTGGATGAATATATTTCAAAAGATATTGACAAATTTTGATTAAAATACTTTATGAAATGATATCATTTCATTATTTATTAATTAATGTTTCTTCCTTTACGCTGTCATTTTTACATCATTTATTCACTTCACGTGGTAAATGTTTAGATAAAATTCAGTAAACAAAAAATATAGTACATATGCAGTATGGATGGCGGAATTTTTTTAAATAATTTCTCCTTTCAAATATATATATAGTTTTAATTATGAAAGAATTAGAACCACTGAAAAATTTATTCTATGTATAATTCCCATGGGTGTCCTTAAAATAGACCCCAGGTCTAGACTTTTATAAATTTTTTCAAAAAATTTATCACATGAAAAATTAAATTTTACACCTATTTAGGAAAAAGTTATGAGATTTTAAATTTTCTCCTAAACGAAAAAATCAAAACCAATTTTTTTAAATAATAAAAACTTTATCTCAGATATCAAAAATATCAACAAGAAAATAAAAACTATTGGTGCAATTCAAAACATTTCCAAATGATTTTGATAAATGAAAAGCGGAAATGATACGATAGATAAATCTATTCAATTAAATGCGGATGATAAATCAAAATAGAATGGATACCTTATTATGGATTTAGAAATATTAAAGAAATCACAAAAGGGTTTTGTCACTAATTATTATGCTAAACGGATTAATGAATATATATTCGAATGGGATATTAAAAATCAACATTGGATAAGATGAAATCAATGTGGAGTAGTATTAAAAAAGTTTGATGGTATGGCAGATATAAATGAAGAATTCTTAAAGGAGGTAAAGTATTATTTTAAATTAATATACAAATTTAATTATTTATAATATATTTTTAAAAGATATATTATTTTAGATGTCAATTCACTTGAAAACTATGGATGTAGATGATATTCGTTTAGTCAGATGTTATGATATAACAAAAGTCCCAAATTTATCAAATTTATGATGTTTTACACATTACATATGTGCGTTATTTTCATAACATAATGGATTACATTCGGTAATTTAAAAGCAATAAAAAAAAAATATCTTATTTTTTTGTAAGACTAATATAGCCCGCACTGGCGTAACTTTATTATTCATAATTGCTGGGGTACAAAATTTGATTATATTCATGGGAGGAAGTTTCCATGCACTGGTCCAAAATCTGCCAAGAAATTCTCTGATGAAGTGCATCCCTATTCTTTGGATCTATCAGATGAGTTTCTAATACTAATATTATTTTTCTAAGGCTGTTGAAATTTCTTTCGACCAAGTGGAGAGAATTAGGGGCCATTCGAGGAGATACCTCGTGCCCATTGTAATTGTCTGATTCGAGTTACATCATCTATTGCATATTGATGTCCATGGCGGAATATGCTATGTTGAATGCGAACAAAGCCTGCATTCCGAAATATAGTCACGACTTGTAGTGCCCGGAATTTGAACCAAATGAGGCAGTTAGTGCCGTTGCACTGAATTATCCAGTTTCCACGGCACATACGGGCTTCACATACGGTAAGTTATTTATTTATGAAAAGTCGCGTCAAATGAAATCACGTGGTGAAAAATTACTAGGCAAAAAGTCACGGTTCCGTAATTTTTTGGGCAACAAGTAGAACTCATTTTCCGAGAACACTTCTCTCTGTCAACTAACGTCTTTTGTGATTACTTAATAGTAGCCAAATTTTCTTAATGTCTCAAGTCCCAGGAAAAGACAAAAGTGTGTGGGATTTTTTTTTTGTGAATTTTCTATTACTTTGTTAGGCTATTTATATTTACTTATGGACAAAGCTCTCAGAACCGGATATTGGCGATATCGACGTTTGTTTAACTACGGCGAAACATATTTGGACCCAGAAAAATGTAAAGTCAGAGGGGTTGATCCAAACAAATAAGTGATTTATAAACTTTATTTCATTGTTCTCTTTACTGATGTGCCTCTTTCTACGGAAAATTTGAAGAAGAAATTTGTCCATAGAATGGATTGAAAGAACAACAAAAGAGAAAGGATTTCGCACTCAATTCTAGGAATTTATTGCTAAAGTGTAAGTTGGTATCTTGTTGCTCTTAATTATAAAACGAAAACACAGTCTCAAGTAGAAACTAATGCCATCTCTTTTCATAGTCCGCAAGAATATGTAAATAAAGATCCGAAATCTCTGGATTACTTGGATTACTCCCCAAAGGGAAATATGCTATCAAAAAGATATTTATTTGTGAAGTGGAAAATCTAATTGACTCTTAAAAATTTAGAAAATTCGTTCTTTACTGGCTAAAGCTTCACATCTTATGGACCATAAAATCAAGCTCGAAGATGGACTTTATGTCAAGGTCGTTGCCGTAAAGATGATTTTTTAGAGGTGAAGGAAAAAGTGGGAGATGAATTTGAATATTACGAAATTACGTATCAGCAAGATATGGTTGGATTATAATTTTTTATTATTTTTTATCGATATAAATATTTCCGCAAATGATATAACTTTGATTATGTAATGCTAGCATTGTCGAAAAATGAAAAAAATTAATGTTATCAATGCGTCTAAGTAAAAAATAACATCTATGATTATTAATTGTTATCTACGTAAAGGAGAATTTATTGTATTTGACCTGGATAAACCCCGAGGTTTTCCTTTCTATAAAAAAAAATAAAAATTAAGTTATCCTTGTTTAAATTTTCAATTCTTATAATTCTTAACAATTTAACAATATCAGCTTGCGAACTTTTTCGACTAACGAACATTTTTTTAACGAAACTGGGGGTCCTCTAAAGCAGTGTACAATCACATGATTTAGAGCCAATAAGAAGACCAATCTATTTATATAAGCCAATCTAACCCTAACTATATCACGTGATTGTACCCGGCTTTAGACATCCCCCGAAACTGGTATTATTTTGTTAATCACATGAATTTTTAAATAAATATATTAAGAATCAAAAGTAGTACATAAGGTTATATGTAGATGACTCTAAAAATTCTTATAGGAACGTATAATGTCAATACAAGAATAATAGATAAAGATCTAACTTCTTGGTTATTTTCACATAACAGATCTTCAAATCTTTCAAATAATTCTTGTAATGATAATGATTTCAACACCACAACTTCCAATGTCACCAATGTCATTTCAAACGACGATGACGACAACAATAATAATATCATCAAATTAGAAGAAAAACCGGATATTATAGTTGTAGGTTTACAAGAATACACACCCATGCCATATTCACTTATTAAAGTAAATAACAAGAGGTTAGAACATTATTCAAAACTCATTGAACGAGCGATATCACTTGGTACCAATAAAGAAAGTTATACACAATTAATGAAAGATTATTATGTTGGATTAGCATTATTTATTTATGTCAAAGATCGAGATTTCACCGGAATAATTAACAATTATGAAATTTCCAAAGCGGGAGTGGGACCTTTTTGGATTGGAAATAAAGGTGGATTGGGAGTGAGAATAATTTTAAATAAAAATGAATTATTATTACGAAATGATAAAGGTGATGATAGTAATTTGGGAAATAACAGTAATAGTAATAATATTGATATTAATAATAATGATAATACTGTTGTTGACGAAGAAATAGTATTATGTTTTGTGGTAACTCATTTAACACCACATGATCATAATACACAAAGACGTAATCAAGATTTTAAAAACATCTGTGAAAGGTTAATATTTACGAATGATAATAAAGAAATTAATTTACAACCATCACCACCACCACCACCACAGCAACAAGAAGATGAAGAAGGAGAAGTTTATAATGAGAATGAAGAAGAGGAGGAAGACGAAGATGATGAATTAATAATAAATAATATTATTAGTAGAGAAAGTTTAATTGAAGATGGATTAATTTCTACCCCTTTAATAACAAGAAATAATCCAAGAAATAAGAATAATTCAATATATAACAATAATCCAACATATAATTCTAATAATAATCAAAAGTTATTTACAATTTATGATTCAGATTATTTATTTTTTTTTGGTGATTTAAATTATAGAATTGAATTTGCTGAATTTGATGAACCACGACTAATAATTGATGATGCTTTTTCTAATTTTCCTGATTTCCCTGGCGAACATTTTAATAATAATAATAATAATGACGATAACAATAACAATAACGATAACAATAATAATAAGAATATTAATTTTTCCAATCATTTATTAAATCAACATCATCATCAATTGAGAAATCTTGATCAATTAACTAGAGAATTTAAATCTGGTAAAGTACTTCATGGATTTGAAGAAGGAGAATTAAATTTCTTACCAACTTATAAATATCAAGTGGGAAGTAATAATGAATTTGATATTAGTGGAAAGTTACCTGGATGGTGTGATCGAATATTTTATTATTGGCATCGTGATGTGAAAGAAGAAGATAATGAAGGTGTCGGTGTTGATGAGGAGGAGGAGCAGAATAACAATAATAATAATAATAATCAAGATTTGTCAAGAAAAGAACCACCAATAAAATTAATTTCATATTTGTCACATCCTTCATATACATTATCAGATCATAAACCTGTATCTGCACTCTTTATAACATCAACTTTACCATCACCTCATTCTTCTTCTTTTACTTCAACTTCAACATCTTTTTCACCTTTTAAAATTGATCCGAATAGAAAAATAAAGTTTTTGATTGGAGAAATTGCATCTAAAATATTAGGATGTGGATGGTGGTTATTTGGTACTTATCATGGAATTAAAGTATGTTTAATGTTGGTTATATTTGGTATTGGTTGGTGGTTGGTAAACAGATTTTGACAAAGATTTCATTCAAGTGTTTAGATTACTATAATTTATTAATTAACCTTTACAAAGATTATTGTACTATTCTTCGACTTTTTATTTATTTTTATTATTTCCTTTTTTGCAAAGAATGTATAAAATACATTTGATTTAAATTAATTACATAATTCTATTTAATTAATTAATTCTAAAATTAATTAATTATTAAATAATTTTATCTAATTATAAATATATTTAATATTATTGTATTCTATTATTTTATGATGTGATCAAAATAAATTTATCAATTACTGTGTTTATATTAGTGTTTTTATGTTACTGTATCATAAACTGTATTCACTTTTGTAATTTTTTTTTTTTTTAAATAAAGTCCAAATTAATAAATTATTAAAATTATTAAATTCTATTCTATTATTATTATTATTATTATTACTATTATTAATTACTATTATTATTCAATGCTTAATGCATTTTAATACATTCAAAGCTCATTCGATGAAGATTTACTTGCGTGTACTCCGGCTTTTTCATAGGAAACCACGAAGAATATAATCCAACAAACACATAATAGCGTACCCATAATCCACATATAAATAATAGTCCTTTTCCTCATTTTTGATGCAGCTATTTTAGTTTTATTTGTTTCTTCTTCTAAATTCATTGGTAATATTCTTTCTCCATTAGATGTTTCTTCTTCACGTATATGTTCATATTTATTATTATTATCATTTTCATGATGATTATTAGAATTATTAACGATTGAATTATTTTTCGAATTAAGAAATCCTCCTTTATATTTTTTATCAAACCACCAAAATGCGTAACAACCAATTAATCCTAATCCACTTATAACCGCAAACATTCTTAAAACTACTAAATCATCATCTACATGGTCACCATCATTTCCTACATTATTATTATTACCATCATCAACTGAATAATTCGGTTTCTTTAAATGAGCATCAAGTAATAATCCAGCAAATGTTTGTGATAAAGTGGCACCAATATTATCCACACTTTTATGAAGTCCCAATCCAGTTGATACATGTTTAGTCAGTAAAGGAACAAGAGTAACACCTGTAAGTGGAACAACGGCATGTGCAGTTGCAAATAAGAAAATTGGTGGAAATGGATGCATCATATTTGGCGGTGCCAATAATAATAAATAAGTAATCAAAAATGCAGCTGAACCATATATTACTAAATACATTAAAATATATTAAATAAATATTAAATATATATTTAATATGACAATAAATAAATTAATATGAAAAATAAATTAAATATACTAAATATTATTAAAATATTTTTAAAATATTATAAAAAATATAAAACTTACAAATCCATAATCTACAACCATATTTATCCAAAAATAGTCCTAAAAATGGATATACTATAACCGGTAATAGTAAAATTATCGATGCATCCCACGAAGCCAATAAATCTGTTGTACTATATCGATGCTTAATTATATTGCTATAAATAAATAAATAAATAAGATAATATAAGAAATAAATAATAAATAAATAAGATAAATATAAGAAATAAATAAAAAATAAATATAAAATAAATAAAAAATAATTAAAAAATAAATATAAAATAAATAAAAAATAAAATAAAAAATAAAATAAATAAATAAATAAAAAATAAAATAAAAATAAAATAAAAATAAATAAAATAAATTAAATTAAATTAAATTAGATAAAGATCATATATTATAAATATTTTTTACCTCGATAAATGAACGAATGGTGATAATACAGAACCACATAATAATCCCACCACTAATGACCACCAAAATAAATCGGAAAGATCAAATATGGCATTCCAATGAACTTTCTTCTTTTCAACTACTTGTAATAATGCAACTCCTCCTTTATTATGATTTTTTCTGTTATCTGCTTGTTTCAAAAGAATTATATATACAAAATTCATTACCCAAGAAACAAAACATGTAAATGTGGCAGCTATAAATGGTGTACGATATGTCAATGGTGGCATCATTGATAATGGAACTGCTAAGACTGTTGCAATAAATGATGACTATAAAATATTGGGTGTAAATATTGTATGTAAAATATAAAATAAATAAATATAAATATAAATATATATATATATATATAATTTTATTATAAAATATATAACTTACTAATCTTCCCAATGTTAAACCAACAGCCAAAGCAAATCCTAATCCACTCCCATGGAAGAACTGAACAATTATTGTTTCTTGAACAATCGTTAATGGTGCAAATCCGACACTATATCATAATGTAACAATAAATATGGTAATAAAATATTGTAATTATAAAATAAATACGGTAATAAAATATTTGTGATAAATATTTGTAAAATTAATTACACACATAAACACACACCATAAATTATTGAAACTTACCCAAATACCATAAATCCCACAATCATTAATCCAACTTTACCTGTCCAACTGGCAGCTGATACTATTATCATTCCTACCAAAATTACTGTAGTTATAACAAGCGAACTACGTGTAGTTCCAAATCGTGCCACTAATAATCCTGAAACTATTGGAATCACCGTATTACATAATGTAAGTGATGCGACCAATAAAGAGAATTGAGTATTTGTAAGATCAAGTCTCTTTAGAACGCAGAAAATAATGATGATTGATAGGATTATAGGATTGATAAGAATGATGGGATTGATAAGAATGATAGACAGATTATCAAGTTAATAAAGTTAATAAACTCCCTAAATATATATATAAAAATATAATTTACAATTTACCTCCATTAATATTCCTTTCATTGGTCCAATAATATGAGAAGAGAAATGACTTCCTACACCGAAAGTACATGCGCAAGCCATAGCACACATTTTTAATATCTTTTCCGAATTATCTACAACTTTTCTACTTCCTCCCGGATTTGAGTTACCCATATTATTCATATTGGATATTGCGGAGGAATCACTTTCTTTATGTGTTGAGTTAGAATGATTATTCTTAATTAACAATTCTCTATCTTCCAACGCATATGAGGAATTTTCACTTTTTGAGTCGAGATTTGATAAGGAAGGTTGTGAAAAAGAAGGAAGAAAATCTAAATCTTCATCTGATTCATCAGCTTCCTCGGCTTCCTCGGTTTCCTCTGATTCCTCTGTAATATTAATCACATTTGAAAGTCCCGTTTGCTCCATTATTATTGTAAGTCTCTATACTATATTATTATTTATTTTATTATTTTGATTTTGATTCTTTTAAAGAGAATTACGAATATGTATGACCCTTAATTGGTCACATTATTAACTTCGTGGTACATCTAAAATAAAAAAAATAAAATGCCGGATATCTTGTGTGAAGTATTTATGCATGCAAGATCTGTATTACACGCACATCAACCGTTGGCAATACTAAGCATTGCTAAGTATCTTCAGATAATAAATAATTTTATTCAAGAAATTATTATGTTTATTCCTAAATTGTCGCGTATCCGGTTTCAGTATCTGTCCTATATTTTCATGAAGTCGTGGGAAAAATTAAAAAGTTTTGTATCAAATAGTTTGCTTAAAGAAACATTTGAAACCTGTATTCAGTTTCCGTGTATCAGTATCCGTGCTATATTTTCATGAAGAAATTGTGGAGAATGCGAAAAATTAAAAAGTCTTGTATCAAATAATTTGCTTAAAATATTTTAAAGAAACATTTGAAACCTGTATTAGAGAAAAGATTGAAAGATAAAAAAAATTCTTGGTGATAAATATGAATACCATTCCATTTTAGAAAAATTCTTTATTATTTATTTTTCCATTTAATAATATTGAAAATATTAATACCTTTTTTTAAAAATAAATATCTGATCAGGTTGTATGGTTCAAACTTATTTAATGGATATTCATTACAATACCACAGCATATGGACTAGATCCAAGGTCATTCCTTCCTTATCATGGTTTGAAAAATAAATTTACTGCATCAAAAACTGATAAAAATTATTTTATATTTGGTTCAGGAAAACGTGCTTGCCCTGGAAGGTTGGTGTTTTAAAATTATTTGGTTAATTAATATTTTATAATAAATTTCTCAAATTATAATTTTTGTAATTTTTGATAATTAAGACTGAATTAATTTTTTTAACCTGATTTTTTGCTGTAAATGAAATTAAAATTGGTATGCATAAATTAATTTTAAATTATCACATCAAGACACCAAGTGGAAAGATTGAAAAAAGATATATTATGGACCTTTGGCTGAACCACCAATTACTGGATTAATTTTTGAGAATAGAAAAAAAATAAAAAATTTCATTTAACTAAATTTCCCCAACTATTTTTACAATTAAATTAGATTCTATAATAATTTTGTATTTATTTATTGTTTTGTCTTCAACAAATAATTCTTGGCTGTTTGTTTAAATAAATGTCAAAACCTACACCTTTAAATCTAAATTTTACGAAATTATTTTCAATATTATTCATATTATTTACAATATCTGCTTTTTTAACTTTTTTTCCATACATCATTTATGTTTATTTACTATATATCTGCTTATATATGTATATTAAATTATTACAAAAATTTATTTACTTAAATAATATTTTATTATAATAAAAAATCTTAATAGAAATAAATTTATATCTTGTAAGATAAAAATTACAATAAACTTTTGACCACAGATATATATCTGGAATGTCAACTTCGCTACATTGACTCCATCTTATCTATCGTTGATTTTTAATATCCCAGTTTAGAATATTTCCATCAATCCATTTAGCATAATAAATAATTCCAAAACTACCTTTTGCTATTTCTTTAATATCCTCACCATCTGCATTTCATTGAGCATTTACCAATCATGTCATTTCCACTTGTCCATTTATCAAAATCATTTTAGTAGCATTGTTGGCACTAATAGCTTTTATATTCTTAAATTACATTCCTCGCAAAGTATCAATTTGTCTTTTAATTTTTGATGTGAGAGATAAAGTTTTATTATTTAATTAAAAATCAACGATTTTATTATTGAATATTTACTGTATAAAATAGTGATTTTTTAAGCTAACAAATGTTTCACTTCCAAAATAATTAGCAGTGTAAATTCTAATCAAAAAACAATTGGTAATGTATTATGATTTTTTTTAAAAAAAAAATAACTGTCATTTCTTAATTTAATTTAGGAAAATGTACATTAGTAAATATTTATTTTTTTATGGATAAAAAATTCATTTGTTAAATTTTATAACAAGATTTTTAAAGCTCTAAACAGTCCAGTTTGTCTAGTTTTACTGCTACTGCTAAACTGAAACTGAACTGAAATTTCAGTTTGGATTGAATAATAATTATAATTATCAAAAACCAAACAAATTTTAATCAGTTTTGATATAATTGTCAACCTCAAAATCAATATGCAATATATAAATTGAAATATTTGGTTTGTATTCTATTAATAACCTAAATCAAGCCAAAACCAAACCGAATATTTTGGTTTATATATTATTAAACTGAAACTGGTTCAAACCAAAACTTGTGGTTCAGTTTAGGTCTTAATCAAATTGATTGAGTGCTTTAAAGATTATATTGTAACAAAATAAAATTTTTCATTACCAGAATATTGATAAATGATTAATTTTATTATGAATAAATTTTCAAGTAATACTATATATATATTAAATATACAAAGTATTGCAACTTGAATATTTTATTGCCTGTTTCAATGATTATCCTTAGCATATTATGCAAAATATCAATTCATGAAATTATACATGTTTGATATAACAGAATATGGTGTAGTGTAAAGATACCTGTCGTAATTATTTGCAAGAGTTGCAACCAGTTGCAACTAATTACGCCATAAGGAAAAATGAATTGCGCCATATTTCGCGACACTTTTTTTGAATTACTAGTGTAGTGATCACTTTCATTGAAAATTTTAAGCACAAATTTATTAAATGAAAAAACATTCTATTTTTTTTTGTAATTTAAAGGTAATTGTTATTATTGTTTTGCTGATTTAGACGACTTGCTTAATTTCTTCTTTTCAATGTTAAATCTTATAATTATATTATAATTATTTAACTTATTTATATCAAAGTACTGCATCAATTAATAATAACTTTCAATAACGACTTTATCATTTAAAAAGCTTTTTATATCCTTCCTATTTAAATCCCAATAGTACATAACCTGGCTACAAATCAAGGCAAACAAATTAAATCAAACAAAAACTAAAATTGAGATACTAGAAAAAGAAGCATTGATATTGGGCACTAAAAATAATAAAAAATGTGAAAACTGAAAAAATAGTTTGAAACAAGCAAACCAAGATATCAGGCACTAGACAAAACATTTAACACTTGATGGGATAGGACACTGGACACAAAATAAAACTGAAAAAATAAAAATAAAAAGAATAACTAAAATATTAGAAACAACGGAGTTATCAGAAATAAGTACAAGTCCAAAGTAAAAGCAAATACTCATAAAAAATCATTGTTAGTTTCTAAAAAAGATATTATTAAAAACACAAAGTTGGTTAAAATAAAAATAAACATCAAGTAAAGATAATACCTGCAATTATATTACTATCTGTATTGTAATTATTGCAGATTTTAATAATTAAAAATTTGCAATTCTGATGTTTCCACAATTATGCCTGGGATAATAACATATGAGTTTTCTAAATCAATAAATGACTCAAAAATATTTTCTCCTATAATAAAATTTCTTATAAATGTTCACAACTTTGATAAAACATGGTTCCTAAATGACCATGTAGCCTACTGTCAATCTCAGCTGGATCACATCTTAAACAAATGAATACAAATAAATCTTTTCCTATTTTTTGTGTATTAATTGTTAATCCAGATTTTACATAACAAAATAGTGTCAAAAAAAACTCTTTCTGGTTATCCGTCCGTCACTCAAATTCCGCAGTAAAAAACTGAAGTGGGTATTTATGAAGTTATGAAAGGCAGTCTAAGTCGGAGGTTAGGTAGCAACCGGATAAGACTAGAAGACGTTGGGGCTACTATTCTTAAATACTTATGAAGTTTGGTCGGTGGAGTTGGTTCCAGTTTCTTCGCAGAAGACGTAAACGGCGAAACTCTCTGTTTTTCTTGGAAAATAGTCTTGGAGTGTAGAAGCTTTAGGACNGCCACAAAATTTTTCCTCTTTTTCATGGAATACTTTTTGGGGGGGAATGTCAAATTTTGGTTTGACCCTGAATCGTCGATCTTGTAGATCCAGGTGGTGTCGCACTGATGCAAAAGGGTGATACGTGGGTATTTTAGGTGGTGATCGGAGGTAATGATGTGTGATGTGAGATTTTGTGGGAGGACGGAGGAGTGTGATGTTTATTAGTTGTAGGGTGGTGGGACGAAGTTGTAGGGAGTTGCATTAGGTGTTGCGTGGTGTAGGGTTTATGGAAGTTTTATACTGGCTACCTTATATGAGCGATAAGGGAGGAGATCAAATATGTGAGCTGATGATTTGATTAATTCCGTCCGGCTGGGGAGGTATACCTTACAAGAGCGGTAAGGGAGCATTCTTTTGATGTGAGCTGATGCAAAAGATTTTTGCGAATTGGTACCTTCGAACTTCTTTTTTTTTAGCAGTTGGCTTGGCCCTTTTTTTAAAATTAATTACCATGGCTTTGGCTAAGTAATTTCTCACGTTTAGTGGGCTTTGACGGGTCGCACCGTAGATTAGTTTTTTCTAATTTTAGTGAGCTCCTCTATGTATACTTTAGAAGATTGTTGTAATTTTACAAATTTTCTGTAATAAAAACGTCTTGGAGCAAGACTCCGAAGGGAAAAAAAAAAAAAAAAAAAAAAAAAAAAAAAAAAANGAGATTTTGTGGGAGGACGGAGGAGTGTGATGTTTATTAGTTGTAGGGTGGTGGGACGAAGTTGTAGGGAGTTGCATTAGGTGTTGCGTGGTGTAGGGTTTATGGAAGTTTTATACTGGCTACCTTATATGAGCGATAAGGGAGGAGATCAAATATGTGAGCTGATGATTTGATTAATTCCGTCCGGCTGGGGAGGTATACCTTACAAGAGCGGTAAGGGAGCATTCTTTTGATGTGAGCTGATGCAAAAGATTTTTGCGAATTGGTACCTTCGAACTTCTTTTTTTTTAGCAGTTGGCTTGGCCCTTTTTTTAAAATTAATTACCATGGCTTTGGCTAAGTAATTTCTCACGTTTAGTGGGCTTTGACGGGTCGCACCGTAGATTAGTTTTTTCTAATTTTAGTGAGCTCCTCTATGTATACTTTAGAAGATTGTTGTAATTTTACAAATTTTCTGTAATAAAAACGTCTTGGAGCAAGACTCCGAAGGGAAAAAAAAAAAAAAAAAAACATAACAAAATAGTGTTGATCTTAAACAGATTACATTTTTTAACAAAACACAATCCTTATTTAAAACTTCATTATTAAATTTTTAAACATTTAAATTTAAAAATTTATAATTACTTCAATTTAAAGTATAAGATCTAAAACTTTTATAGAAAATACAAATTATCCTTAACTTTAGTCTATTTTTGACATTTACTTATTATTATTTTATTTTTTAACCATTGGAGCATATTTATTTACTTATTAAAATTAAAAGTTTTATATTTAATTGTAATAATGATTGATAAATATTTTCAATTTTAATTTTCAATCAATAAACTTTGTTTGAAGATATTTTAATCAAAAATTATCTGATTGGAATGAAAAAGGTGTCATTTTGAAGTCAAAAGTATGGAAATTTTGAATATGCATTTTATTGTTACACAAAAGTTTGTAATTAATTGTGGAATTGCAGATTTATATTGCAATTCCATCTAAAAATTCACAATATTAAGGATTTGCAAAATAATCAAGAAACCATTTTTATCATCAAGCATTGTGCCTTGAAAATAGTATCAAAATAAGGTACTCAACTATTTCAAGTCTGTAACTTATAATGCCTCAAGTTGCATTTCTACATTTCAACTATACATGTTCTCAAAATTGATTTTAGATTTTTGAAGTAAAGTATTTTGTCTTTTTGAGATTTATTCAGAATCTATTCTATATATGGAAGTAAAAAAGTACCCAATTATATGTATTTTTAATCAAAGAATTTATCTGGGTGATCAAAAAATTTTGGGTTTTAAGTAAAATAATTTTGTCTTCTATGAAAACTATTTTGACTTTTTTTTTCAAAATTGCAATTTTGAGGTCCAAAAATAATTTTGCATGCAAGTATAATCTCAACTCATTTTATTTAAAATATTTTTGCATTATATGAATTGCATCAAATCCAGTATTCTTTCATATTTCTAAAATTAATAAAATATTTACACTTTAATAATTGAATGTATATATTAATTGATATTGTTAGAGAAATAATATTTTATAAAAATGATAAATTTGAATCCTTATCAACTACAACTTTCCAGATAGAACTAAGACCTTCAACTCAAAATCATATAGAAGTTGATATGATGCCAGTTTATAGTTTATATTTATAAATTTTATTTTTGGATAGGAAAATTTCTAGTTTATTTACTAAGCTAATTAAGTTGATTTTTTAATGTTTTAAGATTAGCTCTTAAAAAATAGGTTTGAAACTTTTATAGTGAATGTTGTTGAGAATATTTCTTTATATCATTATTATAACATATTTATTATTATTATTATTTTATTTTATTTATTAGTTTTATTATACATATTATCCAAATTGCTCAGAATTTGGGATTTGGAATTATATAGCATTTGGGATTTGGGATTTTGGCACTATATAAATAATTTGGGATTTGGGATTCGGATTTGGGATTTGGGTTTTTGAAAAATAATTTGGGCAACATGTATAGTTTTATTATTGTTATTTTCTTAAATTATAATTATCTTTAGTATTATCATTATTCTCTTTAAAGATGTATTAATAGTTAGTACTATATTAATTATTGTTATAATATATATATATTATACTAAAAGTGTATTTTGATAACTAGATCTTTTAGATACCAAAAGGTTTACATTACTAACTAAATGTCCAAATTGACAACAAGGTGTATCATTTGGTCTTATATGATATAAGTTATATTCTTAAAGTGACAACTAAAAGCTTAATTTAATAACTTAAGACCTACTTTGAGGACCAAATGCCTATAATGATAACTTTTACAATTCTTATAAAAGGAAGAGTAATTTCCCTTTCCTGTAAACAAGGCAGATGCATCTTTTCTTAATAAAGTTATTCTTAAAATATAAACTGTAGTAAATAGTTTTATATAATTTGTTTTTGTGTTATTAAATTGTTATCAACTTCTATTATTTGCCTTTACTCCAAAAGTTCTTATATTCTTTTATAAATTCTTGTTAATTATTTGGATTTAAACAAATCTTTAACTTTTTATAATTCTCCTGGTATATTTGATAACAATGTACTATGTTTTAGACTTTATGGTCACTTAGTATCATTTTTTATCATTTTATTAATATAAAACAAACTTTGATATGTGACAGCTCTTGTTCATTATTTTTGAAATTAAATAATCAACAATGAGGATTTAATATAGAAAAGCAAAGGTAACATTTTTGAAACATCTTTATTTTTTGATATATCAAATACTTACTTTTGTTTTTATAACATGATGTAACTAATATTTCTCAGTCACATGATCTTTCATAGTGAAATTTTAAATTATTACAAAGTTTAAATAAAACTTTTTTGTATAAAAATTTCTGGTAATTCAGTACTTTGGTCAAAATTAGCTATCTTTAATATAGTTTTCACTTAGTTAACCAGCAAATACTTTTGAAAATAGGTGTGGTGTTTTTTAATATATAAATTCAATAAATTTCTTGTGTACTTTTATGTACTTCTAGAACTTTGAGACATAATTTAGTTCTTTAGTTAAAGTAAACTACCTTTACATAATTAAGATAAATTCTTCAACAGTTATGTGAATACTCAGATATTAATTTCACTACACTAGCTTATAAATATAAAGATATATAAACATATTTCTTTACAAATCTTTTCATACTTTTAGTATTTTCATCAAAGTAACTACCCTTAAGTGATTATGTTAAATTGTTTAACAAGTGTAAAAGTATTTAGATTTTGATTTTCGTTTTGCTAGCTTGAAAATTTATGATGCTATTTAGTATTTTTATAATAATCAATCTGAAATTTAAAGAAGAATCACGTGACCGATATAATAATAATATATGTATATATATTAGTTGCAAAAAATAAACACTTTTGTCACAAGTATTTATAGATCAAAAAAAAATAACATAAGTGTCTCAAAAACGATACCTTTGTTTATTATTTATTAATACTAAATGTTCGAAAATCATTATATAAAAAAATAGGTCTGAAACTTTTATAGGTAATGCGCTATATTTTAAAATTTAAGATTATTTAGTGTTAAGCTTTGATAATTATTTTTGGACTTTTATTCCAAACCCTATTTTTAATAAATTTGGATCTTTTTTATCCGTGCTCCAAAAGTAGATCTAAGTTTGTAGATCAACATTTTTGGACAATTTAATTTGAAATGTGATAATCAAAAAAGGTAAACACACATGTATTTTGTTCATATGAAAATCCAAAGCTTAATTAAATGATCCGCAAGACTGTTCGATAATGTTAATCGCCATTTTCTAAAAGTTTAATAAAGTCATTTGATAAATTTTCAAATGCCATATAAAATTATTTGTATGAGTGAAAAATTAGAATTTTCGCGGTATTTTTTAAAATGTATTTCTCTTTTGAAACAATTCTAGCCTTTGTGTGGGAATTTAATAAATAAATGATCTGCATTTAAGAAAATTATTTGTATGAGCAAAAAATTAGAATTTTCGCGGTATTTTTTAAAATGTATTTCTCTTTTGAAACAATTCCAACCTTTGTGTGGGTATTCATAGCTACCTATGCTATTTATTGGATTAAGAAGCCAAGGCTAGGTAAAGTAAGTAATTTTTTATTTTTTTGTCATTTAATATTTTAGTTTTTTTAATTCATTATTTTTTTTTCCTTCAGAATGAACCTCCAATGGTTCCTTATAAAATTCCAATAATTGGCCATACAGCAGATTATTTGTTTAATGCCGAAAAATTTTTGGCCGAATGTAGACAAAAAGTAAATCACAATCACAATAATAATTCATTCTTAATAATAATTCATTCTTAATAATAATTCATCCCTAATATTAATTCATCACGATTAAAAAAACAAAAACAAATTAAAAATTGCATCTAGTACGGTGATCCTTTCAGTATATATGTATTTGGTCAGGTGAATACTGTAGCTGGAAACGAAATTGTTCATGAAGTTTATGACTCCGAAAATTTTAATTTGCTCAGTGCAACGCGAGATGTAAATAAATTTACAATTAATCAATCAATTGTTTCCATATTTATTTTAGATATTAGAAAACTTTCATTAAAATGATTGATAGCAATCATTATTAAACTCATTATATTGTATTTATGGTCCTTAGGTATTTCCTTTGTATCGTGTTTTAAAAAGTGTTTTGGATCCTAGAACGACGGAACAATTGGTAAAAACGATACGTGAAGGAATTACTTCAAAATTACCTCAATACACTGGAAGAATGCAAAAACAACTTATGATTTCTATTAATAAGGAAATCGGAGATTGTTCTAGTAAGTCTCTTTGGTTTATTTTTTTGAAATAATAGTAACGATAATAATAATTAATATTATTTTATTTGTTTAGGCCCTAAATTAATAAAGACGGCGAATGATAATTTCGCAAGCATGATCTCTCGTCCAGTAGCTGATGTTTTGGTTGGACAGGTAAGATAAATTGTAAATTATAAATATGGAATAATATCTTAATATCTTAATATCTTTAAATTATATTAAAGGAAATAGCGAAAAATGAAGATGTGGTCAAGGCTTTTGCTGATTTTACCAAAGATTTTATATCAATTATCGCAATACCTCCCATTCTTTCATTCATTCATCCAAAAGTCCATGCCCAAGTTATCACTTTACCACTTAGATTTGGATTTAATCCAATTTCGAAACATGTGCTTACTTTAAAGAAACATTTGAAACCTGTATTAGAAAAAAGATTGAAAGATAAAAAAATTCTTGGTGATGAATATAAACCACCTGTAAGTATTAAAAAAAAAATTCAACATAACTAACACAACACAATTAAAGAAAAATTAATTCTATTTTAATAACAATAGCTGGATATAATTGAATATATTTTGAATAATCCTGAATACAAAACAAAAGTTATTACTGATGATTACTTGAATAAAATCTGTGAATTTATATTTATTATTATTGTTGCCTCTATTAACACTACTTCTCGTCATATTACTTGTGCTCTTTATGGTAAAAAAAGAAAAGATATTTTATATTCATTAAATTCTCTCTCATTTTATATAATTCCTCTCATTTTATAATTAATATTATTTTTACGTTTTATAATAGATTTTGCAGGAAGACCAGAATTATGGGATGATATTTATGAAGAACAAGCAATAATTGATAAAGAATGTAATGGAGTATTATTACCTCAACATATTAACAAAATGGTAAAGTTGGATAGTTTTCTGAGAGAGTCTTTAAGGACTTTTGATGCTGTGGGTATGTAAATTTTATATTTATATGTGTATATATATATATATATATATAAGTACTAAAGAATAATAATGAGAATGATTTTTTTTAAAAATAGCTGCTTTTCCTCACAGAAGTTTGGAATCACATACATTTAAAAATGGCATGACAATTCCAAAAGGTACCATTCTGTTTTAGAAAATTTCTTTATTATTTATTTTAATAATTTTTTCATTTAACAATATTGAAAATATTAATTTTTTTTTTTTGAAAAAAAAATAAATATCTGATCTGAACAGGTCGTATAGTTCAAACTTATTTAATGGATGTTCATTACAATACCACAGCATATGGACCAGAGCCAAAGTCATTCCTTCCTTATCATGGTTTGGAAAATAATTTTTCTGCATCTAAAACTGATAAAAATTATTTTATATTTGGTTCAGGAAAACATATTTGCCCTGGAAGGTTGGTATTTTAAAATTATTTGGTTAATTAATATTTCATAATAATAAAATTTCATAAATTATAATTTTGTAATTTTTGATAAATATTTATTAATTAAAACTAAATTAATTTTTTTAACCAGATTTTTTGCTGTAAATGAAATTAAAATTGGTATGCATAAATTGATTTTAAATTATCACATTAAGACACCAAGTGGAAAGATTGAAAAAAAGGTAATTTATGGACCTTTGGCTGAACCACCAATTACTGGATTAATTTTCGAGAATAGAAAAAAATAGATAAAATTTCATTTAACTAAATTTCCTGAAATTTTAGAAATTTATGATTTTTTATTTTCTATGTAAAGCATTTTAATTAATTATTACAATTTAAAATAATTTTCTTTTCAAATTTATTTCATTATTTTACTAAATAAAATATAATAAATATAATAAATAATGTTTACAATGAAGATTCCCCCAATTAATTTTGATTTATCTAATTTGCTATTTCAATATGCAATAAAATATTTTTATCTTAGTTAATAAAATTTGTTAAAAGATATCATTATTAAATTAGATTCTATAATAATCTTGTATTTATTTATTGTCATTAACAATTAATTCTTTGCTTTGTAGACTAATGGATGGGGAAGAAAAATAATATACCTTTATAAAATCAAACGTTCGATTAATCTAGGTATTTTATGATTTACCGTAATATGCGGCCCAAAAGACCCGGGTATGTTACAACCCACTACCTGAAAACATGAATTGTACCCGTGGGTACTTTGCATNACATTAAGACACCAAGTGGAAAGATTGAAAAAAAGGTAATTTATGGACCTTTGGCTGAACCACCAATTACTGGATTAATTTTCGAGAATAGAAAAAAATAGATAAAATTTCATTTAACTAAATTTCCTGAAATTTTAGAAATTTATGATTTTTTATTTTCTATGTAAAGCATTTTAATTAATTATTACAATTTAAAATAATTTTCTTTTCAAATTTATTTCATTATTTTACTAAATAAAATATAATAAATATAATAAATAATGTTTACAATGAAGATTCCCCCAATTAATTTTGATTTATCTAATTTGCTATTTCAATATGCAATAAAATATTTTTATCTTAGTTAATAAAATTTGTTAAAAGATATCATTATTAAATTAGATTCTATAATAATCTTGTATTTATTTATTGTCATTAACAATTAATTCTTTGCTTTGTAGACTAATGGATGGGGAAGAAAAATAATATACCTTTATAAAATCAAACGTTCGATTAATCTAGGTATTTTATGATTTACCGTAATATGCGGCCCAAAAGACCCGGGTATGTTACACCCCACTACCTGAAAACATGAATTGTACCCGGGGGTACTTTGCATGGGAAAGAATATTATAACTATATAAATTTACTATTTAAAGATATAAAATATCATACACAAATCATGATTATCCTATAAGACACAAGTATGCATTAAAATTTATTGAAAATTTACAAATTTTTATATAAGGGTACATTTCATGGGGGGTACTTTGCCCGGGCGGGTATTTTGGGCCGCATATTACGGTAGTTATTAATCAATAAAACTAATGAATGGTCTTTTAGATTTCTGTAAATTATATTATACAGCGGTATATACGAATATTATAATAATTTTGAAGTTTTGCGCGATATTAATATTAGATCATTGTTCGTGATTTTCATTACTGTAATTACGATCTATGATTTATTTAATCGAGGCATCTTAACTATGGACATTTATTCTGGGAAATACAATATAATTCTTACAGTAGTATTCGTAATTCTACGTAAATCTACAATTTCAGCTTTGGCTAATCCAACTACACACAAAAACTTATAGTTTATTTTTTTACTGCATATATTCGGATAGCACGCACGGATAGTATTTCACGGAAAATGTCATTCTGATTCACAAATGTATAAATGTAAATAGACGTGATTATTCTACTTGAAGTGAACTAATGAAATCCTCTTTACAGTGATGGGACATTGAAATTATTTCTGTGAGAAAAATATTATTAAAGGGATCTGAATCCTTATTAGGACACGATAGTGCTTCTGCTTTGCGAACAATACTTTTCCAATATTTATAAATATCCATATTAATAAACATCAAAAATCCAGTCAATAAAATCATCTTTGTCTAAATACCTTCACATTCTTAAAATTTTGTAAAAAGTGTTAGTTACAAATCCATCAATAGTATACTTATTATTTTCTGTAAATAATTTTCGCTTACAAGACTTTGAGATAGAAGGCACTGGTTGTTCCTTTCCTATATCTTGATTACTATCACGTTTTTTAATATTTCGGCATTGAAATTTTCAAGAACATTATTATCCTGTTTATATATTAATCTTTTTACAATCGCATGTTGTTCAGCCTAACTCACAAACGAAGCATCAATCATTTGAATTCGAAAAGAATCATAGAATTCATAGAAATATGCACGATACATACATCATACAACTTGCTCTTCTCAGCAATTTCTATTCTTCTAAGTTTATTTCTTTTTCTCATAGCTCTTGGATATCCAGAAGTTGTTAATATCTTGCTTATATTTAAAGTCCTATTAGAAAAGAGGCCTTATGTTAGTTGGAATTCATGAAACATGCGCAAGCTTACTGAGTATACCTGTAAAGTTTTCTTTACGTCGATGGCTTTTGAGTTTAGTCTCGGTTCGTACTCGAAGACATATACTCTAAGCACTTGCTTAATGAGAAATGGGCAAAATTTTTTTTCGCGAAATCATAATATTTAAAAAACCCGATCACTACGTTCGTTGAGAAATTTGCTGGCTAAATAGTGCCTCAATTGACGCGAGGCTGCGTGTCTATGCAAACTGCAGACAGTTCATCATTGACCTACTGTCTATGGGTACGTTTGAGAGCCAGCTATTCTAATATAAAATCATTTCAACTTTTGAAAAATTTCTCAGGTATATATTAATTTTGTTATTTAGATGATATTGTATTTAAGATTTCCATCTTTTAGATAGTGTAAAACCATTAATAAATAGTACCAAAACTACCTTTTGCGATTACTTTAATATTTCTAAAGAATTAGATTTTTTCGAAATTATTATATATCGCTGTATAATATAATTTTCAATTTTAAAGTTTTGCGAAATATAAGATATATCGATTAATTTATCGCATTGTTCGTGATTTCATTGTTGTACGAAGCATCTTAACTATGGAAATTTATTGAGAAATATAATATAATTCTCCAATTGCACAAAAACTTATAGTTTATTTTTTTATTGGATGATTATCATATATAGCACGAATAATATACCAGACCAGTAGGAAACATGTGAACCTACGTTCACGAAAATGTTATATAAAATATATAAATAAAGCGTTAATATCACTTTGATTCTCTTATTTGCTTATTCCTATATAAAACAAATTACTCTGTTAAATTATTTTATTTTAAATTATTATGAATATTAAATATTATAAATTAATTAAATTCATATCTTATATTTAAGATTTTATACAATAAATTTTATCTCAATCAGAAATTAAAGTAAATGAATTTATCCGAAGATATTGAAGTAAAATATGTATATAAAATGTAAACTATTTATAAAAGATAACTTTAAGAATACTTGATACTTAGAATTCACCAATATCATCACCTAAATAAAAATATAGAAATAAAAATACAATAACAATATATAATTGATACTTACTAGTATCTATATGTTCATTGTATTCATTCAATTCTTCAAGTTCTTTTTCAAAATTTGATTCATTTACAGATTTTGGAGGGAGGATTTGAATCGGACATCCAGTAACTATTTCATAAGATACAATCCCAAATGAATAAACATCAGTAGCCTTTGAATATTTTTCATTCTCACTTAATACTTCAGGTGTTATATATGGTAATATACCAAAATATATTTTTCTTATTGGAATTTTTTATATTTTGTCCTATTAGATTACTTAAGCCAAAGTCTGAAATATTAAAATTATTATTTTAAAAGATGGGAATCTTGGAAATTATTAAACATCGTAAAACCATCACATATTTGAGAGTATTTGGGTCTTTTGTTATTCCATAAAATCTGACTAAACGAACCGAATCTATTTCCATTGTTTTCAAGTGAATTGACATCTAAAATAATATATCTTTTTAAAAAAAATTATAGTTAATATATTATATAAATAAATTTGTATATTGATTTATTTAAAAAGAATTCTTCGTTTATATCTAAAATATCATCAAACTTTTTTAATATTACTTCTTGCAAACTAGATCTTTTCCATTGTTGATTTTTGATATCTCAAAAATAAATTGGTCCATCAATCCATTTAACATAATAAATAGTTTCAAAACTGCCTTTTATTTCTTTAATTTTTTTTAAATCTATCATAAGGTATCCATTCTATTACTTTTGGTTTATAATCTGCATTTAATCGATTTAATTGAAATTTATCAATCGTGTCATTTCTACTTGACCATTTATCAAAACTATTTTTGAAAATTTTTTTTTTGTAGCACGATTGGCACCACCACCTTTTATTTTCTTGTTGACATTCTCTACATAAAATCATTTTGGTTAATCAATTTTTGCAATTTTTTCTAAGGAAATGAAATTGCGCGCCCGAAGTAAATATAGCTTTTCGTGACACGAAAATAACACGCGATGTCTACTTTTACCCCTTAAACCCCTTTACACGTGATATTGGACTTTTTTTTATCTTAAGACCATGATAATATTATTTTAGTAATGAACAAAACTAATGAAGAGTATGAATGGTAGCCTTTTAAATTTAAAAAAGAATACCATTCTATTTAAAAATCACCTATAAATTTTATAAATTTCTTCAAAATTAGTATAATATTCGTATATATATATTAGTATATATTGTTTAGAAACGTACCATATAATAAAATTTACGATTTTAAAAGTTTTGCAAAATGGCCTCTGAACGGACTACCGGTTCAAAAATCCGGGAACCTAACACTGTAGCTCCTATGCGCGATCTCACGAAGTTTTCAGCAGTGGCAGAACTTAGACGATTATATAGTATGTCCGAAAAAAAAGACCTTTCGGATTTGCAAATTCCCACTATAACGGAAAATGCAGAAGATGTTACTGGTAAGTATTGGGATACGAATCAAATCCAATAGAAGAATTTCAAATTAAACTTATAATTTACTAATTAGTTGCGTAAATTTAAAACGGACGCGAAAATTTAGTAGTTATTATTTGAGTAAATTTTATTATTCATTTTTATTATTTTTTGAAAACGTTAACATAATTTTGAATATATCCATATCTTCGTTGGCATTAACTACCAAATTTTCAATAGGCTTAAAAGGTCGTATTCGACTTAGGAAAACAGGAGAACGCCAAAATTCTCGAAATTGGGCAGATCAACAAAGAAAAAACATTCAAGCTTACGAGTACTTATGTCATATTGGAGAAGCCAAAGAGTAGGTTTTTTTTTTTTAAAAAAAAAAAAAAATTTACGTGAATAATCAAATAAATTTACTTAAACATGTTAATTATATATATTTTATAAATAGATGGATAGAAGCATGTATTGCGGAAGAAATCGATCCAATTGTAATTCTAGAAGAAAGTCTTAGAAATGGAATTGTACTAGCAAAATTGGCGAGATCTTTTAGACCTTCAGTTGTTGGAAAAATTTTTGAGGTATTTATTATGAATCCATTTATCTTGACAATTCTTTACAATTCTTTACGATTCTTGACATTTTTTTTTTAATTATTTAATCATTTATTTTTAGTCACCAAAATTGCAATTTCGACATTCAGTTAATATTAATTTCTTTTTCGACGCAATAAGGGATGTTAGATTACCGAATGTATGTTCTTTACTTTAGTTATTTTTATTTATTTAGTTGTATTAATTTTCTTTAACATTTCATAACGCATTTATTGTGATTTTATTATATGATTTATTCCTATTAGATTTTCCGGTTTGAATTAACGGATTTATATGAAAAGAAAAACATTCCAAAAGTTATTTATTGCATACATGCTTTGAGGTAAAAAAAAACCTATTTATTAGTATTATAGTATTATATTATTTATTAGTATTATTAAATGCATTCAAATAATTATATATTCAAATTGTTTAGTCATTTGTTGGCAACCAAAGGACTCACCGTTCGGATTCGAAATTTGGTGGGAAAATTAGAATTTACAGGTAAGAAAACATAATATTATCATTCCTACATTTCACACACACATATATATATATATATATAATATATATTCTCACTATATATTACTTTTAGATGAACAGTTGCATACAACACAAAGAGGTTTAGATGCTTCTAGAGTTGCTATGCCAAGTTTTGCAAATGTTGGTGTAGCATTAGCTGCGGAACTAAAAATGACAGAAATTCCGCAGCGGATTGAACCTCTCATGGAAATATTCAAACCTGTCATGGAGGTAGCAGTGATAGAAGAGTCAGAAGAAGAAAGTATGAATAAAATTTATATATATATTTATTTTAAAGATTATGAATATTTATAAATAAATTGTCTAACAATTCTTTAACCATTGTCCAATCAATTTTATGTAGAAAATGCCAAATATTGGGCAGAAAATATTGAATCTCTTACAAAATGTCAATCTATTGCAAGGACTAAACTCGCAAGAAAAAAATTATTAGAACGTAGAGCTGTACATATGTCCGTAATACCTTTCATAATTAAATTACAAGCTCAATCTCGAGGTTGGTTAGTAAGGGCGGAATGGAATCGACGTTTAGATCGAATGGAGAGGTTAGAAAGATGGGCTACCCAGGTAAAATATTTTTAGATTTATATAAATAATTTCTATTAAAACGTTCTCTTATAAGATTATCAAATTTTCTTATGATTATTTAATAGTTGCAAGCTCTTATCCGTGCAAAATTGGCGCGTAATAGATTTCATGATCGGCAAGATTACTTTCAACAAAATATTGATAAAGTTATTAAAATTCAAAGCATATATCGTGCCAAGCATGATGGAGAGGCTTATCGAAGTTTAAGTAAGTTGATATTAGTTGAAATTAGTTTTTGTGGTATTATTTGATCTCATATTTAATTAAAAATTTCAACTTTGATTATAAAGCCTTGGGAAATAATCCACCAGTAGGAACTATTAAGAATTTCATACATTTATTGGATGATAGTGATTTCGACTTTGAAGAAGAAATCGGTACGGTCTAAATTTGTTTACTTTGAAATTTATAATAAAGGAAATAACTTTAATTGTTAAAAAAAATTTCCAAATTTTTATAATTTAGAATTGGAACGTTTGAGACAAGCCGTTATTCAAAAAATTCGTGAAAATAATCAAACGGAAGAGCATTTAAACCAACTTGATATTAAAATTGCTTTGCTTATTAAAAATAAAATTACTTTGGATGAGGTTGTTGCTGTTGCCAATCGGAAGAAACGAGGCAAAAGACTCTCGCAACTTAATTCTTCACATGGTCCATTCTCATCTTTGGATAAAGAATCACGTCGTAGACTAGAACTTTATCAACAACTTTTTTATCTTTTGCAAACTCAACCATCATATCTTGCAAGACTATTTTTCATAATGAATAAAACGAGATTCCCTGAAAAAACCAAGAAATTAGTTGAGGGGGTTGTATTGACATTATTTGGTTACGCTCAGAATGATCGAGAAGAATATTTATTACTCAAATTGTTTCAGAAAAGTATGATGGAAGAATTGGAAAGTATTGATTCACTTCAAGAATTCTTGAGAGGAAATTTCATGTTTATGAAGTTAGTCGTACATTATAATCGAGGAGCAAAAGAACGAAAATTTTTACGTGATTTACTTGGTCCATTAGTGGATCAAATAATGGCAGATGAAAGTATGGACTTAGAAACAGATCCACTGATTATATATCGATCATTAATTAATGCGGAAGAGTTAAGAACGGGAAAAAGATCCAATAAACCGATGGACTTAACACAAGTAGAAGCTCTTAATGATCCACAAACTAGAACCGCATTTATTCATCATTTACAGAGACTTCGTAAAGAGACAGAAACATTCTTGGTAGCAATTTTAGATTCACTCAACAAAATGCCTTTCGGAATACGTTATATCGCAAGAGAATTAAAGAACTCTTTAATGTCGAAGTTTAGTAATGAAACTGAAGACTCAGTATTAAAAGTGGTTGGACACTTGATTTATTATCGATATTTAAATCCTGCTATTGTGCAAGTATCACATTTTATCATATTTTTCAGTATGACATTGTCCACATCGTCCAGATGAATATTAACATAATCCAATATATTAAAATAATTTAGTGCACCGGAGGGATTCGATGTCATTGATAGTATTGTTAGTCCAATGCAACGTAAAAATTTGGCTGAGGTTTGTTTCCCCTTTTTTTTCAATTCTTTTCTTTTGTCATATTATTTAAAATATAATAATTAATATATGTATATATATATTTAAAATAATTAAAATTATTATAGATATCAAAAATGTTGAATCAAATATCAGTAGGAAAATTATTTACTGAAGATAATGTTTATTTACAACCATTAAATGAATATGTGGCATATGCAGCTAATAGATTTTCAAAATTCTTTAAAGATGGTAAATACATTTCTTAAAAAAAAATAATATATTTATAACTATCTAAAAATTATTTGTTGATGGACACTTGATTTTTTTTTTTTCTTAATACCAGTCACGGAAGTTAGTGATGCCGAAACCTATTTCGAAATTGGGGAATTTAAAGATCTCACCCGAACCCGAAATCCCATAATATATATTTCACCACTTGAAATATTTTCCACTCACGAATTATTATTACAACGAATAGAATATATAGCTCCTCAACCTAATGATGTATTGAGACATATATTTCAAGATATTGGTGAATCACCTCATCTCGATGATACATCAAATGATGCAAATACTAAAGAAATTGCCTTAACTTTAACTAGTCGATTTGCTATTGAAGCAATAAATAATGATCCGGAAACAGAAATAAAACATTTATTTGTGGAAACGAAACGTATGATTTTATTATTAATGAGAGTTCAAACTGGTGCCAATCTTTTGGAAATTCTTTCAAAAAATTTAACACCTCAAGATGAAGAAATGTATGCAGAAATGTGTAATAAAGATCGTGAAAAGAAAAAACAAATTAATATTAATTCAAGTAATAGTAGTAGTGGATTATATGACCTTAGTAATATGAGGTTCTTTACTCTAAAGAAATTGACATTAGAGAATATTATGAAATTAGAGAAAGAAGGGAAAGTAACTAGAGAAAATAATTATCAAGATTTGTTGAATGCAATTGCAATTGATATAAGGAATAAACGAAGGAGAAGAGTACAAAGACAGAAAGAATTAAGACAATTAAAACAGACATTAGTTAATTTAAATGAAAAAGGAGAACATTTAGATGAACAAATTAAAACATATAATGTTCATATTGATGTTTGTATGCAACAATTGTCTACTAAGAAAGGGTAAATATAAATTTATGATAAAAGAAATAATTTTTTTTTTTTTTTTAATAACCGAAAATTCCTATTTAATAATTAATAATTTTTTTTTTTTTAGTAAAAAAAATCGCTTAGTTTTACCATTCACTCGTCAATACTTCCACATTCGCGAACTACAACGAGTAGGAAAGGTTCCACAATTCGGATCATTTAAATATACTGCACAAAGACTTCACGATAAAGGAGTATTAATTTCAATAAGTGGTTACCCAACTTTTGATAGAATTAGTTTCACCATATCATCAGATGAAGTTGGTATATTCACCATTGACGCGTCATATGTCGGAGNTAATTCAAGTAATAGTAGTAGTGGATTATATGACCTTAGTAATATGAGGTTCTTTACTCTAAAGAAATTGACATTAGAGAATATTATGAAATTAGAGAAAGAAGGGAAAGTAACTAGAGAAAATAATTATCAAGATTTGTTGAATGCAATTGCAATTGATATAAGGAATAAACGAAGGAGAAGAGTACAAAGACAGAAAGAATTAAGACAATTAAAACAGACATTAGTTAATTTAAATGAAAAAGGAGAACATTTAGATGAACAAATTAAAACATATAATGTTCATATTGATGTTTGTATGCAACAATTGTCTACTAAGAAAGGGTAAATATAAATTTATGATAAAAGAAATAATTTTTTTTTTTTTTTTAATAACCGAAAATTCCTATTTAATAATTAATAATTTTTTTTTTTTTAGTAAAAAAAATCGCTTAGTTTTACCATTCACTCGTCAATACTTCCACATTCGCGAACTACAACGAGTAGGAAAGGTTCCACAATTCGGATCATTTAAATATACTGCACAAAGACTTCACGATAAAGGAGTATTAATTTCAATAAGTGGTTACCCAACTTTTGATAGAATTAGTTTCACCATATCATCAGATGAAGTTGGTATATTCACCATTGACGCGTCATATGTCGGAGTTCCCGTTCCGGGAGCACAAATGGAATTAAGATTGGAAGATTTATTACAAAGTCAATTTAATAATGTCCAAACGATGAGTATATTTGATGGTGTAGCAAGAGTTAATGTTAATTTATTAATATTTTTAATTAACAAAAAGTTTTTTGTTTAAAAAAGAATTGTATATTATGTACATTTATTTATTTATTTATTTATTTATTATAGTGTTTAGTATTTATTTATTAGTATTTATTGATTTATTATTTATTTTTGATTTTGATTTTTGATTTTTTTATTTACATAATATTTTCTAATTTGTTTCTGATTTCTTTATTTAACTAACTTTCATTTAAGCTGTAATAAGTTTTACAACATATGTACATGTATAAGTACACTATTCTGGCTATTATTCTATTAGTTAAAAGATAAAGAACCTTTTTTTTTGAAATCACTAAAAGTGATGATTATTGCATATAAACATTCATGTGAAATTAAATTATCAATTAACTAAAATTTCTGTTGTTACGTTGAAATTAAGATTCTCTCTCCATTCTCATTGATTGAATGTTCTCTTTGATCTTTTGATCTCGATTGATTCTGTTGGAACAACATTGCCCACCTCCACGAAGCAATACGGATCAAGTACTGTAATGGCTAATATCGACCCAACTAACTGACAATAAGGTCGAATTGTTCATTATTTCCAGTATATAAATATTATTCAGAAAAATCTCTTGAATCCATATGAGAAAATATAGTGTTTTCGAAAATAATAGATAATTTAACTTTTCGTTATATTATCTTCAGTATCGCTCGATGATTCAAGAAAATTTTCCAATGCATCCCTATCTTCTTCTGTCTCTAGTTCGAGTTTTTCTAATTTTGCTAGTACATCATCATCATTTATTTCATTATGTTCTGTCAAGTGGAATGGTTAACGGAATTGTTTAAATGTCAACAAAATTGTTAATGGAAATTTTTTTGTGAATAAATAATTATAAATCATGAAAATTATTAAAAATCTCGCACCATCAAATGATTGAGTATCATTAATTTTTCTATTACGATAATTATCCATTTGAATTTCGAAATTGGTTTGATATAATTGTGCTTTTTGGACTTTATGATTATCCATGAATTCTTCAAGATGTTGATTGTAAAGAATTCTTTTTTCCTCTAATTCTTTGCTAATTAATAAGGGAAAATTGATTAAAAAATTATATTAATTAATATTCAATCATATCCTTAATATCTTACTTTTTTTCTTTCACGTATTGATCAAATACAATATTTTGAGTTTGTTTCCATTGTTCAAAGGATTTTACTTCATTATTTTTAACATATTCGTCAATAATTTTTTCTAATTCCATCAATTCCTCTTTTAATGAAACTAATAAAACAATGAATAAAAAAAATAATGAATAAAAAAAAATAAAAGAAAATATATACGCAAATAAGGAACTTATATTACTTGCAGAAGTGGTTGTTTCTTCAATCATTTCTTTCATTTTTGGTAATTGGCTAGCTTCAGATTTGATCATTTCACATGCTTCAAAATGATCTTTACATGTTTCGAGTATTTGTTGAATTAATTCATCTGCAACCTAAACATTTTTTTTTTGAAATTTTATAAAATTTATTATTACCAATAATCAATAATAATTAGTCACTAAATTTTGCCATTACTAACAATAGAACTTACTGTTGCATTTTGAAAATTTCTTTTGTTTTCATCTCTTATAGAATTCCATTCGTTCTCGTATCTGAGAACAAATTAAGCATTATCTAAAAATTGGATCGGTATTTATTGTCCCAAAGCAAATGTGATTATCATTACCTTGTGGCTAATTCGGTTGTAGCCGATAAATTTATTCGAAGTGGGGAACGAGGTTTATTACTATTATTACTATATAATATGTATCAGGAAAATGATATGTAATATATGTAATATAATTGACGAATGTGAAAAATAAGTGAGAAGTAATTGAGAAATGACTGAGAAAAATGAGGGACAATGAAGAAATAATACCTATTTGTCAGTGAAAGTGCATTAAGTCTTGGGCTAAAACCTGGTGTCAGAATTTCAACAGATTTAGAACGAAAATTTTCCCATTCGTTTTTAACAACCTGTAACCTTTAGTGATATATTAATAAATTAATAATTAGAAAATTATTCAAAATTTTCAGATAAATTCTAAATTCTCACCCTTCTCTAGTAATATTTTTGAAATCTTCTTCCTTGATCCTGTCAATGAAGTAATTCACCATTAAAGAATGTAAATATAAAATACAAAATGTTAAAAAAAAACCTTCCAAGGAAAGTTTCTGTTTATACCCAGTAGTGTCTATTAAATCTTTTAAGTTGAAAGTTGAAGAAAACTTTTTGAATTGTTCAAACATTTTTGCTGCATTCTGTGGAAGTTAAACCAACACAGTAAACTTTATATCAATTTATATCAATTTATATAAATTATATCAACAGTAGATCGATAAATTCTTTATCCAATCGGAGAATTTTATGGTAAAGAAAATAAATCAATCCAAAAAAACCGAATCATTAAATTCTCCTCTTTTCACATCCCTTTGATAAATCATGGTAAATTTAAAATTATTTTATTATTAATTTCATCCATTGAAGTTTCATTCCAAAAAGTGTATTCAAAAAAGAATATTACAGTTATACTTGAAATTTGAATTATTGGATCCTTTAAGTTAAAATGAATACATTGGGGAATGTGTAAACACGCGGCATGGATCGTTAAATACAAAGACAAGAGAAACTTTTAAAAAAAATTTTTAATCGACATCCCGGTATAATTATAATAATTTATTCAGATGGATACTTCAATACATGAGGAAGAATAAAAAAAAAAAAAATTAGCAGTCGGATCCCAAGAGTCGCTTCTATTTTTTCAATTTTAATTAAAAACTTTTATCAAATATTTTTTTGATTCATATACTTACTTATATATATATATATATATATATATATATATGTAAGTATATG
>PQFF01000570.1:2754-44671 GCA_003547095.1 Diversispora epigaea | reverse complement strand
TTTTTATTTTTTTTTTTTTTTTTTTTTTTTTTTTTTTCTTCAAGTGATATCAACAAGTGCTTCATCGACAAGCCTTATCCATTGGTTTCTTTCACCGTATGTCACAAAAATTTCTAAAATTCCTTCTACTACTACTACTACTACTACTACTATTACTTCTAAAGATAATAAAAATAATTCCTCCTCTATCGATACCGATGGTAAATCATCTTTAATGATTACACCCGATACTTTCCTAACTTTCGAAACATTCACATTATTTGGTACACCAAAATTCACCACTTTACAAGTTAAATCTTTGGAACCTTCCACAAGAGTATTAACAACTTGGAAAATTAAAAATAATTATGAAAAGGATTTAAATGCCGTCACGAAATCAGGTAAGAAAACAAAACCCAAGAAATTATTTTATGTTAATACAGAATTATATGAAAATTCCGAGTTGCAAGATGTAATAAAGCATATTCGATAGAATGTTTTTTTTTGTTTTTACAAATTAATAAAATGTAATTTTTGGTTTGTTTTTTTTCGGAAGCACAAAAAAATAAATGAAATATCAATAATTTTGTCATATTTGTCGTACATGACATGATTCCAAAATAAGATTCCAAATTCATATTTAAAAAAAAATTCATTGCGGAAATCCGTCAAAGAAAAAATATCAAAAATAATAATCTAATTTTTATTAATAATAAAACAATAATATAAAAGTATAAGATAATAAGGAAATAAACTTGAATTTTTTTTTTATGTATAACAAAAAACGTAATTGAAATGAAAATAAAATTACAGTTGATGAATGATAATAAAAATACCAATTGGATTAAAAAAAAAAAATCATATAATAATAAATAATAATAATAATAATAATAATAATAATAATAATATGAGAAAATAAAATAAAAAAATATATAAATATAAATATAATAAATTGTTGATATACAGTCTAAAAAATATATGTGATTATTATTATAATAATTAATTGTCCATTGATATATTATATTGAATGATAAAAATAATTATATGATGATATGAAAAACACGGAGAAAGATGCAATAAAGAAGGAAAATGCAAGGATTTTTACGGGTATAATCGATATTTGATTGGATATAATTGGATATGAGTGGATATAATTGGATATAATTGGATATATAATCGGATATAATTGGATAAATCGGTTATACATGACCATAATGATAAAATATTAAAATATTCACCAATTCATTGTTATTTTTTTTTTTTTGGTTTTGTTTTTTTTTTTTTTGTGGTTTGTTTTTTTTTCTGTATTTTGTTTTTTTTTTGGGAATTGAATTGAATTGGTATAATAAATTGTTCTCCCTACTATGATCTACTATTATGAATCTGCTGTGATCGCTGATAATATACCGATCGTCAATTCATAATAAAGCAAAGGAATTTTTTATGTCAAATTCTTACTCATTATTCTTACTACTCAACCTTTATTTGATCATCATCATCTCATCATAAGCACACACACTTTGCCCTTTTTCGACTCATTTCTCCCTCCTTGGTGTTATCTTTTCGCGTTTTGATTCTTGTCATTAAATCATGATAGACTTCATCTACATTCTGTCGTGTCTTGGCTGATGTTTCATAATATGGGCAGTGCCATTCACGTGCCCTGCTCAACGCCTCCTCCTTGGGGACTTTGCGTATTTGTTCTAAATCCACTTTGTTACCAACAAGAATGAATGGAATCTAAATGAAAATAAAAATGATAATGATAACAATAATAAATAATTATAATTATAATAATAATTTTAAATAATTTAATAATTTAATAATTTAATTGTTACTTATTAGAATAAAATTAAATAAAAGATAAAGTATCAATATTATCGTTACTTACACTTTCATCATCAAGTACTCTTAGAATTTGATCCCGAAAATCTTGTGTGTGCGCAAACGATTCATATTCACAAATGGAAAAAACGCAAATAAATCCTTCTCCTGAACGATAATAATTATCGCGAATCTGTTAGGAATTAAAAATTATCATGTCAAGAAAATAAATTTTGATTGCATAAAAAATTATGAAATTTATGGAATTGCATTCTTTTTTTATTATTATTATATTTTTTTTAATTGGGTTTACAACATAATTAAAAAAAAAAAAAATTGTATATTGAAAAAAAATCGATAATATAAGGATACAGCAGCATATTCTTCCTGTCCAGCAGTATCTAGAATATCAATTTGACATTCTTGTCCATCTAAAGAAACTTTCTTGCGATAAGAATCTGCTTTCGTTGGGTCGTATTCCTCAACAAAGTCACCGTACATATATTGTAAAGTCAAAGCCGATTTACCAACACCACCTGAACCGACCATGATAACTTTGTGAAGTGGGAGATCTTGCTTTTTAGGTTTGCCCATTGTTGTAATGTTATTAGATGTTTTAAACTAGAGAGTCAGAGTTTGTTAATCTAGGTGAAAGCCAAGAAAAGTATCAAATATATATCAATATAGTGAAGTATAAAATGATAAAAGAAAAAAAAAAGAGTGAAAAAAAAGAGTGAAGGAAGGGAGAAAATAAGAAATTTTTTATGGTATTTTTAATGAACAAAGAGGGAACAAATATAAAGGAGTCACAGTTGAAGTAATAAGGTCAAAGAACGGGAAGAACGGAAAAGAAAGCTTAAAAGGATATTTGGTTCCAATAATTCGTTCCGTGAGATACTATGTACGAGTATGGTTAAGAACAACAAAAAAAAAGAGGGAGTTGCAGAATAATGAAGAAATAAGGAACATACAATACATTTAACTGTATGCAAATATTTAAAAACGAAAATGCAAGTCTTTGTGGATTTGACACAAAAATTAAAGAGTAACAAATAGTTGTTAAAAAATACATTAATTGGTTCATTGAATTCATTAACAATTCGCTGCACGTGAGGATATTCATTAATGAATACATTTATTTCTAATTATAGTAAGAAGAACGATCTTATTAGTAATAAATAAATAAAAATCATTTTTAAGAAATTTTATTACTTTTATTAATGCTATTAATACGCATTCTAAACAAATTCTATAAATACTTGTAAATCATAAAGGATTAATAAAGACACTATATATATTAATAATAATAAATTTTGAATAAAATAAAAAAAAAAATACAAAGTAACCAAAATTATAATGTATAATAATAAATGTCATTTTAATGCATTGTCTTTGATGCTAGAACGATGATTTGGGATTATCTTAATAATAAAAAAATACTCCCCGCGTTGCATAAAATCAAAAAATATAAGCTTATACAAAGCTTTAATTTTGATTTTTATACAATAATTTAAATTAATCTGTCAAATCTGTATATAAAGTTATTTAGTTCCAGTTTTATACGCGGAGAATTAAATTCTTTATTCAAAATTTAAAATCAAACATTTAAAATATTTTAAAATATTTTATATATTTATCCAGTGATCTTCATGTGTACCCTTTTTTTTTTTTTTGATTGACGTCATAAGAATCAGATAAAAATTTCGAAATTTTTTTTTTTTTTTTCAGTAAGTTGGCAAGATGTCTGAACAAGTGTGTAGTAGGATCGTAATAAACTTTAAAACTTTCAATTTTATTTTTCCTAGTTATTAATTAAAATTTATATTTAAATATCCATTAGATTGAAAAAGCTTTTCAAAAACAAGTTGGCATTTTCCAAAATCAAAAGGCTAATAAAAAAATCAAACTCAAGAATAATCGATGGTACAAGGATGTAGGTCTCGGTTTCAAAACACCTAAAGATGCCATTGAAGGTCATTATATAGATAAAAAGTGTCCTTGGGCAAGTCAAGTATCCATTCGTGGTCGTATTTTAACTGGTGTAGTGGTATCTATCAAAATGAAGAGAACTATTATTGTTCGCCGTGAATATTTACATTATATTACAAAATACAATCGATATGAGAAACGTCATAAGAATATCGCGGCACATATTTCCCCTTGCTTTATTGGTGTTCAGGTATTTTTAAATCAAAATAATTAATAATAATTAAATTATCAATTTCTGATTATTTAAAAACTTACGATCCTTATTTTTTTTTTTATTTTTTTTTTTATTTTTTATTTATTTTTTATTCACTTCTTTATTTATTTTTTATTGTGAATACGATAGCCCGGTGATGGCGTAACTGTAGGCCAATGCCGGTAATGATTTTTATTTTATTTTATTTTTATTTTTATTTTAAAGNTCGCGAATCTGTTAGGAATTAAAAATTATCATGTCAAGAAAATAAATTTTGATTGCATAAAAAATTATGAAATTTATGGAATTGCATTCTTTTTTTATTATTATTATATTTTTTTTAATTGGGTTTACAACATAATTAAAAAAAAAAAAAATTGTATATTGAAAAAAAATCGATAATATAAGGATACAGCAGCATATTCTTCCTGTCCAGCAGTATCTAGAATATCAATTTGACATTCTTGTCCATCTAAAGAAACTTTCTTGCGATAAGAATCTGCTTTCGTTGGGTCGTATTCCTCAACAAAGTCACCGTACATATATTGTAAAGTCAAAGCCGATTTACCAACACCACCTGAACCGACCATGATAACTTTGTGAAGTGGGAGATCTTGCTTTTTAGGTTTGCCCATTGTTGTAATGTTATTAGATGTTTTAAACTAGAGAGTCAGAGTTTGTTAATCTAGGTGAAAGCCAAGAAAAGTATCAAATATATATCAATATAGTGAAGTATAAAATGATAAAAGAAAAAAAAAAGAGTGAAAAAAAAGAGTGAAGGAAGGGAGAAAATAAGAAATTTTTTATGGTATTTTTAATGAACAAAGAGGGAACAAATATAAAGGAGTCACAGTTGAAGTAATAAGGTCAAAGAACGGGAAGAACGGAAAAGAAAGCTTAAAAGGATATTTGGTTCCAATAATTCGTTCCGTGAGATACTATGTACGAGTATGGTTAAGAACAACAAAAAAAAAGAGGGAGTTGCAGAATAATGAAGAAATAAGGAACATACAATACATTTAACTGTATGCAAATATTTAAAAACGAAAATGCAAGTCTTTGTGGATTTGACACAAAAATTAAAGAGTAACAAATAGTTGTTAAAAAATACATTAATTGGTTCATTGAATTCATTAACAATTCGCTGCACGTGAGGATATTCATTAATGAATACATTTATTTCTAATTATAGTAAGAAGAACGATCTTATTAGTAATAAATAAATAAAAATCATTTTTAAGAAATTTTATTACTTTTATTAATGCTATTAATACGCATTCTAAACAAATTCTATAAATACTTGTAAATCATAAAGGATTAATAAAGACACTATATATATTAATAATAATAAATTTTGAATAAAATAAAAAAAAAAATACAAAGTAACCAAAATTATAATGTATAATAATAAATGTCATTTTAATGCATTGTCTTTGATGCTAGAACGATGATTTGGGATTATCTTAATAATAAAAAAATACTCCCCGCGTTGCATAAAATCAAAAAATATAAGCTTATACAAAGCTTTAATTTTGATTTTTATACAATAATTTAAATTAATCTGTCAAATCTGTATATAAAGTTATTTAGTTCCAGTTTTATACGCGGAGAATTAAATTCTTTATTCAAAATTTAAAATCAAACATTTAAAATATTTTAAAATATTTTATATATTTATCCAGTGATCTTCATGTGTACCCTTTTTTTTTTTTTTGATTGACGTCATAAGAATCAGATAAAAATTTCGAAATTTTTTTTTTTTTTTTCAGTAAGTTGGCAAGATGTCTGAACAAGTGTGTAGTAGGATCGTAATAAACTTTAAAACTTTCAATTTTATTTTTCCTAGTTATTAATTAAAATTTATATTTAAATATCCATTAGATTGAAAAAGCTTTTCAAAAACAAGTTGGCATTTTCCAAAATCAAAAGGCTAATAAAAAAATCAAACTCAAGAATAATCGATGGTACAAGGATGTAGGTCTCGGTTTCAAAACACCTAAAGATGCCATTGAAGGTCATTATATAGATAAAAAGTGTCCTTGGGCAAGTCAAGTATCCATTCGTGGTCGTATTTTAACTGGTGTAGTGGTATCTATCAAAATGAAGAGAACTATTATTGTTCGCCGTGAATATTTACATTATATTACAAAATACAATCGATATGAGAAACGTCATAAGAATATCGCGGCACATATTTCCCCTTGCTTTATTGGTGTTCAGGTATTTTTAAATCAAAATAATTAATAATAATTAAATTATCAATTTCTGATTATTTAAAAACTTACGATCCTTATTTTTTTTTTTATTTTTTTTTTTATTTTTTATTTATTTTTTATTCACTTCTTTATTTATTTTTTATTGTGAATACGATAGCCCGGTGATGGCGTAACTGTAGGCCAATGCCGGTAATGATTTTTATTTTATTTTATTTTTATTTTTATTTTAAAGAATTAACTTTTTGATATTAATATTAATACATATATATATATCATCTTTGATTATTTTGCTTCTTCATTCATAATAATAATAATAATAATAATTAGACCTCTTTCCAAAACTGTTCGTTTTAATGTCCTCAAAGTTCAGAAGAAGTCACAAAAAGGACCAAAGCAGTTTGCTAAGTATGTATTGAATAAAAATTATGATTACAAATGTCTAACTTAATGTTTTTAAAATATTGTTCCAATTCTCATTAATTATTTTTTTATTTATTTAATAATAAAATAGGTTTTAATCTTTCACTGTTCAATTAATATAATTAATATGGTCTAAGTAACTATTTTTTTTATTAACGATATGAATTAATTATGGTGTAATAAAAATTTAGTCGAGTAAAATTTTAATTGATTAATTATTTTACTCAAAAAATGATGTTTTTATTATATATATAATAACTTTAAATTAAAACATATAATAAAATTGCAACAAAAAAATGTGTAGATTATTATTATTGCTTATAAAAATTTCGTGAAAAATTAAAGGATATTTTCATTTTCATTTTCATTTTCATTTTTTAAACTTTGACAAGAAAAAAAACTTCTACCTTACTTTATTGTCACGTGCGTACACAATTTGGAAGATATATAAAACTAGAATTTTTTTTTGTTTCGAAAAAAAAAAAAAAACAATGTCTCAGGATACACAAGAAATAAAAGAATTAATAAATTCCACTAAACGAGCATTTTCAGCATTTCAAGAGCTACTAAAAAATTCCGAAAGTAAAAGTAATGAAACTTCTGAAACTTCGGANCGTTTTAATGTCCTCAAAGTTCAGAAGAAGTCACAAAAAGGACCAAAGCAGTTTGCTAAGTATGTATTGAATAAAAATTATGATTACAAATGTCTAACTTAATGTTTTTAAAATATTGTTCCAATTCTCATTAATTATTTTTTTATTTATTTAATAATAAAATAGGTTTTAATCTTTCACTGTTCAATTAATATAATTAATATGGTCTAAGTAACTATTTTTTTTATTAACGATATGAATTAATTATGGTGTAATAAAAATTTAGTCGAGTAAAATTTTAATTGATTAATTATTTTACTCAAAAAATGATGTTTTTATTATATATATAATAACTTTAAATTAAAACATATAATAAAATTGCAACAAAAAAATGTGTAGATTATTATTATTGCTTATAAAAATTTCGTGAAAAATTAAAGGATATTTTCATTTTCATTTTCATTTTCATTTTTTAAACTTTGACAAGAAAAAAAACTTCTACCTTACTTTATTGTCACGTGCGTACACAATTTGGAAGATATATAAAACTAGAATTTTTTTTTGTTTCGAAAAAAAAAAAAAAACAATGTCTCAGGATACACAAGAAATAAAAGAATTAATAAATTCCACTAAACGAGCATTTTCAGCATTTCAAGAGCTACTAAAAAATTCCGAAAGTAAAAGTAATGAAACTTCTGAAACTTCGGAACCAAAGTTTGTAAAAATATTTTAAATCTTCGCTTGTCGCCAGAAATTAAATTTATTCAAATATGCGCGTATCATTATTTTAATATTTATTTTAGATCGAAAGCTATTAAGTTAACCCATGAACAATCCCCTGATGATCACGTATCATCCCAAACATTATATCTTCCTAACAACCGGGAAAATTTTATGAAACGACTTGCAACTTTTTCAATATCCTTTGTTTCACTCAACTAAAAAAAAATTTTGATCAACTAAGAAATCAAATCAAATCAAATCAATTAAAATCATTGAATAAAATTTAATTGTATGAAATAACGAATAAACCTTAACAAATTTTACTCACGAATTAAATTGGTTTTGTAAACCTGCAAGTTTGAGTCCGGTGGAATGTGCTAAACATGGATGGAAAAATATTGATAATAATAAACTTGGATGTGATCATTGTTCGGAACAAATGGAAGTGAAATTGTCGATCCCTCAATCAAGTAAGAAAATAATATTCTCAAATGTTACATTACAATATTTATAAAAAATAATACATTATTTATATTTATTATTTATTTATTTATTTATTTATTTTTTGTTTATTTTTTATTTAAGGTGGAAACTTGGTGAAACAATTTCAAGAAAAATTGTCAACAGCACATTCTGTTTCTTGTCCATGGCGTGCACATCCATCTCATGGTATACATATATTAATTATTCTTGAATAATTTTTTAACTATTTTTCTTTTTTTTAATTGTTTTATTAATTTAATTCTTTAGATTCAATTTATAAGTTTCCGATTCAAAGGGATCAAGTCATTATAGAAGAATTTCGATCACGAGCTTCATTCCTACTAAAACTTGGCAACCAATTGCCAATCATTAAGACCAAATTGGTAAAAAATATATATATATATATATATATATTTTACATACATAATTTTTATTTAAATATGTTGATTTATTATTATTTTTATTAGACCGATGAATTTATGCAAACCATGAATAATGCCCTTCAAATAGATTCAAATCAATTTGAACCTTTGGTCATTGCATCCGCTTCATGTTTATCATTGTTTGGTTGGGAATACGAATCTATTTCAAAATTGAATATTGTAAAATGCAAAATGTGCTTTCGTAATTGTTTATTAGTGAATTTTAAAAGTATTCAAAAAAATCAACAACAAATTCAACATTCACAAAAAGATAACGTGATAGATAATACTACAGATAATAGAATAAATCATACAATAAATAATGCAATAGGTAATGCAATAGGTAATGATATAGAGATGAGTGATCAGGTTGCAGTTGAGCAGGTTGGTCAGAAAGATAAAGATGAACAAAAAGATAATGATGAACAAATTGATAAAGATAAACAAATTGATAAAGATAAACAAATTGATAAAGATGAACAAAAGGATAAAGATATAGACAACCAGGAGGATAAAAATGAACAAATGGATATAGACAATCAAGCTACACAGGAAGGAAAAGATCAACAAAGCATTGAGCGCGTTGAACGTGTCGAAAGTACCATAAGTGTCGAAAGTATGGAAAGTGTCGAGACAGTTAAAGATTCATCAGAAAAATTGAATGATCCTGAAGAATTTCAGAAATCACAGGAGAATATAGATTCTGCAAATACAGAACAAAGTGAACCATTGCTCACGCGAGAATCTAATGAATCCAATAATGAAAAATTCGATAATAAAGCAGATAAAATAGATAAAATAGATTCTTTAATAGATCAAGGTGATTTGATATTTGATGTTGAAACTCAACATCAACCATATTGTGCTTGGATTACTGGTAATGGTCAATTACTGGAAAGCAGAACACAAGAAGAACTTGCTCAAAGAAAACCCGGATGGTATATTACATTGGAAGCTATTGTGAAATTGACTACACCAATTGAAATAAAAACTTCGTTGGATATTCAAAAAGTGAGAATATGAATTTTGATTAAAATATAATTTAATAATTAAACGTATATATGTATATATATATATTAACTTATTTATCTATTTGTTTTATTTATTCATTTATTTAAAAATTCTTTTATAGTCCAAAAATCGAATGAATGATTTCTTCAATATTTTGTCGTCGAAAGATTCTCAACATTCTTAACATTCTCGGTTTACCTAACGGGTATGCCATTCTCTGATCCATAAATTCCAAAAAAAGAGAGATTGTCAAAAACCTTATTCATTAAAAATTCAATTTCAATAATTTAAAATTGCTAAATGTCACCGTAGGTGATTTTCACCACTGGGCAAAATTAAATTTGCATGGGCAAAGTTAGGATTAGGGCTGATCAAGGAATTATGAAATTTTGCCTAGAGGTGAGAATCACCTGCGGTGATATTTAGCAATGCCCAAAAATATTAATTATAATTTGGGATTTAGGATTTGGGATTTCGGCATTTGGATTTTGAATTTGGGTGGCAGGTATACAGTTATCGGGATCAGTCCCAACTAGTGTTCCGATCCTATTTCAAAATACAATCCGAATTAGATCCAGATTTTCTTGATCAAATCCGAATTATAAATCCTTATCCTTAAATATTTAGGATTATACCTGCCACCCAAATTCAAAATTCAAATGCCGAAATCCCAAATGCCGAAATCCCAAATCCATCAGGAAATTTTAATAGGCGTAAATTTACGGAAATTTAACATGGCGTAAATTTCCGTCATATTACGGGACCTACGGAAATTTTTGAAAATATGACGGAATACTGACGTTAATATAAATTTCCGAAAATTTATCGTGTAATAAAATTTCAAAAATTTTCGGTATAATAAATTTCCGTAATTTAGATATTTCAAAATATTTTCGAAGCTTTTCGAAATAATCTGCTTGTTTTCGTTTCATTTCATTTTATTTTTTCAAAATTTTATATTTCACGATAAACGTTTATTTTTATTTATTATTATTTATTATTATTATTTNAAAATTGCTAAATGTCACCGTAGGTGATTTTCACCACTGGGCAAAATTAAATTTGCATGGGCAAAGTTAGGATTAGGGCTGATCAAGGAATTATGAAATTTTGCCTAGAGGTGAGAATCACCTGCGGTGATATTTAGCAATGCCCTCAATAATTTCAATTCACTTGATTATATTTTTATATTTTTGATTGGTTCTTTAATCAAGGAATCAAGATAGCGAATCCTATAAATTCAGGTCAAAATTCATTTATTGGTTTTTTTTTTTTACATTCCATTTTGTTATTTTGTAAATGATAATTTCTTTTTTACTTTCTTTTCTCAAATTTAAAATAAATAAATAAAAAAAAAAAACTAATCTACATAAATAATAATAAAAAACTTATTATTATAATCAAGATAAATAAACGTACAAATAAATAAATAAATAAATAAATATCTTTGATATAAAAAATTCAATTCAATTTTATTATTTTTAAAACAAGTTAATAAACTTGTTTTCACAGTGAAAAAAATGTCTTCTTCTAACACGACTTCAAATGCTTCAACACGTGTAAACTCACGGAATCTAGTTGGCTCTTGGAGGAATAATAATATTTCGAATTCGGTAGTAAAAACTTTGGAAGTTGAACAACAACAACAACAACCATCACCACCAAATAATAATATACAACCACCTCAAGATTATAACAGTAATAATAATAATAATAGTAGTAGTAGTAGTGGTGGTGGTGGTGGTGTAAAAATTGGAAAACCATATCCTTTGACTAACAAGTGGACTTTTTATCATGACAAGTGAGTTATTTGTTCATAATTAATTAATCGATTAATGAATTAATTAATTAATTAATCAGATTGAATTGTTTTGAATTGTAATAATGGAATCTTTTTTAAAAAAAAAATTTAAAAATTTAATTTTGATTTTATTGACCAAGAAATAAAAAAATTTCCATCATTCAAAAAATTATATCTAAAATTATTATTATTATCATTATCATTATTTAAAACATTGGAAAATTGAAGATATGTCCCAAACGCTACACCTGGTAAAAAAAAAAATAAATAATAATAAATTGTGATCAATTCATATCTTATTTAAAATAATAATATATATCCTATCATTGTTGCAATATTATTTTTTAAAAAAAAAAAATCCCCAATTTTTTTATACGAATTCGTTTTTTTATACATATCTTAGAGGAATATGAAGATAATTTAAAAAGTGTTGCAACAGTTACTACCGTTCAGGTTAGTATGATATAATATCCCGATAAAAGAATTATATTTTTTTAGAATGGCGCGTTAATTAATGTTATATATGTATATTTATAGAATTTCTGGGAAGTGTATAATAATATTACAGGTCCGGAACAATTACTATTAAGAAGTTCACTTCATTTTATGAAAAATGGTATTCGTCCTGTATGGTATGTGTTTCTGCTTAACACATACTTTTATCATCACATCAACAATGATAATATTCTCAAATCTTAGAAGTAAATCTTTAATTTTATATATATATATATTATTATTATTATTATTATTATTATTATTGTTATTATTATTTATTAGGGAGGATCCACGTAATGAGAATGGAGGTGCGTGGTTTTTTAAAGTTAACAAAACAAATACTGCAGTGGTATGGCGTGAATTACTTATGTTACTGATTGGAGAACAATTTGAAGAGTGCGTTGCTAAAGGTAAATATATATATATATATATTATATATATTGTGTGTGTTTCCTTTCTTCCTTTAATTAATTCTTACTTTTGGGAAAATTGATATTTAGATGATGATATCTTTGGTATATCAGTATCGTCAAGATATAATTCAGATATTTTTACTATTTGGAATAAAAGTTCAAGTGCAAATGAGAAAGCAAAAGTCATTGAAAAATTAAAGGAAACATTAAATCCCATTGAATTACAAAATCCCTATTATAAAGGTAATCATTAAATAATTTTATTCTCTTCATCTCTCTCTCTGACTCTCTGACTCTCTCTGACTCTCTCTCCCTCTCTCTCTCTCCCTCTCTCTCTCTCCCCCCTCTCTCCAATAATTAAAAATAAATAGCTCATAAAGAACATGCTGCATTTAAAAAATAAAGAACAATCATATTGATAATAAAAAAAATAACTGAATATTTTATATTTTATTTTTATTTATTTATTTATTTTTTTTGCTATTGTTGTACATATTTATTATATCTAATATTCTTTCTTTAGTTGGTTCTTTATTTATTTGATTCTTCTTTATTTGAAATATTTAAGGTCGTCGCCATTACATTTAATATTACATTAATTAATATCTTGGACGCGTCGTGGTTTCAAGAATTTCAAATTCACTAACCATTCCTTATGTTATCCTCCTCATTATTGTTTTCATTAATGACATCATAGTTTAAACAACATTAATTAATTATTAAAATTAATTTGTCATTGATATACAATTAGAACTTTCTTTTTTAATTGTTTATCTTTCTTTCATTCTACAACTTTCGCGCTGATTTTTAATAATTTAAAATTAAATATCATTGAAAAACAATGAATAATTTGGATAATAATAATAATATTAATAATAACAATAATGAACAATTTGATTAATAATAATGAATAGTTTGATTGATTTGATTAATTCTAATAATAATAAAAAATGCTCAAAAAAAAAAAGAATAAATATAATATTTTTGATCACGAAATTCTATTTTAATGTATTATTTATTTTTATTTAATTAATTATTATTATCTAGATATTATTATTACTTAGTTGCTTCTTTCAAATAAGCAACAACATCATTACGTTCCTTTTCTTTCTTGAATCCAGCGAATGCCATTTTGGTTCCAGGGATATATCTAGTAGAACAAAGAATTTTGTTTGAATTCTACTCAAAAAACTAATTAACAAACTAATCAATAATAAAAAAAAAAAGAACATTTGTTACATACTTTTTCGGATTTTCAAGATAATCAAATAATGTATCATCTTCCCAAATTACACCTTTATTTTTGTTTGCAGCAGTATATGTAAAACCGCCAACCGTACCAGATTTTCTACCAAAAAGACCGAAAAGATTTGGTCCTACTTTATTAGCTCCTCCACATTCAACTGTGTGGCATTGAGCACAACGAGTTTTAAAACTATGGACCAAACAAAAAATAAAATAAAATAAAATATTAAAAAGAAATAGAAATTATTAAATTATTTAATGAAATTAATTATTGAAATAAAATAACAAATAACAAATAATAAATAAATAATAAATTTACAGTTTAGCACCATTTTTAGTATCAGCGGTAGCTATCAATAATGAAAAAATTGTTAGAAAATTTCTCGAGAATTTATGTAATAATCAAATTAAAATGATCAACTCTAGAAATGATTTTATATATTAAATTACTTAAAATTACCAGCGTTGAAAGGCATATTTTATAGAAAAATTGTTATTATTAAAGAAAAAAAAAACAATTTTTTTTTTTTTTTAGAAAAAGGGAGAACTGATTAAAAAAATCGGAAGAAACGAAAAGTTTTCGTTAAAAAAATTTTTTTTATAAACAAATAATTAAGATAATTAAAAATACTTGATTTAGAAATTTTTTTCGATGATGGAAAAAATGACACATTTCATAATCCGAAATATTCCGATTCCTAACATTCGGTAACTGGTTCTAATATAGTACATCAAAGAAAATAAAGAAAAGTGATAGATTTTATCAAAATCATTTTAACTTTTGGACCTTTCTAAACAAAGGTTATAACTTGTGATACAACGGTTTTATAAAAAATCTACATTTTACCAAAAGGGGGGATTATCACAGTAAAAAAAGAAATCTGTACGCGAAAATATTAAAATAGTAAATAAAGCTCAACTTTAAAAATGATTGATTTAAATGCTTCTTCGGAGGAAGAATCAGAATCCGACCTTGAGGACAAAGTTTTTAGTTTTGATTCACCGGATTTAGACAATGAAAACGTTACACTTGAATTTTTAAAAAAGCTTTTTAATAAAGAAAATCAATTAGATTAGAAAAAGAGAGTTTATTATAATGGACTTTCCTCGCGTATAAAAAGAAGAAAAAATCAACAACTTCGTAAAGCAGCTATTGGAATAATACAAATTTCTAAATTTTTTATTTCACGCAATCAACAATTCAACGAAAATAATAGTAATGAAGAAATTATCAAATAATCAATTTCTTCAGTTTCTTATTTATCATTTGCTTCAGTATATGGAGAAAAAATATTCAATTGTTTGTCCATTTCATCCTTTATTACTTGGGCATTATGCCTACGTTTTGTTTTTTGCAGAATTTCTTGTATATGCTGATTTTTGTGCAAGTGGGATATGATTTTGCATTTGTGTTATTATTAAATATTGAAATAAATTATTATATCTAATTCATCATCTCTCCCATATAATTTTTTTTCATTAATATCAGTATCATTATCTGTTTCAATTATTTGGACATGTTTTTTCGATATACCAGTCATTAATTGTTAATTTTTACTGTATTATAAAATGAGAAAAAATTTATATAAATTGATTTGATAAAAATTACGTCAATCATACATTTGTAGCTCATGACTCTATCTATCGAGATATGATGAGTTTACTTTCTTTTTTTGGGGGTAATTAAAAAGTTTATTTTACAGAACAGTGGTTTATTAATTAATGAGTGAACATGATTTAACTAGATATTGCGTACAAATCGTGATGGATACTGAAATGGAGAAAAATTAGTTACACAATTACGCCGTGCAATTAATATTTTTATATTGGTATATGGGCTTTTGATAATGCAACTTCACATACTACCTTTGCAGCTGATACTTTGATAGCAAGTAAAATGAGTAAAGGACTGATGCACAACCAATTATGCGTGACATGGGCAGAGACAATCAATGAAAATAGAAATCTGATCTTTTATTATTGATTCCAGAACAAAACAACAAATTAATTTGTGTGGTAAGTCTAAGATCTAAAATGGATTTTAAAAAGAAAGAGATTTATGACAAAATAATATGGTATTAGATTGTTGAGAAAAGAATCAAATTCCAATATTATCAATTGTTTTTGCTCGTCAAATACTTGCTAATCAACCGGATTTTCTTACATGGAAAGGTCTAATTCAACAAGAAATTGAATCTCAAGGGCAGCAACGTAAATACGTATTTAATTAGTTTATTTTATTTTTAATTAAAAATTCAATATTATACAGGTTATTTTTTTATCCAGAATTTCAATTATATTGAACTATTTTGGGTGCGGCTAAAAGGTTCACTCGTGAATATAATTTAATAAAAATGCGTGTAACTTAGATATATGAAAGATTATCTTTTTTTTTTACCTTAAAAACGTGATTAATTAGGCAATTTTTCGAAAAAAAAGACTTTTATTAAGTAAATTGATTTTTATTTTAATAATTGATAATAATTTTATAATTAAGTATATAAATAAAAGAAACGATTTCTTAAAGGTATAGATTTTGTAATAATTTTTATTATTTGCATTAAATATTAGCATTATCATTGGTATCGTTTTTATCTTTTATTATTATACCATGCATCCTTAACTTTTTTTTTTTAGTCCAAAGATTAGATATATTCAATAAAGAAAGTTAATATTAAATTTGTATCATTATCCATGGGACTTGGGTTGAATAAGTATGATGTAAGAATTTCTACTTCTTCGGGTGCCTCGATATGGCACGCTCTTTTTTGTAGGACGATCATCATTTGTGGTTGATGAAATAATTTGAAAAGTAGATTGAAAATTGAAAATTGAAAATTTGAAGTGTTTTCTAGAGAAACTGATTTTAATATTGTTGATACATTTAATGGAATAGTTGATACAATGGGTGTGTTGTATTTGAAACAATTGGTATTGTATTAATTACAATTGTTTCAATTGTTTCCGTTTTGCTTGCGTTTTTTATTTATTTCTTGGAGATCTTTAACTTTCGTAACTATAATTTCTTTTTTTCTTCTATATGTAACATTTCTTGTTTATAGACTTGTATTAACCTTTGTTTTCCTTAAATAATAATGAGTGATTTATTGGTATCAAAAGCATTACAGTTATATTTTGTTTAACGCCAAAAATTTCGAGTGCTTCGTCAAAAGCAAAGTAAATGTAAGATTTACTGATCCAGCATAGTTTTTAAACTAGCTATTATTGATAAATATTGTATTGTTTAATTATTTTTGGAAATAAATTTGCGATAAGGTATTATCCGTATTCTATGCCCTGTTCCATTCAAAAAAAAGCAATACCATACTTTAACTAAATTATATCATAGCTAAATCTGAATCAGTATGATACTAATCGTCAAGTTTTTAGTTTCATTAAAAATACATCGAAATACAAATAAACTTGGTGATTTTTGTTTAATTAGAAATAGGTGTGGGAAACTCTGGAAATATGCTTTTAATTTATTAAAAAAAAGAAAGAAAAAGGGAGATGATAATGAAGAGGTTGCAATGATAGTCTTCCACGTTACGCTAAAGATTCATTTTAATAGCTGGCTAGTTATCAACCTTTAATATTTGAAGTTTTGGAACACAATTAGAAGTTTGAAATATGGTTCTGATGAAATATTGTTGTATTTAAGTGTTTAAGCCACATAAGTTCTTACATTCTTATAGGTGCACATTTTTTAGTATAAATTGAGAATCAAAATGATCACGAAGATCTGACAAAAAAAAAACTACATAAAACAAAAACAATTCCTAAGTATTTTGAATTTTTTGATAAAGAGGAAACAAGAAATAAATGGAATCGGATCTCAAAAGTCATTTTAAAAATATAAAAAAATGAAGGACGATTTGAAGTGACAACTTAAACCAGGTCGAGTTGTAGAGGATGAGAATATGTCAGATATTACATCAAAACAGTAAGAACATTTTTTTAATATGCAATAGCCTAATTCATTTCTTTACAAAAAATTGTTGAATACCTATTTGGACTCTATTAATAATCTTTAATGTAGAAGACAATAATATTTTCTCTTTGAAGTAAATATTTTTAAGAATCAAATCCAAAAGTCGCAATTTTACAGTTTTTTTATACTATTATGTAACTGACCCCTAAATAATACAGTAGAGTAAGTATTCATTGTTTTATTTTAATTCTCGAGGTTACTGAATCGATATTGCGAATCAATAATTCCATTGTTCTGAAAACTTGCACGGCACTGCACTGTTGATCATTTGAAGAATCAAAAAAAAAAAATTCTTCGCACAAATAATATTGATAGAGTTGATAAAAACTGCAATCGAATCAATCTTAAATCTTTTTTTTTAAATGACTTGCTTTTATTTATTGAGTACAATGTTGCTCTCGTAAAAAAAAACGACTAGAACTAAATTAGCTAAACTAATTAATTCACCGCCCTACGAAATAAAAATTTATTTCGAAGAGGCCGAAACCCCATTATGCGAAAAACTCATTGTNGAAGACAATAATATTTTCTCTTTGAAGTAAATATTTTTAAGAATCAAATCCAAAAGTCGCAATTTTACAGTTTTTTTATACTATTATGTAACTGACCCCTAAATAATACAGTAGAGTAAGTATTCATTGTTTTATTTTAATTCTCGAGGTTACTGAATCGATATTGCGAATCAATAATTCCATTGTTCTGAAAACTTGCACGGCACTGCACTGTTGATCATTTGAAGAATCAAAAAAAAAAAATTCTTCGCACAAATAATATTGATAGAGTTGATAAAAACTGCAATCGAATCAATCTTAAATCTTTTTTTTTAAATGACTTGCTTTTATTTATTGAGTACAATGTTGCTCTCGTAAAAAAAAACGACTAGAACTAAATTAGCTAAACTAATTAATTCACCGCCCTACGAAATAAAAATTTATTTCGAAGAGGCCGAAACCCCATTATGCGAAAAACTCATTGTCAATAAAAAAAATTTTAAAAACATCCCATCCTCACTCAACACCTTAACGAACAACATCGTTCCCCACAATTTAATCACTATGTTTATACCCTAAAAATCAAAATAATCTGCTAGATTTGGTAACTCACTTTTTTGTTCAATATTCTCATTTTTTTTCTTTGAACTGATTCAAACCCATCTAGTATTGAAAAGTCTATGGTTTGTAGATTTGTAAAGAAAAATCTTAAATCTTAACATAGTCGCGATACAATGAATAATATATATAATATATAATATGTAAAATATAAAATATGTGACAATAATAAATAATTCTCATGCCCAACGACCTATAAAAAGATTATATTATAAATGATAAATATTATAATTTAATAAAATAAATGTTATGATTTAATAAATATTATAATTAAATAATACCAACAAAAAAAATAGATTACAATACTCACCAATCACCGCCATAGCAGCAGCTCCCGATATAAGACAAACAAAACCTGTTGTTTGTGTTAAATTCTTTTTCTTTCGAAAAGTAGGATCAAAAATAAAATCATGAGCAATTAATTCAACCAATGCAACATATAATAATATTCCCGCAGAAACAGAATCAAGTACTCCTTGAACAATAATAGCTGTAGCTGATCCAGGATCATAAGATTCATGAGCTATAATACCAATAGCAATTCCAATAGGTGTGGTTGTACCATAAGCTAATGACATTAACCAAGGTTTTATACTTTTTTTGGAAAAATTCGTTTCTGCTATACGTGATCCAAGACCTAAACCTTCGAATAACTTATTAATAATAAATTAAATTAAATTAATTAATAAATAAATTATTAGTTAAATAATTAATAATAAATTAAATCAAATAAATTAAATTAAATAATTAATAATAAATTAAATTAAATAAATTAAATTAAATAATTAATAATAAATTAAGTTAAATAATTAATAATAAAATAAAAATATTATACCTGATGAAAAATTAATGCTATAAATAATGATATAAAATCTGATCCAACAGTAACCGCCAATGCCATTCCGATAATTACCGAATGGATACAAATACCGATCTCAAGAATAATTACACCTAAAGTTTGTTGTTCACTTGAAAGTAATAAAATTGTTCCATGAGAATGAAAATTATCATCTTCAACATCATCATCATCATCATCATTATCCAAATTCTTTATGACAATATTATTTCTAGGTAATTCTTTATCTTTAACTTGACTTGTCGACTTTATGGACAAATATTCAATAAAGAATACAAATAATGCTGCCATCATAGCGATTACACCTGCCCAAGCTGAATATTCTGTCCATACTTTTCCGAGACATTCATTTGTTAAATTTTCAAATGATGAAGGAATCATCTAATAAGGTATAATCATTAGTTATATATATGTTATATATATATGTTATATATATGTTATATATATGTTATATATATGTTATATATATGTTATATATATGTTATATATATGTTATATATATGTTATATATATGTTATATATATGTTATATATATGCTATATATATGTTATGTTTATAGAAAGAAAAAATTTCTTACATGAATGAACGAAGTTGCAAGAATTACTCCAGTACCAAAATGTTTGCAAACTATATAAAATTTTTAGTTAAATATATAATTAATGTAATTCTCGTTATTTAAAATAAACGATATATTTGATTGTTAAATTAATTCACATACTAAAATAAACAGTTCGTGGAAGTTTGATTTTTGGATTTCCTTTTGTGACAACAGGAAGGAAGGCACCTTGAACATTATAAACATTACGATTAAGCATAAATTACGAGAAGAAATTAAAATGATAAATTAGATTTATGAGAAAATTTATTTATTTACTTACCAAAAGAACTTGTTACCAAAATTATAAACAATGATCCAACGTGTAATCTAAGGTCATAATTTTCGGGGTCAATCTTTTGGGATTCACATGAAGGTGTTTCTTCTTCTCCTTCTATTTCCGCGTCTCCCGTCTCATGACGAACATTTAGAAATCCTATTAATAATAATAATAAATAATAATAATAATAATAATAATAATAATAATAATAATAATAATAATAATAATAAATATTAAGAAAAATATGAAAATAAATGAAATAAATAATAATAAATAATAAATAAATAAAATTTCTCACGCTTTCTTCGTTTGATGGCATATACTGAATCAATAAAAGATAAAAATAATAATGATAATATTAATAAATTGAAACAATTTTTTTTTGTAATTTTCATCTCGTTCTTATTTCCTTAAAAATTTTAATTATTTCAATTATTTCAATTATAATCTCAAAGGTAGGATAGGTATATATATCAAAAAAAGAAGAAAAAAAAAGAAGCCCGGAAAAAATGGCAACAAATATGTATCAAATAACAAAACATCACGAATAAATGTAATAATAATGTGACAAATAGATATCTATTTTTTTTTTTCTTAAATTTTAGGGTAATTTGGAATAGTGATCTGGATTAAAAGCAGTAAGTGGTTTAGGTCGTACGGTAGTAACCAAGGAGGTACTTGTGTTGTTACTATTGTTTCTAAAAGATTATCTACCTTAAAATCATGCACATTGGGTATTTTTAGGTACCTTAATGGTTCTTTTTTTTGATCTGTGTTATCTTTTAATAATACCTTTTTTTTTTAACCATCAAGGTACTCCTTTGTTTTAAACACTACATCAATTATTTTACTGAAATTTTCTTTGGATAACGTTTGTGTTTATTATGTGTGTTTATTTGTGTAATTAAATAATTCTAATTTTTAATTCTCAAAATTGGTTTCGGTTAATTTCCTATTAATAAATATTAAATTTATAAATAAATATATATTAAACTTATACCAATATCTTAAATATACATTAATAAATATTAATTTATATTACGAATTCCAATTCATTTTGTATTAGTTTTATAAATACATAATAAAGATATCATTAAGATTAGATTGAGTACAAAATTTGTGTTTTTGAGATTTTGAAATGTACACAAACAACTTGTTAAATTACTCGTTATTATAAGTGTGATAAATAAACATTGAATTTATATAATTTATATTAAATTTATATTAAATTTATATTAAATTACTCGTTATTATAAGTGTGATAAATAAACATTGAATTTATATAAATTTATATTAAATAAGACCTTCAAATGACCACATACAAGGTCATGACCAAATGATTCGGTCATTAAAAAGTATCTAAAATTATCAATCTAGAAATTACCTGAACAAGACAAAGCCGAAATGTATAATAAGTTTTTAGCATGGAAAGTTTTTGAAGGTAATATAATTAAGAGAAAACTTATTTCTCACCCAAATGAATTTCGATCCCCTATAATTGTCACGTCGCATCACAACCCTATNTTAAATTTATATTAAATTACTCGTTATTATAAGTGTGATAAATAAACATTGAATTTATATAATTTATATTAAATTTATATTAAATTTATATTAAATTACTCGTTATTATAAGTGTGATAAATAAACATTGAATTTATATAATTTATATTAAATTTATATTAAATTTATATTAAATTACTCGTTATTATAAGTGTGATAAATAAACATTGAATTTATATAATTTATATTAAATTTATATTAAATTTATATTAAATTACTCGTTATTATAAGTGTGATAAATAAACATTGAATTTATATAAATTTATATTAAATAAGACCTTCAAATGACCACATACAAGGTCATGACCAAATGATTCGGTCATTAAAAAGTATCTAAAATTATCAATCTAGAAATTACCTGAACAAGACAAAGCCGAAATGTATAATAAGTTTTTAGCATGGAAAGTTTTTGAAGGTAATATAATTAAGAGAAAACTTATTTCTCACCCAAATGAATTTCGATCCCCTATAATTGTCACGTCGCATCACACCCCTATTTTTATTATATTCACAAATAGAGAAAAGTTAATATCCATATATGTTATCAAAAAAAAAAAAGATGTCCCTTATTTTGAAAATCAAAAAAAAAAATAATAGATTATCGCTCCTTCTTTACAAGTAATGAGTTTCGAGAGATAAAATTGGTCTTATTAATGACCTGATCATTTCTTTTTTACTTCAGCTTTTTCATGTATGATGACGATGATGATAATAACTATGATTGTTTTAATTGGCCCCGTATTTAAAAATGGCAATGACCTAATTCTTCTTCCATTGATTCACGTGTTTCTTATTTAATATTGATATATTGATATATTGATATATTGATAGTTTTTTTGGTAGTGAACCTAAGAGTGTAAGCATCATTAAAAGATCCTCCAAATAAAAGTTTAAGATAAAGTAATCCGGGTTCTTCCAAATTCAATTGTTAAATAATATTCTATAAAATATCAAAAACCATAAATTCTTTTTAAAGGCAATATTCAATACCAAATTGATTTTGGTACGGGTTTTATAATATTTCCCATCAAAAAGTTGTCAGAAATTATTTTTTGGTTTTTTTTTTATCTTCTTCATTATCAAGTTTCATTATCAGGAAGTAGTTGTTGAATTAATCCTTTAGAATCCATAAATTAAAAATTACTGCCGTAAAATTTTTCAGTGACCACCCAGTTATATATATTATACATTCATTTTTATATTATTTCCATATACTTATTTATGTTGGCACTTTCTTATTCGATAAATATTCTTCTTAAATAAATGAGGTAAAGTATTATTTTAAATTAATATGCAAATATATAATATATTAATTATTATTTTTAAAAAATACATTATATTTAGATGCCAATTCACTTGAAAATAATGGATAATGTCAGATTTTATGATATAACAAAAGACTCAAAACTAACTAATATGTGATGGTTTTAGAATAACTCCCCACAAATTACACCACAGTATTTATTATTACCAGAACATGAAAATTTCTAATGTCTATATGGTTATAATTTCCTATATTTTTAGTTTGCTGTCAATTGGTCACAAGATAATCAGATCGCTATTACTAGTATTTGGGAGTATCAATTTTCTAGTTTCAAAATATCTTTTATTTTGAGTAGGTAAAAGATCATATACTTCAAGCGAGACCAAATCCAGTTCATTCACTCACTAGGGAGTTTCGTCAGTACGAACTTAAGGCATCTTGCAATATTCGGTCCACTGTTCATTATTACACTTAGATCCAAAATGATGTAGTTCACTATCATTGTCTATTTTATACTAATATGACCTAGATATATGTTATAGTGTTTATAGAATATGAGTTATGATTTTATTAACTTAATACATTCTTAAATTTTTGTGTTGGATTAAAGGAGCTCAGATGCAAAATTAAAGTAAATAAAAAGCACTTTGTTCATCGGATTTGAATATATTTGATTTCTTTGTAAAAAATAAGACTCTATAAATGATGCCATAAAAAAAATGGTAGTTTATGTCTTTCAGAAAAATACATTAATAATAGAACTTCTTTACAATGGAAATGCGTGCGTTAAAGATCATATATGGTTCACCTCCTTAAATGTTATAAAATATCAAGGTTCATAGTGCCCGATATGTGCTTATACTTGGTGTTATACTCTTGAAGATGCTAAACGAATAGTATTATCTAGGCATGGGCAATGCCAAACAAGTATACCAATATTAAATTACTATTGTTGTGGTGTTATATTAAGGGACATGAATGGAAAACAAGACTTGGACATATTAGAGAGGTTCATTGGTGCCTATATTGTGTAGACAATGCGAAACTTACTCTTGAAGATGCTAAACATGTAGTATTTATTAAAAATGGAGAATGTCTTTCTGAAATATATATTAATTCTTATTGTGGTATTGTTCGGAAGGACACTTAGTAATATAAAACATGGTAATAGATGGTGTCCCTATTGCAGTAATAAATATATGCGTGATAATTTATGCCATTAAATTATATCAAAATATCTTGGACCACCATCTAAGATACGCAAATATTTATTAGAAATCCGAGGCAAATTCTTTTATAGAGGCGATCCTAATAATTCAAACAACTCAAGAAAGAATTGTGCGAAGAAATCTGGATTGTTTTAAGGTATATTTGATATTACGAAAACCCATATATAGTTATTCCAAAGTATCTTTGAAAATTGGGTCTCATTGAAGAGTTAAAGCTTTAAATGTGTATTTAAAAATCATATTCCTGAAACTTTATACTTTGTGTAATACATGTCAAAGGTAAACGCTTTATTAAAAGAATATTATATTACATTATAAGGCTGGTTTGTCACAAAAGTTAAATCACAGATGATTCAACTTTATTTTTTTTCGCCTTGGATTCTTTTCTTTTGGATTTTTTTTCTTTTTTTTCTTTGGAGTGTTTACACATTCAGCAAAAAATTTAATCGGCGTAGATGGCAAAGTAGAATATTGTTCATCCTCAAGTAATTCTTTTAATAAGTTATCAGATTCAGTATCATCACCATCATTCAGAATATTCAGGATTTGTAGGTTGTTCTTAATTATAATCTGTGAAAATAATTAAAACACAGAAGAAAAATAAAACAATAATTAGAATATAAGATTTTTCATACCTTATATTGATATATCTTTTTCAGAAGTTTAATGAAGGAACTTAATCCACTTTTTGAGAACTTGTTATCTACATAGAAAGATTGGGGATCTTTGCGAAAAATGCAGATCGATCCACCAGCACGCCATAATCTTGCAAATTGAATATACAATCCAAAGTGTAAGATGCCAAATACTTGAAGTTTATCTGCTTTTTGATTGTCATAATTCACAGCTTTAATCAAATCAGCATACATATCTCGAAGTGTTTTGGGCATCTTGAATGACTCGAGAAGATATTTATTATCTGATATTCCTGCAAAAGCCCTTGCACCTTCAATGGCCCCGATTTCTAGAAGTCTATTAGTTATATATATTATTCCATCAATTTTGCGACCAATGAGCTTTCTTGTGTTTGCTTTCCGATGCTGATTCTTTCTATTGGCACTACTCAATGATGGCGTGTCAGTTCTATAAAAGTGATAAATAAGTGAAATGATAAAATGATGGTAATTCATTATTTACATTAATAGAAATGGATAAAACCTCTTAACATCAGTGCCTAATTGTGCATCCCTAATGCAGAAATCAATACATGTCCCAAAGAGTGCAACTGTGAACCAATCTTCATATTGGGTTCTTACTAAGGGGGTATCTATATTCTCAAACAGATTACAAAGTGTTCGCATAGTCATTTGGATCCATTCTTGATTATAATGCTTGTGAACATCATATTCTTCTTCATTTTTAAGATATGATTTCATCACTTTGGTACGTAGCTCTTTTAATGTTTTACTTCCGTATTTTGCTAACTCTTCTGCAACATCACGTGGAAAAGCTGGAACCCCAATTCGATCTTTGGTTAGTTCGTTCCACTCTTCATCAGTAAACAACACTCTGACATCCTCATCATCAAAGTCAACAATATATGAATGGGCATGGCTAATCAAATCATCGTCAGTATTGTGAATGACAAGATAAAAAAAAATTTAACCTTTGAGAAACTTACTGTTCATAATTCATGTCTTTGCAAAATTTAAAAAGAACATCCTCCACTATTTTTCCTGTGCTCAACTTTAACTTCACGGTGTCCGGGATAGCATTATGAGCCTTGCAAAAAGACACCTTGTCAATTTTTGGAGGATCCTTCTCATTTACAAGATCATTCTAAAGTATTAATATAAGAAAAAACTTTATTTTCTTGTTTCCTTCCACTTGTAAATATGAATTTTAAATAACATGAACTTACATTATAATCCAAATCATCATTATCCTCAGATGCATCAGAAGTTGATTCATCAGCATCACTAGTATTACAAAGGAAATGAAATTGCAGTCTAAGAAAAATTGAAGAATATCATTAGGATAATCATGCGATACCTTGATATGTAATCTGAGTCATTATCATTCTTAGATGCAGAAAAGGAGTTCTGTGATTCAGATTCAGCCTAAAAGGAATCACGCTGATTAGCAATTGATTATTATGAATATTAACATTTCACTTTATTACAAGACCATACTTCGTCCTCCTCATCAAATGATTTGTTGGAGTCGTCCTTTATTATTTCTAATTCCTGAAGTTTCTTGATAAATTTGGTTGACCTTTGATCAGAAGGATCTTGGAAGAAAGTGTCAATTGAATCCTACAGAAATACAAATATCAGTATAACACAAAATATCATTGAAAGTGTCATGAACTTTAATCGTCCTTGAGAACAGGATTGTACTCTTAAGATCTCACCTTTTTTGTTGTCGATTTTGTTGCCAAATGTTGTTCTACAGTTTCCTCAGCCATGTTCTCCATCATATCTTGTGTCTTACTACTTATATTAACATGGCATCGTTTCTATATAAGTATATCATTTAGTAAAAGCTCAAAGAGTTATTAAACAAAAAAAGAAAACTTACTGTTCGTAAAGCTCTCTCCTGATCTAGATACGTAAGCTCGATTTCATTCCAGAAAATGTCAACTTCCTCGTTATGCCGCCGATGGTTCTAACCAAAAAGAGATATAATACATTAATGTAAAAAATTTTGGTGTTGATGAAAGAATATTTGGTTCAGACCGCAACATTCACGTAGAATATTAGAGGAACGGCGCGTAGAACGTCCTCATAGTCGCGAGAGCCATAAGTGACTTCTGAGGTTACACCACAACATTCACGTAGAATATTAGAGGAAACGGCGCGTAGAACGTCCTCCTAGTCATGGAAGTTGCAAGCAACTTGGAAAAAACCCCATACTGATTCAGAACAAAGAGAAATCAAACCGCAAATGCTTCTGCCAACTGCTTGGCCTTTGGTATTTTTTCTTGGCGGGATTCAAGATATTTTTTGAGCAAAAACGACTCCTTCCTGAAAGAAAAAGTGAAGTCGCTTTCATTACGACGGTGTTTGTAATAACCGAGGAAACTCCATTCTTTGGAAGGCGTGTCAAAATAGGTTGTGGATTCAGCCATTGTTGAGAGTAATTTAAAATGTCATTTTGATTTGCGTCACATTGTATTACTAGAGCGTGATTAAAATTTAAAACTGGATCACCCGTGATATCCGCCAATCTAACCCTAACTGTATCACGTGATTAGATATGACTTTCAAAATGGAAAAGAGGCCAATGACACAGAATGGATGTCAGAAAAACTTTTGTACAGTAAGGTGTGCATTGCTGAGAGTATCAACTTTGTCATCGATGAAGCAAGTCATGAAGTCACTGACATGAAAGAGAATGATAAATTCTCTTGTAACTTAGCAACAATACTTACAAGAGATAGAGAAGTAGTTGCAGTAAGGCTAAAAATTTCATCTGATAGCTGTAAAGTTTTCCTTTCTAAGAACTCTGATTGGCTTGAAAAAGATGTTGTATATATCAACAAAATTGAAAACTACCTGAAAAATATATCTAAATATGCTCCCGTAAGATCAATAGATGCGAAGGCATTAACCAATGAGATACTAGCATATTGTTCTGTTAAGCTTGAATATAGATTTGAAAAACTTAAGAAGGATATAATTGGTGGTTGGAGAAAAAATCATGACTATATTGTTTCTTTTATGAATTTTGCATCAATCAATGTTGATAATATAGATGAAGTGGACAGACACAAAATATGCGGATTTTGTTGCAATTATTATAAGAAAACTAAAGATGATACTGAGATCCCCCAAAAATTTTTGAGACATCTCAAAAAGGTGGGATCTTATATTTCGTCTGTGGCAGGTATAATAGCATGTGCACGTAATAAAAATTACAAACCCCTATTTTCTAAGATCGAATTGCATAGAATGGATCCTATTGTTATAATGGATCAGCCCATATTTTCATGGGAAAATATTATCAAAAGGTTTATTAATGATGAAGAATATGATTGTTTCATGAATAAATGTTCGAAAAATACTTTTGCAATGGGAATAATAAAAAAAATATATACTGACAAAACTACACAAAAACTTCAACTGGATCGTAATGATATTAAACAACACATATATTTACATGCAGAAATGAACATATTGACTAGCATAATAAACCATGAAGAAAAAAATAGGGTGTTTATAGCAGTATCCAAAAAATGTTGTTACTTGTGTGAACTGTATATTAATTTTGCACGAAATCAAGGATATAATATCATCATTTCTGGAATACATAAGAAAATATATCATGGATGGAAACTTCCACATGTAGCAGATACCAACTTCCGAACCAAATCCCTTGAATACATCATGGAAAATCTTGATCGAATCATAGAGAACAAGATAAAACGCTATACTAGTAGTTTATTGGTAACTTCTGATAGCTCTGCAGAGAGTGTGGATTCTAAAAATCAGAATGAATTAGAAGAAGTTCTTGAATACGTGGGTTATCAAGAATAATGCTTAACATAATAATTATGAGGAATATTCTGTCAAGAGTTTAAAACGAAACTTTATTTTTTGTAACTGAAATTATAAATGTAAAAAGTTGGCGCCAGTTAACAAATTCAGCAAATTCAAACAGCAGTAACTATGTAAACCAATAAATTTTATTTCATGACCGCATATTCGATGTAGAAGTTTGTATCTAATAATACAAATGAAACTTGAAATACCATATACCAATATATAACGATGTCTTCTCCCACCTCAATAACGGGGGACCAAGTGTTGATTATATCGTTATTAATATTTCAAAGCGCATCTTGATATACTGCGCCACGCACGTGATATCCTATCAGCGAGTTTCTCTATATAATTTTATTTGGTAATAATGCAAATATATTACATAACAATTAAGTTATAATTTATATGTAATAGCGCAAAAAATATGTATTAATATTCTATTATTTCGCATCTATATGTAGATCATCTAAATTATTAAATGACCGATTTTTTGTAAGCTTTACCGCTATTTAATAACCGGGTAAATTATAACTTTAATGGTAGTTGATATCATAGTTTAAAAGGTTGGTCCGTAAAGATAGAATCATGGAGTAGGAATTCCTTCGCTATCATTGCTATCGTGAATTACATTTCTATTACTTTTAACTTTTTTACCAAGGTACTAATAAAGTTTTATCATTCGTAAATCACATATGCTAACTATTTTATATTACGATTATAAGTGTATTTAGATGATTTTGTGATTTATATCGTATCTAGGGATTTGCTGAAAGCAGTCACAAAGTGGCTAAATTTGGTTCTTTATAGTAAGAGAATTCACGATTCATGTTTTGTGTAGATTGGATTATTAGACTACCTTTAGCTCAAGTTCAAAATTATTTTCTATATGATGATGTTGATGCTTATTTCATAATCTCCTTATATACCAGGAACCATATCCTGTATATACCAAGAACCAATATCCTATAGAACATAATATTAAAAGGAAAATACTAAATCCTGCTTTGCCTATACATAATATAGATAGTATGGTTTTGATCCAATACTGGAAAATACTAAACAGATCGAGAGTGATAATGGATAAAATATAGTCCAAAATAATCAGACTCTTTAGAAACAAATCTGTAACTCTTATAGATTGACATATCAAGTTTTTGAATTATATTTTTGACATTTCATGCAGTTGATGTAGAAACATTCAGAATATTGGAAGATCAGAAATGTATAAATGCAAGAATTGAGATATAAAATAGATAGAGATGTATTAATATGTTACAATCCATCAACACAGTAAGCAAAGTTATCCTGTATCTAAAAGAAATTATTATTAAAGAGAATTCTAAAATCCATTTTTACAAAATAATTAAATTCTTTTTCCTCCTCTTTTTGTGGATGATAAATTTAATAATAAGAATTTACTGTAATAGTAATAATTATATGAAATGAATTTAATGAATAACATATATAATTACTATTTAAAGCTATAAAAAAATCATTCTAAATATATTAATTTTTAGTAATAATTTTTGGTGCATTAATTAATTCAATAGAAAATAACAAAAAAAATTTACATAAAAAATTTATAAAAAAAAATAAAATAAAATAAAATTTAAATTATTGAATACGTAATCGACTCTCTATTTCCTGCCTAGTGGTTTTAATTAAACTATCTTCATCTTGTTTAGATGCATTGAATTGCAAAACGTTTTGATTGAAAGGATTTTCTGGAGCTTTCTATTTTTATAATTTTTATAAAATTAATTTAAATTTAAATTTAAATTAATAATTAAAATTTTTCAAAATTAGATTACTATTATTATTATTATTATTTTATCACCAACCTGAAAATTTTTGTAAATCAAATCATGATATTGAGTATAACGCAATCCTGGATTCTCTTGTTTTATTCTTGGCATCTCGCGTTCTTCATAAGCTGCCAAAGCCGCCTAAAGAATAAATCATATATTCATGATTTTAATTGTATTGTAAAAACATATGATTATTTATATTTTTATATTTTTAATAATATTTTTTTCTAACCTTAAATCTTCTTTCCGGATGCCTATCAACTGTTACTTTATTATTAATGTTTAAGGTACTTGTAACATTTGAACTTCCACCCATTGCTGAAGGATCGGTAGTTATTGATAATAAATCCAATGCATCATCAATATTGGATGCTGAAAATTCTGGAATTTCGCGTTTTTCTATAGAAACTTTTTCGTGTTTTTGTGTCCTTTTCATTGCTTTTTTCTTTTATATTTAAATAAATAATTATTATTAATATAATTATTATTAATATAATTATTATTAATATAATTATTATTAATATAATTTTATTAATATAATTATTATTAATATAATTATTATTAATATAATTATTATTAATATAATTATTATTAATATAATTAATTATTATTGTTATTAATTGGATAATAATTATTCAATATCAATTAATTCATTATTCAAAATATTCAATAAGCACCTCTTCCCCTGTTACATTTATTATAGGCTTATATTTTGAAAGTTCTTTTTCTTCTTGTTCTAATATACGCGCCGCTTCCATTTTCTTTGCTAATTGAGCTTCCTATAATCATAATAAATTATAATAATTGTTAATTTATGATTTCAATATTTTCTTGATTTTTTATATATCTATCTATCTATATATATATTCAAATATAATATAGTGCAATATACCTTCTTTTGTTTTTGTATTTCTTTCTTAGAAATGTCTTTTGCACCGATAGCCCATTCTTCTGTTTCTTTATGTTCTTTATCCAGTTTTTTTTTAGTTTCTATTTCTATCTTATGTTGATTTTTACGTTCTTTAGCAGCAGTAACTATATTAATAAACGTAATATGGGCAGTAGTATATTATTACGTTTAGCCTTTGATAATAATAATTAAATAATCATAATAATAAGAAGAAGAATAAGAGATCACCTTTAGTATTCTCTCCTTTAAATTTTTTTGGCATTTTATCAAAAATTGTTTAATAATGATATCAACAAAATTTTATCTTTATATATAGTTCAATGTCGCCGCAGTTATGAACACAATGTGGTGCAGTTTAATTAAATAACTAATTTGTGTTACGATGTTTTTCATATAAAAAAGAAGTGATGCGCCTTCGTTGTCATAAACTTCATTTTTTCCCTTTATTATTTATAATTATTTTTTTTATAATTAATTAATTAATTAATTAATTATCCGTTCAGTAAATTATCAATTATCATCAAATTCAATTATTAAAAAGATGGAAATACCCAAAGCAGTAAAAAATTTTGAATTACCACAAGCGGTTAAAAATATTGAACTTCCAGCTGCCATGAAAAATATTGAACTTCCGGCTGCCATGAAAAATATTGAACTTCCGGCCTCAGTTAAGAATAATATAGAGATGATACCTGAAGCAATGAAAAATATTGATTTTTCAAATGCTATGAAAAATGTTCCAAATGCTTTAAGAGAAGTTCCCAACGCTGTAATGAATACACAAGTTCCTATTTTTTCTGGTAAGAAAAAAACTGTTACTTATTTACTGTGTTAATAATAATTTTAATTATTATTTTAATTAATAATTTTAATTATTATTTTAATTAATAATTTTAATTAATTATTTTAATTATAATTTTTATTAATAATTTAATACATATATATATTTGTGTGTTTATAGCATTTGCAACTTCTGCTTTTACAAGTGTTGCATCTTTAACAAAAAATATTCAACAAAAAGTTGAACAAACAGCTAAAGAATTCCAACAACAACATCAAGAATTCATTAAAGAAGTAAAAGAAGAGACACGTGAATCAAAAGCAGGAACAGGTAAATAAATAATTAATGATTTAATAACTTTATTTTTGATTTATTTTTATTATGTATTAAATTGAGAATTTTTCCTAATAATAATAATAATTAATATAATTTTTAATATAATTTTTAATATAATTTTTAATATAATTTTTAATATAATTTTTAATATAATTTTTAATATAATTTTTATATAATTTTTATATAATTTTTAGAAGCTGTTCCACCATGGACAGGTTTACCAAAGGAAGAAGAGCTTAAAGAACAAATTTTGGCTTTATCTCAGGTTAATATTCTAATTTATTAAATATCATTAATATTAATTTATAATTTATAATTTATTTATTAATATTAATTTATAATTTATAATTTATAATTTATTTATTAATATTTATTTATAATTTATTATTGTAATAAGGATAAACGTAATTTCACCATTCCACCTCCAGAAAATACAAATTTTCAATTTGAACTACATGTTTACTTTCAAACAGCCATGGCAGCTCTTCAAGCTGATCCTAAACTAAATCGTATGCGATTTGAATTAGTTCCAGCAATGTATGTAAAAAACTATTTAACATGATTATCTATAGTTAAAAATTTATGAATTTCTTTAAATTTATTGATTTTTTTATAGAGTATCAGAACCAACTTTTTGGAGAAATTATTTCTATCGTATATCTCTTATTAAACAAACATCATTGGGTTCAATGGAAGATACAGTTTTGAAAAAAGAAGTTTATTCTAAGGATGTTGGTGATAAAGATTTAACAATTGATACTCGAGAAATTAATGAAAAAACGAGCGAAATTAATGAGGTTTTTAAATATTTTTAGTTCTTTATAATTAATTGATTCTTTATAATTAATTGATTCTTTATAATTGATTCTTTATTTTTTATTTATATAATTATTATTTATAATATTTCAGGCCAAGGAAAAAGATGAATCATCATCTACTAATAGTGAAATATTGTTCGATGCTTCATCCAAATCTGGTGATGATTCAGGTATTCTATAAATCTTATATATCTTATTTATATCACGTTTATATATATTTATCTATCGCATACACATTATGATATAACACTTTATTTCACTTTAATAATATAGATGCATGGATTGATGAATTTGCTAAAACAACAGAATTGGAAGTAGAAGATGGCGAAGATGAATTTCCAGAGAATTGGGATGAACAACTAAAGGAGCAAATGTCTCTATAATTTATTTATTTAATTTAATAAATGCTAGGTATAACTATATAATATCATAATAATATTTTCTATATTTAATATCTATACGTTTATTTACACACAAATTGTTAAATAATTTCAATGTATATTTATTAATATTTATTTATTGATCAAAATTGTAAAAAAAAAAAAAAATGTTAAATATATATATATCGAATAAATAATTTTTTTTTATTTTCGACAAAAATTAAGATAACGAATTCATTTGTATAAATTATAGCTTCATTAAATTTATTTAGAATTAATTTAGGATCGTATTATTACAGTATCTCCCCAATTGAAATCATCAATAGAATTTAGTTGAGATAAAAAAAAAATACTTAATGTGAACCGTAAATACAAGTTATACGAAGACGAGAAAAATCTTTTGATACTATATTTTTTTTGTATCTCCGTTATTTATTAATACAAAAAAAATTAAGTAGAACGTGGCGAACTAGGTCAGAAGCAATTATCTTCAATACTTCAGAAATATCGTCCTTAAAATCACAAAGTGTTAAATGGTTTAATAACAATTTGTACTAAAAGTAGTAAATAGAAACTATTATCTATACAATGCTTCTAACACTTATATCAGATTTATAAATTGTGCTCGTTCCGTTGGGTCACCACATTTGCTATCAAGAACATTCTATACATTCTATCATAATTTGGATCCATTTGATCAAGTTCATATTAATAAATGTATTAAAAAGTCATACCAAATTTAACCACTTACCACAAACCCAAATACCGAAAGAAGTCAAGCCAAATTACCTTCCCTCGGTCAATACTGGAATGAGGATGCGAAGTTTCCCATCCATAATATTTCAAAACAGATATCATTAAAACGTTTTGAACAAATTAAAAGGTATTTGCATATTTCTTTTCCTGCAGCTACGATTAATAATTACTTGAAAAACTGGAGCCACTGCTCTCAATAATTTGTGATGTTTCAAAACAGCTTTACACACCAAGTTCAAATGTCTCAGTGGATGAAATGATAATACGATTTTCCGGACGAAGCGTTCACACTGTTCAAATAAAAAATAAACCAACTCCGGAGGGAAGATAACGGAATTATTCTTGGTACGATGAAAAACCAGAAATTGTTATTCCGGAAAGGATACAAAAAATTAAGGATTTCGTTAATCAAGTGTTAAAGTTTTCGACCTATAATCAATTCATAATATATAACTTAATTTCTAAATTGCAGACGTGTTAAATATATATGTGTATCTTATAACGCATATGTATTTTTTTTTTCGTTATTTATTAGCTTCTGTTAACGATTCACATTTCAGCATAAAAACAAAAGATTAAAACCAATATCAGGAAAAATATAACTTTTTAAAATTATTCATCAACGCAATAAACCCTTCTACTAATTAGACGATGCAAACCCACCCTCAAAACAAATGGATTTCAAATCTGCATCATTTCGTTTCATTAAAGGCTTTAAATAGTCGTTGCGTTTCTTGTTTATCTTAAATTCCAAGGCTTCACGGACTGTCTTTTGATTTTGCCGATATTGATCACTAATTTCGAGATTTTTTCATTAACGATAGTGATATTCGAGTAGCCTCTTGCCAACTATCATGAACTCCTTTTAATTTTATACATTCCGTCTTAATATTGTCAAACTCGATTGCAATTCTTTTTCCCGTGCTCGTTTTTACCAAATCTATAGCTTTTCCGCATAAATATTTACTATTAAAATAGACTTTAAACTCTGGTTCAATGTCCGCATGTAAAGTTAGAGTCAGAGTATCTAAAAATGTTTGCTTTAATGCCTCCTCGTTGGAGTATACAATACTATTATCTTTCAAGGGTTTAAGTAATTGTTCTTCGACAAATTGACATAATGGATCAATATCATCATTTCCTTCTAAAATTTGTAAACATTGTCGAACAGGTGTTAAATCATCTTGCTTCCATTCATGAATTTTGAGAGATTCAGATATGAAATCTCTTTTTGAAACATTATTTGGAATCCAAAAACTAAAATGTGAGATGTCCGGTTGATAGATAAGAGCTCCAATATAGAACAAGAAAGACAGCAATGGGGTACGATCTGTAGCCAACTCTCGAATGTTCACAAGCCGAAATCATTGCTCAATGCCAAGAAAAAGTTGACCAGTTGCTTCAGTAATTATTGATTTACCCAGTGGATTATTTACAATCAAGTCTAGTGTCGTTTGCGAAGGTAATGTGTGTGGATCGGGAGGGAATCGAAGAAGATTTTTAACATTTATTGAAATATCCTTGCAATATTCTGTTTTATTCTTTCGATTAGCATCTAAAATACTGCCAGTATTAAATACACATTCTTTTTGATAAGGGTTAAAATAATATCTTCCATATTTATTTTCTAGCCATTTCATTATTCCATTTTTAATTCCATACGAGAACCTATTTCCGGAAATATTATCTAAAAGAAATTCAACTTCTGATTTTTTGAATCCATATAAATCCCAAAATTTCTCTCTTAATGTCAAGTCTGTTGAAATATTAAAACCCGAAATAAATTCAGCCATAACAATAGGAGTTACGCCAGTTTGAAAAACATAAAAAATGCCGTTATCACAAGCAGACTTCAATCGACTATAAAATTGTTTGAACGAACTCTTCACTGCTTCAATTTTGCTTAGAGGTTGTAAGACAGATTCGTTTTTAAGGGCTTCATTCATTCCAGTATCATATTCATCAATAAAGATATAGAGCTGAAGAAAAAAAAATATTAGTTTCCTGTTTCTTTTTTAAAAATGGTAACTAAACAAGAGAGATACCTTGTTCTCACTCAATTCTACAGCATTCAATAACTCCTTAAAATTCACCAAAGCACTTTCTTTTTTATTCAAAACTTGATAAAAATCTTTTAACTCTTGCCGATATCTGCACATAAACTTTGTCATATTTATGTTTAAACTCTTATGAAAGTCTTCCTCAAAATTTTCAAATGTTGAATTAGTGTGAAGTCTGAAAAAATTGAGTTTAAAAACAAGAAATGACAATACTAATGATGTGGGATTTTTTCCAATGTATAAATCACCAAAAAGTTGTTCAAATTGTTTTCTTTTATTTTTTACATCATAATAAGAGGATAAAGTAAAAAGAAATAGTATTTTTCCAAAATGACAAGAGTGTAGAAGTATATATGTTTCCAAAATTGATTTTAGATTTTTGAGATTTATGCAGAATCTATTCTATATATAGAAGTAAAAGAAGTATCTAGTTATATATATCTTTAATCAAGGGATTTATCTAGGTGATCAAAAAATTTTAGGTTTTAAGTAAAATAATTTCATCTTCTATGAAAAACTATTTTGACTTTTTTCCCCAAAATTGTAATTTCAGGGTTCCAAAATAATTTAGCGTGCAAGTTATACATGTCATCAAAACTATTGAATTGAGTCAGACATAATTAAAATTGAGAAAAATTGGAGTTGAGTCAAGGCAAATTTTGATTTTTACTAGTAATTGACACAATTAGTTAAGTTAGACACAATTAAAAATTGAAATTTTAAGAGTTGAGTCAAAATCAAATTAGTTTTGACAACATGTACTTTGCTGAAATTGTTATTTTTCAAAAATATCGATATGATATTGAATCGATATCAATTTGATATTATACAATATCGAAATAATATCTCTGAAATATTTTTTATATTTATTACGACAATCGTAATAAATATAAAAAATATCTTAAAGATATTATTTCGATGTTATTAAATGTTACCACGATATCAATGTGATATAATTGCGATTTATTTTTTTAAAATTATTTTATTATTAAATTTTTAGAAATAATAAAATTGATATTGGTTTTATATAGAAAATATATTGTGTCGATATTTTGTTTTATTTTAATAATCATAATAATATAAAAAATATATCGTGTCGATATATTAAAATTTATTCTATATAGAATTGATATTAGTTTCATATGGAAAATATATTGTATCGATATATTTTTAATATTTTAAAATTTGTCCTGTTTTAATAATTATAACAATATAAAATTGATATTATTTTCATATAATATATATATGGTATCGATATACTTTTGATATTTTAAAATTTGTCCTATTTCAATAATTATAATGATATAGAAAATATATTGTATCGATATATTTTTGATATATTTTTGATATATTTTTGATATTTTTAATATATTTTCGATATTTTAAAATTCCATTTCAATAATTATAATGATATAAAATTGATATTAGTTTTATATCATATCGATATATTTTTAATATTTTAAAATTTGTCCTGTTTTAATAATTATAACAATATAAAATTGATATTATTTTCATATAATATATATATGGTATCGATATACTTTTGATATTTTAAAATTTGTCCTATTTCAATAATTATAAAGATATAGAAAATATGTCATATTAATATATTTTTGATATATTTTCGACATTTTAAAATTTGTTCTATTTCAATAATTATAATGATATAAAATCGATATAGAATATATATTGTGTTGATATATTTTCGATATTTTAAAATTTATTCTATTTCAATAATTGTAACGATATAAAATTGTAATATTTTCTATATTATTTCTATAATTATATAATTTCTATATTATACTAATATTATACTATTTCTAGAATTTTTATATTATTAACTATACAGGATGAAAAAAATATTTATTTTTATAATAAATATTAGAATCATGTTTTTCCATATTACAACCAGTTAAGCAAACGTGCACAAAATGTACCTTAGGTTGTTGATCTACAATATTAATAGGAAAAATAGTACTCCAGTCCCTTTTGTTTTTGTTTTCAAGACATAATTCAAATTTACAACAACGAAGTTGATTGTTTTCATTTGATATTTGATTGTACCATGTTATATAAAAAAATTGATATTCATTATTATCATTTCCTTTGTGACTGATAATTGATTTAACAATAGCATACGTTGAACCATGCTCAAATTCTTCTATCTCTATTGCATCCCCGGATTTAATTTTGATTCTATTAATTGTTCCATTTTCATTTTTCACTTCATAATATATAAAATTATGGAATCTTATTTTATTTGTTATTAATAGTCCATCTATTTTCAAACTTTGATAAGCAACGTGAAGTTGAGTTTGAATATCTTCTAGATCAAAACTTTCAAATTCTTTTTTTTTTAATTTTCGGGAAAGTTTTATATTTTGTATATATTCAAAAGATGATGTTATATCTAAATAAAAATTAAGTTAATATGAAAAAAGATTATAAACCAAAATAAATTTTTAAATAAATAATACCTTCAGAAATATTAGTTGAATTATTTGTTATAAACCAATTATCGAATATTTCAATTTTCTTATAATTAACATTATTATCAAAAAATTTTCTAATACCTTCCATAGTATTATATCTTTTAATTAAATCAAAATCAATTTCTTTTTTATTGGTATGGGGAGCAAAAATTTTAAATGTTCGATGTACCATTTCTTTGACTCCAACTGATATATTTATTAAATTTCCATATGAAACTGCATGTTGAACAAGGTGAAAATTAACATGAACATTAGGTAACATATTAAACTCAGGAAACACCTATTAAGATAAAAATATTATAAGTTATAAATAATTATATTTTTATTAATTTTATAAAAAATTAAACTTACTTTAATTAAACATTCACTTTCTTCACGAAGCATAATATCTAGATTATTATAATCATCTTTATTTCGAAAATATGATGAAAATACTAATTTAGTACAATTTGCAATTCTAATCCAACATTCGATTATTTTTTTTATTAAATTATTTGAATTAAGGCTTGTTGCTGTTTTCATTTTTTCAAATACTTCTTTTTTGATATATTCTGGTGTTAAAAAACGTTGTAAAATAAATGGAAAAATCATTGCAAGTCGTTGGCAGTCACTCATATAAAATGATTTAGAATGTGATATAGGATTTTGCATTCTTGACCAATGTGATGGAAATTCAAAATATTTCCAAAATTTATTTAAATTTTTTTTTCCATTTTGTGATAATATTTCAAGTGTTGAATCCAGAAGGCGGGCAATTTTACCAGAAATTGCGTGATAAGGATCTTGTGGTATTTGTATAAATGGATTCCATTGTAATGAAGATAATGGAGATGGTTCTATACTTAATCCATATTTTGTTGCAAATTCTTTTTTTTCTTGCATATTTTTTAATAAATTATATTTTTGTCGTAAGTTTTTTATTTGTTGAAGGTAACGAGTATTTTGAAGATGATCATAATTATTATCTGATAAACTTTCCCGAGGTACAAAGCAATTGCGACATCCATGGTTTGCTCCATGTCGTTTCACACCACAGAGATCATTTCCTTGGGGTAAGTCTGCAGTGACTACACCAAGACCACCAGTTATTAAGTATTCTTCACCATTAATTTTCATCAAAATACCTTTTTCTAATTTTTTTACATCACGTAAAAATAGTTGTATAAACTCACTAAATGTTGCACCAAATGGGACGAATCCAATTATAAAGTGATTTTTTAAAAGTTTTCTTTGATGAAAGGGCATATTTCCAAATTGTAAATATACTCCACCTAATGAATGATAAACGGTACGATATGTCCCGAAGTCATCATAATATAAGTCTAAAAAAAACTTTTTTACTGGTAAATTTTTTGGATTATATGGTTCTTGGATATATTCACATGGGAGAGGTTGTCTTGATTCTATAGGCCTCGTAATGAAAACACCTGATTTTTTATATATTATTTCATTAATAAAATAATCATATTGATTAATATTATTATTATTATTTTTACCAAAAAAAATATTTAATTTTGATATTAAATTATTTTTAAAAATAAAACAAAAATCTTCTTCAACAAGCCACAAAGATTTATTGTTATTTATTTTTTTTTGTCTTTTTCTTTGTATATTATGTGGAAGTTCATTTAATTCATTATATTTTTCAATTTTTATTAGGATTTCTTTTTTATCGTTGTGAATAATTGCACGAATTTGTCCTTTCATTATATTATTTTTTGATGAATTAGACCAAAATATAACAGAATCACCAGTAAAATATGTATCTAATAATATTAATTATTAATAAATATAAAAATTAAAATTAATAAATAAAATTAAAATATTATATTATATTATATTTTATACCTTTATTATATTTTATATTGGTTATTCCAAAGAGAGGAGACTCCTGCCAAATTTTTCCGTGCCAGAATTCACTCTTTTGATCATTTTCAATTCCGGGACCAAAATAAAATAATGGAGATATTTGTGTGTTCTTCAGAATTGTAGATATATGGTCAAGAATTGAAATAGAATATGCTATTTTTGTAAATTGTGAGTTAGATGGAACTTTTTCTTTATTTATATTTACAATGTTTTTTCTAATTTTGTATAAGGGGAGGTACTTATTTTGCTCTTTTAATGTTTGTATATTATTGGGTATATCTTGAAGATTAAAATCTTCATTTTTAAGAATCTTTATAAGATCTTTATAGGCATTTCTTCCTATCATATGTTTTGTAATCCAAGTAAATATCATCATAGTTGAGATATTTTTAAAATTACCCGTTTCTTGATCATCTTGATTGTTATCATTGTCAGAATATTCTTGGTTATTTCGATCATCATTATTATCAGAATATTCTTGATCTAAATCATTATTAGAATATTCTTGATACTCTTGATCCAAATCATC
>PQFF01000568.1:21064-39773 GCA_003547095.1 Diversispora epigaea | reverse complement strand
AGAGATTTTATAAACACATGATTATTTTACCAAATAATCACATAGAATCACGTGAAATCATGTTTATCCTCTTATTAATCACATTTCCCTAATAATAAATCAAACCAATCGGCCCATATGATTATTCGGTATTAATATTATAGTGAATTCCGAAATAACAAAATCGTTTAGAATCAAGAATTACTACACCAGCCTTCACCAAACGAATTTTCCAATTGTGTAAGTTCTTTCGATCTATTGAATTCTTTAAGATATTATATCATTGCTTATTAGGATATTATATCTGATATAATATTTACTGATATCGGAGTATTTAAAAATTTTAACACGGAACGCGTTAAACCTTTCAATGATATGTAAGTACGAGATGCCATTACAGATGCTAAGATAAATTTATGCAGCATTTGCAGTATTTCGAACCCATTTGAGAATAATAATTTCGAATTTAGTCTTTTCCACTTGTTCTGAATATTCAAGAAAAAATGTCATGTTGGATTTAATTCGGAGAATGAGGAATGCTGAACGTTGTGTTGATGAACGAGTTGCACTTGTTTGAGTAAGTTAACGAATTCGCTTTTATAATTTTATTTGCTAATCTATTAATTATTATTTATTATTAATATAGTTATTATTACTACAGTAGGGACACCATAAGCCATCAACTAATTTTTAGGTGGCGAAATTTCAAAATCAATATATCATGTGATTTTCATGTGATTTTCATATGATTTTCATGTAATTTTAAACGATTTAATTATTTTATTAAATTGTTACATTTTCATTAATTCGTCTATGCGACTTATTATTTTTTATAGCATATTCTGCCATTTTTCCTGTTAAACCATGTCTATATGCATCTATCTAACACCAAGATAATCTAGCATAAGCTCGCATGGTTTCTATTGATATAGAATTAAATGCAAAAGAAAGATTTTCTTTTAGTGATCGTAAAGTATATTGACAGTGATTATGGGTATATTTCTTAGCTGCACCTCAATACATTTCGATCCAATTTAATTCAGGATGAAATTTTGGATAAAAGATAATCTAAAAAATAAAGAATTAATAAAAATGTAACAAAGAATAATCAAATAAATCATAAAAATTTACCTTGTGACCTCATAATTCTACTTCTTGTCGAATTAATCCTTTTTGTTGCAAAAAATCTGGCTGATTGGCAAGCAAACGCCGAGNTGATTTTCATGTAATTTTAAACGATTTAATTATTTTATTAAATTGTTACATTTTCATTAATTCGTCTATGCGACTTATTATTTTTTATAGCATATTCTGCCATTTTTCCTGTTAAACCATGTCTATATGCATCTATCTAACACCAAGATAATCTAGCATAAGCTCGCATGGTTTCTATTGATATAGAATTAAATGCAAAAGAAAGATTTTCTTTTAGTGATCGTAAAGTATATTGACAGTGATTATGGGTATATTTCTTAGCTGCACCTCAATACATTTCGATCCAATTTAATTCAGGATGAAATTTTGGATAAAAGATAATCTAAAAAATAAAGAATTAATAAAAATGTAACAAAGAATAATCAAATAAATCATAAAAATTTACCTTGTGACCTCATAATTCTACTTCTTGTCGAATTAATCCTTTTTGTTGCAAAAAATCTGGCTGATTGGCAAGCAAACGCCGAGTGCAACAATTAATAATATCTGAATTAAATTTTTTTTTTTGACAAGCCGAACAATCAAGCATCAAATCATTTTGCCATAAATTTCTTTCTTTAAGAACCCATTCAATTCCTTTAGGCTCACCACGAAGATTAATTTGTTGTTTTGTTTTTTTATCCATGATGAAAAAATCTTCTTCAATTACCATTGATTGCCATTGTCCATTCCAAATTGTGTTGCGCATTTTTGGTACTGAACTTCCTGGTCCTTTGTTCATTCTGCTTACTAATAAAGCATCAGCTGGATAAGCTGTATGTGAGGTTGCATTATCAAATGCCCAAATACCAATACAATTTGGATGTGTTCTTTCAAAAATATCAATAGCCTTATGTAATTGAGCAACTAACTTTTCTCCATTCCAATAACCATCCCGATTGGCACCTAATATTATCTTAACTCTTGCTAAATCTTGATCATCTTTTAAAGGTCCAATAGTTTCAGTTAAAAAATCAGAAACATGAACTCCTTGTCCTTGTTCTTTTTTACGTAAATCATGTTCTCCTTCAGGATCCCAAACTGCACGTGGTCCATCATAAGTAAAAAATGTTAATTCATCATATGTAATCCATACATGTTCTTTTTCTCCAGGTTCCAATATTGGATAAGTTCTTTCTTTACATTCTTTATCATGCCATTGAGACATAAATCACTCATAATTTTGAACCATTTCAAGAAAAACTTGATGATATGCAATAACATTTTCACAATTGTGACCATCAATATATGTGCCCTTTTTGTAACGGCTAAGTCTAAAGCCCATTTTGTGCATCCAACGTCTCATGGTTCGAACAGAAATTGTTTGCGGAACATCAACATGTAAATCGGGAAGTACTTCTTCTTCAAAATATTTCTTAACCATTGCAGGATTAACATGAAATTTGTTGAAACGAAGATAAGTGGCAATACGAGCATAAATAGATTCATCATAAAGTAAACTTTTTGAAGGCAGTGTTCCACGATAACTTGGAGGAATAGGGTTTCCTATTCCCAGAATAAATTATAAAATAAATAACTAAGCAATAAAAAGCTAAACCATTTGTTATTTTTCTTTAATTAGTGATAAGATTAAATAAAATAAATAATTTATAAAAAAAAAAACCACCTTCGAAACAATATTCAGCCCATTTCCGAATACAACATGCACGATATTTTTCACGTCGATATATTTTTGCAACTGCTAAACTTGCTTCTATTTTCTTTTCACCTGATAGCAAAAGCTTTGAATAAAGGATTACAGAAGAATAACATGCTTTTTGACCATTTGATATTTTTTCTTTCAAAGTTTTTTCAGCAAACTTAATTGAATCTTGAATTTTTTTTTTATATTGTGGGTTACTATCTTCTTCTTTTGATTTTTCGTTACCCTCTGTCTCTTTATTATTTTCCGATTGCTCATTACCATAATCATTTCTGTCACTATCTTTATTTTGCAAGTTTTGAATTGGCTGTTCGCTGTGCACAGGAAAAAAAAGAGAAATTTTACCCGTATCGATGGCAGCTTCACGAAGATCATCAGGAAACTTTTCGGGGCGTAAATTTACAGAAAATTTACGGGACCTACAGAAATTTACGCCTAAAAAAATCAATTTTTTTGACTTTGATCACTATTTATAAAACAGGGAACGATTTTTTACTAAGATATTTCTATGACAGATCGAAAGATCTGGTTCTTGGCTACAAGATAATATGTGTTTCATTTCTGTAACATTAATATTCGCGAAGATATTCACGTTTGAAGTTTCACATTTGTGAAAAAATTTCCGTAATTCTGCCGGAAATTTACGTGACGTCATAGAAATTTCCGGCAGAATTACGAAAATTTTCGGAAAATTTACGCGGAAATTTTTTCACAAATGTGAAACTTTAAACGTGAATATCTTCGCGAATATTGATGTTACAGAAATGAAATACATATCATCTTGTAGCCAAGAACCAGATCTTTCGATCTGTCATAGAAATATCTTAGTAAAAAATCGCTTCCTGTCTTATAAATAGTGATCAAAGTCAAAAAAATTAATTTTTTTAGGCGTAAATTTCTGTAGGTCCCGTAAATTTTCTGTAAATTTACGCCCCGAAAAGTTTCCTGATGATGCTGTTTTTTTTGTCTAATTGTTCGTGGTGCAAGACCTGTATAAATAGCTGGACGGTCACATGTTTTTGCTTGTTTAAAAAGGCGATTAAAGAGCTCGAGTGCCGTGTTCTCATTGTCTAATTCTGGAGCTTCACAACTAATTAGCTCTTCTGTCAGATCTGTTTCCTCATTATTTTCGTCATCAGAATCTGAAGAAAGTGGGAGGTCAATGATTTCATAAAGCTCATTTGAAGCTTTTTGACGAGCAGCATAAAGAGCTGCATTGGTTTTTTTAAGATTTGTTCGACGTCCTTGTGTATTTTTAGATGATTGGGTTATTGAAATGAAAAAAAAATTTACATTATATTTTTACCATGTGAGTGATCACGTTTTTGAAATATTAACCAATCGNATCTTGTAGCCAAGAACCAGATCTTTCGATCTGTCATAGAAATATCTTAGTAAAAAATCGCTTCCTGTCTTATAAATAGTGATCAAAGTCAAAAAAATTAATTTTTTTAGGCGTAAATTTCTGTAGGTCCCGTAAATTTTCTGTAAATTTACGCCCCGAAAAGTTTCCTGATGATGCTGTTTTTTTTGTCTAATTGTTCGTGGTGCAAGACCTGTATAAATAGCTGGACGGTCACATGTTTTTGCTTGTTTAAAAAGGCGATTAAAGAGCTCGAGTGCCGTGTTCTCATTGTCTAATTCTGGAGCTTCACAACTAATTAGCTCTTCTGTCAGATCTGTTTCCTCATTATTTTCGTCATCAGAATCTGAAGAAAGTGGGAGGTCAATGATTTCATAAAGCTCATTTGAAGCTTTTTGACGAGCAGCATAAAGAGCTGCATTGGTTTTTTTAAGATTTGTTCGACGTCCTTGTGTATTTTTAGATGATTGGGTTATTGAAATGAAAAAAAAATTTACATTATATTTTTACCATGTGAGTGATCACGTTTTTGAAATATTAACCAATCGCAAAGACCTCACATGATAAATTTTGGTGGCGAATTATTGGATTTGATATATAAAATCATCAAACTTCAAGAGTTTATAACTTTAAATAAAATAATAATAATTTAAAATCCAATTCCAGTGAATTATAGTTTAGCTTTCAAATAATCATTTGTCACAATGTTTTTTTTAATATTACCATTTTTGTCAGAGCTATAACATTTTTAAATATTGATTAAATGTTTGATGGCTTATGGTGTCCCCCACTGTATTAATAATACTATTGTATTATTAGTGATGCAGCACATACAATTCATTGTGGATGAGAATTGCGATGTTATTGACTACTGGTTAAGATTTGAGTAATAATAATTTATTTATTATTAATGAATGATTTATAGAGTATAAGTGTGAGGTCACAGGAGCTTCCCCTTGAAGAAGGAGGCGCATGAATTTCACGTGGGATGTGCACGAGATTTTGAAGTGTTGTGGATGTCACGGGTATACTTGCATGCTAAATTATTTTGGAGCCCCGAAATTATAATTTTGAGGAAAAAAGTCAAAATAGTTTTTTATAGAAGATGAAATTATTTTACTTAAAATCTGAAATTTTTTGACCACCTAGATAAATTCCTTGATTAAAGATATATATAATTAGATATTTTTTTTACTTCTATATATAGAATAGATTCTGTATAAATCTCAAAAAGACAAAATATCTCAAAAATCCAAAATCAATTTTGAGAACATGTATAGTCACAGAAAATGACAGTAAGATGACAGTATTACCAGGATGAGTATGTTACCATCTAGATGACAGATTATTTATCTTTGTACGAAATATTTCATTCTTGTATGTTATTTTTTATCCTTGTGTGTCATCTTTAAAAATAGAAAAGATGTGTTTAGACGTGACAACAAAAGGGATAAAAGGAAACAAATTTGAAAATATATAAAATAACTGTTAATTTAGAATGAGAAAAGGGATTGGCTTATTTTGCAATTTTTATAATTTTTGATTTCTTTTGGCATATTTCGAATAATTACAAAAATCTTTCACCTAATTTGTAATAATATAATATTAATCTTTTGGTACATATTTTCATAATAAAATTTATCGCAGTTTTCAAATTAGTGCGATCATGTAAAAAAATCAGTTAATATAATTTATTTGTATTCAAATACTAATAAACAAATATCACATGATTAATGATCATTTTAACCAATAAAAATTTGTAATGTGACGAAACGACTGATCTCATGTGATCGATAATCATTTTTTAACCAATAAAAATTTGTTACGTAATTCGCAAATCATGTGACTTCCACTCGACAAAAAATCAAATATCTATATTATTTTCTTATTAAACCCAATAACTTGATATAAAATAATACAATATCGAATCATATCTATTAAGCAGTTATCTCTTCTTGCCAAAAATATATTTATTATAATTATTATTATAAAATAAAATCAATAAAATCATATATGTAATAAAATAACTTGATTTCAAAGATTTATTTATTAAAATATAACAAATATTATGTTAAAAATAAAAATATATATATATATTTGTAAATATAAAGGTTATAGAAAGCCTTTTTAATCAAATAAGTAAATGTATTTACAAGGTAATCAATAGTAATCATTTTTAGTCGTTTTGTAATCGGTTTTAGTCATTTTGTAATCAGTTTTTAGTCATTTTGTAATCGGTATAAAGACTATATACAAAGGTATTAAAAAAAAGATCAAAATGCAATAAATAGATGTGCAGATGACTCATCTATCATTAATATTTGTTTAATCTGTAAATCATATGTAATACAAATACTTTTATATATATTATATGGTTTTGTATTTGGTATTCGATTTTTATAAAAATCGATTTATATCACATGATCGCACTAATTTGAAAACCACAATAATAATAAAGATAGAAACATATTGTAACTATATATGTTCCCAAAATTGATTTTGAATTTTTGAGGTATTTCTTCTTCTTGAAATTTATGCAGAATCTATTTTATATATAGAAGTAAAAAAAGTACCCAGTTATATGTATCTTTAATTAAGGAATTTATCTGGGTAGTCAAAAAATTTCAGATTTTAAGTAAAATAATTTCGTCTTCTATGAAAAACTATTTCAACTTTTTTTCCCAAAATTACAATTTCGGGACCCCAAAATAATTTAGCGTGCAAGTATAATTGTAACAATTTAATAGCAGTAATAAATACAATATAAATTATATTACAGTTTGTAAATATTTAGATTCATAATTATTGAAATCAATGTTTCAATTTAATTAATTTAATTCAATATCATATAATAATTCTCTAATCAATTATCATAAACTAATCAATATAAATTATATTACAGTATGTGAGTATTTAGATTCATAATTATTGAAATCAATGTTTCAATTTAATTAATTTAATTCAATATTAAATAATAATTCTTTAATTAATTATCAATAATATTTTTTAATAAAGGAATATGTAATAAATGTCATCAAAATAATATTGGATACATTTGGTGCCATCCATGTAATGCTAAACTATTTTAAAAACAATTTGGTAAATAGACAAGTGAAGATAGAGAAATTGATGAATTTATTCAACAAATACAACTAAATGCAAAAAAACATCAAGAAGTTATTGAGTGGATTCCATTTGACAAACTTGAGAATGTAAAATACCTTGCTAAAGGGAGTTTTGGTATAGTATATAAAGTAAATTGACTTGATGGATTTATTGAATTTCATAAAAATAAAAAAAAGGTGTAAACAAGCTGTTTAGGATAGAAATGGTAAACAAAGTGGTTGTTTGAAAGCTTTGATAATCCTATAAATAAAAATGATTTTTTGCAAGAGGTAAATATTTCATGTTATTTAATTTCATTATTTTAAATATATAATAATTTTACTTTATGTTAATAAATATTTTAGATTAAAAATCAACTTAGGTTTCGAGGTAAAAATTCCATTGCAATATATGGCATCACTAAAAATCAAACAGAAAATGAATGTATGATGGTTATGAATTATGCAAAATATGGTAATCTTCGAAAAGTGTTGAATGACAAGTTTAAAAAATTTACTTGGAAAAAAATATATAATATTTTATTTGAAATTGTAATAGAACTTACAAATATCCATGAAATGGGCTTAATGCATAAAGATTTTTCATCCTGGTAATATAGTTAATCAAAATTTAACTCTAAGTTATATTACTGATTTTGGACTGTGCAAACCAGTTACAGAAAATGATCCAGAAAATATTTATGGTGTAATTCCATACATGGTACCTAAGACATTAAGTAAAGGAGAATACACTCAAGCATCTGACATTTATTCTTTTGGTATGGTTATGTTAGAAGTTCTAACTAGTTATCCACCATATTATTATATTCTGCATAATGAAAATCTCGCAATAGGCATTTGTGAAGGACTTAATCCTGAAATTAAGTGTGAAATAATGAAAAAATGCTGGAGTTTTGAACCTCTCAATTGTCCAACTGCTAAAGAATTGAAATCTCAACTTGAATCTTATTATTATAATGATAATATTGAAATAAGAAATCAAGTAAATAAACAAGTTAATGCAGCAAATAAATCAAACAAGAATTTTATTAAATATAATAAAAATAAAATTCACCCTGAAGCAATATATACAAGTAGACATTTGCCTTTTTTGAAAACAAAGAAAGTTAAAGTTACTACATATGGTAAATATCTATATTTTAGCAATAATTAAAATCATTTTTATATAAACTATTTACATTAGTTATTATTTCAGATACAAAACAATGGGATTTTGAAATTCCTGATGATATAAGTCAGTATTATATTTCTTGAATTATTTGTTTAATATATTTTTAACAATATTTAAATTTTGCATAGTTGAAGAAAATGAAATTCAAGAAAATTAACCTTTGTTGGGAATTTATTTTTTTTAGTTTTGATGTTATTGTATAACTTTGATATTTTTTCTAAAATTATTTATTTATTTTATTATATTTTATATTTTTTTGTTTCATTTGATCACTGGAATTATAGAGTATAGTTTTTATTTAAATTAAAACAGACCAGTATGTAATCATTTAAAACAAATTACTATTGTTTTGATATTTCAAAAATTAAAATATTTGCATTTATTTATTATTTGTGCTTATACAGTTTATAAATTATGCAAAAATAAATTAAAAATTGATGAGTTAATTTTTTTGACTTTTATTATAATTGATACATAAATGGACAATACANAACTATTTACATTAGTTATTATTTCAGATACAAAACAATGGGATTTTGAAATTCCTGATGATATAAGTCAGTATTATATTTCTTGAATTATTTGTTTAATATATTTTTAACAATATTTAAATTTTGCATAGTTGAAGAAAATGAAATTCAAGAAAATTAACCTTTGTTGGGAATTTATTTTTTTTAGTTTTGATGTTATTGTATAACTTTGATATTTTTTCTAAAATTATTTATTTATTTTATTATATTTTATATTTTTTTGTTTCATTTGATCACTGGAATTATAGAGTATAGTTTTTATTTAAATTAAAACAGACCAGTATGTAATCATTTAAAACAAATTACTATTGTTTTGATATTTCAAAAATTAAAATATTTGCATTTATTTATTATTTGTGCTTATACAGTTTATAAATTATGCAAAAATAAATTAAAAATTGATGAGTTAATTTTTTTGACTTTTATTATAATTGATACATAAATGGACAATACATTAAAAAATAATAATATTTTTATTGCTATCAATAAAAAAAATAAAATATATTAAATTTATAATTATTTTTTAAAACAAAAATTAGTGAATTTTAAATTTTTATGGTAAAAAATAAAGTTAATTTTTATTTTTATATAATTTCAAAACAAAATATAATATTTATAATAAAAAGTAAATTAATTTATTTTTATATATAATATTTATAACAATAATTTTATAGTAAAATATAAATCTTGAGTTGATTGAACATTATTTAAAATCATAATTAATAATTCTGTGGAAATTCTAGTTGCCATTTTTTTTTTATAAATTTTTTCTAAAAAAATATTTGTGTAAATTCGAATTCCATATTTTTTTTACCAAAATAGTCAAAAATACACAACATAGATTCTATAATAGCAAATTGAATTCCAATGTTGTTAATGAACGTTTTAATGTTTTATACGTAATCTCCGAAGTTTCTTACTTCATCCTTCTCCTTTACAACGCTACCTTCAAAAATTTTCTAAGGCTAATAGTTTAAAGTGATTTTGAATTACACAATCTTAAATTATTTTATTGACCGGGATGTAATGTAGGATATACTTTTACAACATAAAGTAGAAATTTTTCGATCCCAAGTTCCGTTTTTGATATTTTATGAGTATGAATATCAAGATCTTAGCATTACGCTTTTACCCAAACTATTTATTACTTATTAGTTAATTAATATTGACAATAAATTGGTCCGGAATTTTTCGAGGAAAATCACTCCTTCGTGTTTTTCTGGTTTTTTTGAAAAAAAAAACAAATAAAAAAATAAATTTTTATTTTTTGTACAATTTGTTCCTTTGACGATCACCATTTCATTTTGTAAAAGCCCTTTTGATCCAATTATATAAAATGTGATAATTAATATAATAAATGCAATATATTTTTATTGTTCAGGCATATTTCACAATTTCAGACTAGAAAAAAATTAATTAATTCAATTTCCATTAAAAAGAAAAATAACAAAAAAATAAAAATTTCTACACCGATCATTTCTAATGAACTAAATCCATTTTGAATAAGTGTAGTTCTAGCTTGAGCATCCATACATGATATATAAGTTCGAATACATAGTGCTTTCTTCTTCAACTTTGGTTCATCCATACATTCTTGACCAAAAGGTAATTCCCAAAGTATAGGTATAGTAACTTTGCATCAGATTCGATTAACTAATAATGATGAATATAAATCTTGAGTTGATTGAACATTATTTAAAATCATAATCAATAATTCTGTGGAAATTTTAGTTGCCATTTTTTTCCCAAGAAATAATGAATAAAAAAATAATTGTGTTCTATTTATATAATATTTATGATTCAATACATATTGTTTCACACACAGACCCTATATCTATACTTAAATATAATCGATAAACTTTGAAATTTTAGCCAGTTAAATTGGATCCATAATATCTGTAAAAAATAAAATTAATGGGATGGGATATATTATAAATAAGCAATAGAAAATCAAATGTAATTTTTTCTTACCTAAATTTCAAAGCAATTTTAATCTAAGCGTTAATTCAGATGAAAATTTATTTATTATTATTATTATTATTATCCATTTTAAAGAAATTATTACCTTACACGTGCTATGAGTTGAACAAAAAAATGTCATCTAATAAATGTAATTGACAAGTGGGAATAACATAATAGATAGGCTTATTCAAGATTCTCAAATAAATGCAACTAATAAGTGAAATAGTAAAGGATGGATTTGGAACAATATATAAGACTGAGGACGAACTAAAAAATGGACATTACGTAACTCATTATGATTCAACTTAGAATTTAAGATAATAATTATATCTCAGCTAGTATAGAACTTCTCTCTCAAAATAATTATCGATAATTATGATAAATGATGACGATAAGGATTAAATAAAATTATAAGAATTTCCAATTACAATAAACGATACAATGAGAAATAACTAATTCTTTAAATATATTATTTAGCAATATGCTATTTTTGATTGTAATATTTGTAATATCATTAATTATGCTTTAATAAATCCAGTAATCCACTTTCGGTAAAATAAATAAATAAAAATATAAATAAATTAAAATATTCTAAATTTTAATAAATTTTCACCCTTGAATAATATTAATAATATTCTACTCAAGAATTCTTTACTCCTTTATTTGAAGACGAAGTAGAAGTAGAAGTAGTTAATAAACTAGTTAAGAGTAATAAATAAAATTTAAAAAGTAATATTTTGTGACTTATGATAGTATCATATACGACAATCCCACATTAAAGAATTATAACCTCATCAACTAACTTTTGCTACCACAACTATTTTAGCATGACCATGGCAAATATTCTAAAATGTTTGCAAAGCAAACCCATTACTAGTTCCACATAGAATTAATTTAAAGTAGTTGTTTTACAATCAATCCAGGTTGAAATTTTTGCAGCATGTTCGGTGATCTTGCTGGCAAAATAATCGATTTTACTGATTTTTTAGGAGATTATAAATGATAACTGATATCTTTCCAAAGTTGGTTATCAAGAATCTTCCTGTAAGGCTTAATTAAATCTATGACAGTAGCGAATATATGGAAGGCATTGTTGTAATGTAGTTTTAATGTAATAATATTTTTCTTCCAAGGTTTGTATAGTATGATTCTGAGAAATTCCCCCATTTGATGAGATAATCCCAAATTTTAACTTCTTTAATTTACAAATAATCTCTCTTGAGAAGAGATTCAGGCAGAGAAGTGAGATCTAAGTTTTCAAAAATTAAACTTGGATAATTTCAATGCAAAAATTTTATTAATTTTTAAAATTGGTTTCGTTAAAAATAGCACGATAAATAAGAGAAAAATAAGTTTTTAGCTAAGAAGCTTTAGCATCAATGAGAAGATTTATTATTGATAGTAACGACTTGAGAATAACATCAAAAATTTGAGCAGTCACACTTAATATTATTTTCATTTGGCTGAATTTTTCTAACTCTTTACGGAAATATGGTGACCGATATTTTAATACATTTTATGTGCCACAAATAATTTTTTCTAGTTCAATAAAATTTTGAGATAACTTGTCAAGAAATTTTTAAAGACATTTTTATTTTTGCAAATTAATGAGATCGAACAATGGACAAATGATTTAGATTACTTTGCTGACGATCATACTTATAGCAAATGACCATCCTTGCTTATAGTAGAGTTACAATGCATATTTTATAATATGGATGCATTTATTAGCTTATTTTAACATTAGTATTCAATGTTTAAAGTTTGATTATCATATTCGAAGATAATAATTGTAATAACAATATTAAAAAATAATAAAATCAAGTTATACAAAAAATATCTGGTTGATTTATAAAAAATCGCACGTGATATAATAGAGTAAAATCTTAATATCTTCGTTTAAAATCGATTTCCAGATTTTTAGGAGCTGCAAAACCATATAACGTTGGTTTAACTTGTAATTGGTCTTTATGTATATTCGGTTCGGTAACTTTCCAAGAATATTTTCGAACTAAAGAACATAGAATACGAATTAAAATATTGTTAAGAATATTAATAAATAGACACTAAAAAATTTACCGAGCATAGCTAAGAAAACTCTTTGTTCATTTAATGAAAAATTCATCCCAATACAAATTCGACTTCCACTACCAAATGGAAAATACTTATTAGCCGTATCTCTTTCATTGGCAAATCTTTCTGGTTTAAATTTATACGACTCTTCCCATGATTCTTCGAAATGATGTGAAGCATAAATCTCTAGTATTAATATTGCGCCTACGAATAAAAAGCAACGAATAGAAGCAAAGAATAAAAATAAAGAATAAAAATAATATATAATATATAAAATACAATATTAACCTTCCTTTATTGCGTATTCACCTAATCTCGTATCTTTCTGAGTTCTTCGAACAGTGGTTATTGGAGCTGATGGATGAATTCTCAAAGTTTCTTTGATTACCATATTAATATATTTTAATTCTTTAATTTGTTTAGAATTTGGTATAATATTTTTCTTTTCATCTCCCATAATTCTAATAGCTTCTTCTCGAGCTTTTTCTTGACATTCTTGATTCATTCCTAAAAAATAAATCGCTGCTGCTAAAGATATTGACGATGTTTCATGTCCTGTTGTCAAAAATAATTTCATATTATTTAATAATTCTTCTGTAGTTAACCGTGATTTCAAATCATCTCGGGCTTCTTCAGCTTTTAACATATAATAAAGTAAATCTCTAGGTCCATCATAATCATCATCATCATTATGTTCTTTTATAATATCAAGCATAACACCGTTTAAATAATTAATTCGATTAAAAAGTTCAGGACGTCTAAATCCGGGAATTTTTTCCAGAATAGGAAAGATAACATATTTCATATCGGACATTCCGTCAATTGTTGTATCATAAGCCTTTTCTAATTCACTTTTAGTTGTTAGAATTCCCTTAATTCCCCCAAAGTTACAGTCAAATGCGGCCAAACCAATTACATCTAAAGAAAAACTATTATTTTATTTTATTTTCAAGTTTAGTAATTCACAGATAATAAATAAATTAAATATATAAATATAAATATATGAAAAATTAATAAATATACGTACCTCTTAGTGAAATGATGAATCTCCAAAGTAGGACTTTTTTCAGATACTTTATCCATTACTTCAAACAATTCTATGGCCAAATTACCAAATAATTCTGGTGGAAAACCATGAGTGAATGCTGGATTTGATACTTTTCGATGTCTCAAGTGTGCCTATGTATATACACAAAAGAAAGAAGATATAGGATAAGCGTAAATAAGCTTAAATAAGTGTAAAATAAGAAGAAATAAACATAAGGAAACTATTACTACATCTTTTATTTCATATAAAAGATTATCATATCCAATGAATTCAAATTCTGCTTTCGCCATTTTTTGATCCTAGTAAATAAATTAAATAAAGTTATTATTTATAATTATTTGATGTAACTTAAAATACAACGATACTTACATTTTTCCCCAATTTTTGAAACTCGTCTTTGTAAATATAAGGAATGTTTATGTATATATATATAGGAAAGGAAACAAATTAAAGTTCAAATTGATATTTCATTATTACTTGCTTTACCTGTTCTATGAAAAACTTCTTTCATTAATTCAGGTTTTGAAATAGCGATTATCCATTCTTTTTTTGATGTATCAAAATACTTTATTTATTAAAAATAAGAAATATCATAATAAATAATAATATAATAATAAATATTATTACAATAAAGCGATTATGCAATTTTAACTATAATTACTTTAAGTATCCCATGCTTATTAAGTGACTCAATTAAGCAATGTCTAATTACACCGAGTAAAGGTTCTCTTGCTAGATAAAATTTTAAATTAAATAGGATAGTTTGAATTAAAGGAAGAGAGGGAATTTGACGAAGCTCAGGTGAAATAATGAAAAATTTCTTAATGATGTAATATAAAGAGTAGAAGAGACAAAAATAAACTCCATAGATGATAAACATTTTATTTTATTTTTTTCAGATAAAAAAAAAAGCTGTCTTTATATAAATCATAAGTAATGAAGGGAAAAATGTCTAAATAAAGAAACTGATAATCATTTTTTATTCTTATTTTTCTTCCAATGGAGTCTTAATTATATAAGCATTATAAAAAATAGAGAGCACCTAAATCCCATATCAAGGTACCGACTTCTATATAAATTACTTAGAAGTCCAAAATTAGTTACACATACACCGAAACAAGATCCGTTTATGTTCCAACAAAACCCTCAAAAAATAAAATAAAACTACGTNTTCAGGTTTTGAAATAGCGATTATCCATTCTTTTTTTGATGTATCAAAATACTTTATTTATTAAAAATAAGAAATATCATAATAAATAATAATATAATAATAAATATTATTACAATAAAGCGATTATGCAATTTTAACTATAATTACTTTAAGTATCCCATGCTTATTAAGTGACTCAATTAAGCAATGTCTAATTACACCGAGTAAAGGTTCTCTTGCTAGATAAAATTTTAAATTAAATAGGATAGTTTGAATTAAAGGAAGAGAGGGAATTTGACGAAGCTCAGGTGAAATAATGAAAAATTTCTTAATGATGTAATATAAAGAGTAGAAGAGACAAAAATAAACTCCATAGATGATAAACATTTTATTTTATTTTTTTCAGATAAAAAAAAAAGCTGTCTTTATATAAATCATAAGTAATGAAGGGAAAAATGTCTAAATAAAGAAACTGATAATCATTTTTTATTCTTATTTTTCTTCCAATGGAGTCTTAATTATATAAGCATTATAAAAAATAGAGAGCACCTAAATCCCATATCAAGGTACCGACTTCTATATAAATTACTTAGAAGTCCAAAATTAGTTACACATACACCGAAACAAGATCCGTTTATGTTCCAACAAAACCCTCAAAAAATAAAATAAAACTACGTACAACTACCCAACCAACAATTGTCCCGTTTATCAATACAACGAAAAAAAAACCCAAACCCAAACTGGAATAAAATCACACAAAAATTCAAAACCTGTTAACAGCTACTTTCGTAATATGCAGTCTCCACCAAGTCAATTCCCACTACATGCATAACCCCTTGGCTATGCAATTCAGCCCATCGGAAAACTGCCTCCACATAACCGATGGAGGTTCTATTTTTTTTTAGCGTTGGAATTTTTTTTTGATTCAAAGTCATAGTGTCAAGTCATTTGACGATCACCGTTTCATTTTTGTAAAAGCCCTTTTAAAAAAACAGGCTTGAAACAATTATTTCATTTTATTTTATACAATTAATACATATAAAATAAAATATTTTTGTCCGGAGCATATACATTATCAGTCATACTGGGGTGCATGTAATCACGTGTACCCAATTATATCAAAGTAAACATAAGTCACAGGAGCGAGCATACTAGATGAAGCAAAAGTGCAAAAGTATCATTTTTGATACACTTGTTTACCCCCCATGTATAGTACCCCAAAAATTATTTGTATTTTTAAAAACCCGGGTATTTTACATGGTGGAAAGTATATTGCCTTACTTTAATTTCTATTGATTGTTTACAATATCCTCCATTTTGTTTTGATGTAAAGTACCCCAGGTATAAGGCAAAACTCTGAAATTTGTTAAAGACCTGGGTACTATGGCCTGAAATATATGGTAATAAAAAAGAATTAAGTAAATTTCCACATTTTATTATGAAAATCAAATAGTAATAAAAATACCTGTGATGATGAAGTAGAAATTTGTCCATTAAGCAAAATCTGAAACGTATAGAAAAAAAAAGAAAAAAAGAAAATTTGAGGAAATATTCAAAAGTGAAAATGAAAGCTCACTTGAATCAAATAGCAAAAGTAGTGATAGTAATAAAAAAAACAATGAAGAGTCAATTCAAGAATAATTTTTTTCTATTTATTTTATAATAAATAATAGTAATAATAAATAAATGTTTATAAAAATTTATAAAAAATACATCAGGAAATTTTTTATAATGAAAACCTTCAAAGTTTAATGTTAACTGTTGATTATCACTACGACATTATCCTTTGGAGGTTTTTGGTAACCTTCGAAGGTTATCAATTTTGATATTTTTATATAGTGAAATCTTATGAATATTATTGTTTTTATAGTTATTTTGTATTGGAGGTTCTTGATGACCTCCGCTTATGTTAGATATTCATAATATATCATTTCATTAAACTTTGATGGTCATAACCTATATTTAATTTTTATAAATCTCAACACATTTATTTTTGTTGTATTCGCATACATTTATAATGCAGCAATTTTAATTGATATTGTATTGTTAACAATATTCTTCAAAATTTATCGCAGCAATTTTAATGGATATTAGTAGGATAAAAATGGGAGTTTTGGGACAGCATTAGTCAACTTGCTATATTTCACACTCCAAAAACACCACAAAGCATATTAATTTTTGTACATCAATTCAATGCTCTGTCATCACTGGAACATGATCCTTTATACTATATAATTTATAATGACAATTTTTTATTTGCATCATCATTTTTATATCAAAATACATTAATTTTTTATATATTTAGAACTCATTTAATTATCCAATTTCATACCAAAAAGGATATCAATTATTTATAATATACAGCTTGATATTAAAAAAGTCCAAAAGAACCGGTGAAAGATATGAATTTAATGAATATCCTGATTTCTTTTCCATCATAAATCAAGCTTAAATTGTATACCAATATTAATTGTTATAACAGAATTCAATCTAAAGACAATTTTTTACTACTTTTCTAGGACACAAAAATGTGACCATATATCTCAAAGGATAATAAAAAATGTGTTCATATACTACAAAGGGTAATAAAAAATGTGACTATATATTGCAAAGGATAACAAAAAAAGTGTCTATATATTACAAAGGGTAACAAAAAAAATGAACCATATATCATAAAGGGTAACAAAATTTTGATAAAGATAATAAATTTTCAGTAAAGGTCACAAAATTCTGGATTAACTTTTTCAGTTATTTAGAATCAATTTTTGAAGCCCTAGCATGTAATCTATTATAGTACTGGATTACATAGTACCATTTTGATATATCGAATTAATTAATTAAACTATACATGTCGTCAAAACTATTGAATTAAGTCAGATGCAATTAAAATTGAGAAAAATTAGAGTTGAGTCAAGGCAAATTTTGATTTTTACTAGTAATTGACGCAATTAGTTGAGTCAGACGCAATTAAAAATTAAAATTTTAAGAGTTGAGTTAAGGCCAAATTAGTTTTGACAACATGTATAAATTAAACAAAGAATTTTATACACCAACCTGCCAAAAGTATCCGGACAGCTGTTTTTTTTCAAATTTATTAATAAATTTTAAAGGTAAATTGTGGCACAAAGAATAATTTAAATTGCACAAACTTTTTTTTTAAAAGAATCTCCTGATCAAGGGCTATTATATGATATCTTTTTTATTAAAGTTGAATACTTGCTTGTTCGAAAATCGTGTCTTAAATAAAGTTAATCAGAAATGTCAAATTAAATTATTAATCGTAATGTCTCTCGATTTCAATAACTATCCATCGGAAGTATAAACTATCTTATAAGAACTTGTAGCCCTGGAGTAGGGCTATAATGTTTATTAGTACCATATTTGCTGTTTTCTAGTGAAAATCGGAACATTACTTAGACACGACTAAAAATCGGATGAAATTATTGTTGAT
>PQFF01000567.1:99994-120581 GCA_003547095.1 Diversispora epigaea | reverse complement strand
CCAAGAGAGGCCTGTATTATTATGCATCCAGGTAAAAACAATGATGGATGGTGGAAAACAGATGACCTAATAAATCAAGTAATCAAATGTGCTATTCCCATATTTGAGGCACGTTTTCCAGGATGTCAAGCTTTATTTGCATTTGACAATGCAACAAGTCATTCTGCATTTTCACCAGATGCACTTATTGCTAAGTATATGAACCTTGGTCCTGGTGGAAAGCAGCCGAAAATGCGCAAAACATATTTTGGTGAAAGAATTCCACAAGACATGATCTTTCCGTTAGACTATCACATTCCTGAATTACGTGAACAACCAAAGGGATTAAAACAAATTTTAATTGAAAGGAAATTGTGGCCAAATGAAGGGTTAAAATTGGAAGAAGCACGAAAAGTAATGAGTCAGCAACCAGATTTTTTAGCACAGAAAGGACGGTTAGAAGAGGTCATTGTTGCAGCTGGACACCAAATTATATTTTACCCCAAGTTTCATTGTGAACTCAACTTCATTGAGAACTTTTGGGGTGCAGCCAAAAAATTTAGCCGGGCACATTGTGATTACTCATGGACAGGATTACAAAGAACTGTTCCATTGTCTCTTGCTTCCGTTTCACTTACAACTATTCGCCGATACGCAAGAAAAGCATTTCGTTATATGGATGTATATCGAAAAGGTCTAACAGGTCAGGCAGCAGAATTTGCTGTTAAAAAATATCGTTCACACCGTCGGGTTCCTGACTCAGTTTTACAATCAATTGATAATTAAATAATGTAAAAAGAAAAGAAAAAAATTAATAAATAAAACTAAATATTAAAAGCGATTTTTTTTTTTATAAACCGTTTCGGAGACAATGTTAAATAATCGATGTCACGAGAATGCAAATCAGCCAATAAATGATAGAAAAATCAATCACGGGTATCACATGTAGGGCGGCCAAAATATCCGGTTTAATAGTAAAGTGGTTCAACTTTAAATTGCTACTACTCCGTGAAAAATTGGTTTACAGAAAATTTAAAACCGTGGGGTGATTGAGCTTGGTCTATATTATCATCTCAAGGTTTTATTTTGTGTTCACTTTCCTTTTTGAGCAAGGAGTAGTGATTTGAATATTGTCAATTTTATTTGTTGGGACTAGAATGTACGCACTGTAGTACTTTTAAAGGGTCGGGTCTGATCTGAGAATCTGACCTAACCTAGGGTTAGGAACAGGTTAAAGACGGGTTAGGGTCATGTAATTCTATAAACTTGAAATTAAGAATTATAATTTTTTGATCCAGGTCATAAATGTTATAATATTTTGAAAATTAATCACTTGAGGTGAATTAATAAAAGTTGTTCCCTGAGTCATTTTATATATATTTTATTATTTTACTAATGAAGATTTTTTAATTAATTATTGTAAGATTTGATACGAAAAATATAGTTTGTAATAATAACTATATAAATTAATTATTAATTTATAGTATCAGTAAATTTTTTTAAACGTAAGCCTTCGAAGTCCTTCACTCCGATAACCTTCGAATACCTCCAACATAAACGTAATATTTACAAAGGTTATTGATACCGAAAACCTTTATTTTTATTAATAAAATATAATACTCCAGAGGTTATTGATATTAATAACCTTCAATAACCTTCATTTTATCATAATAAACGTAATATTTGTGAAGGTTATTGGTCCGATAACTTTTAATAACCTTTGAAAACGAAATTATTACAATAACCTCTGATATAAAAAATTTCCAGATGTATTTATAACTTGTTAACTTATATAAACTTGTAAATTAACTTGTATAATCTTGCATAAACTTGCATGAACTTGCATAAACTTGCATAAACTTGCATAAATTTGTATAGGCTCGCATAAATTTATATAAATTCGATTTGATTTAGGGGTTATACTTAAAACTCAACTCGGGGATTAGGATCATACTTTGAAACTCAATTCAAGGTCAAGGTCACATCCTTAAACTCGAGTTGATTCAATTCAATTCAATCCTTTAAGAACACTACTTATTTATAAATTAATTACAAATTTTTTTACCTATTTTCAAATTTTCTGATTTAATTTATGTTAAAAATTTTGTCTGTTTTGCTTATTTGACCAGTATAAACAATTTACTTTATAAATACTATATTTCAACTTTTCCAAATTATCTTTTCTATACTTAAATTTTGTAATCAGAAATTCACTTAAATTAGAAATCTTATTTCATAAAACAAAAATATCACTTGTATCAATACATATATAATAAAATTTCTCTTAAATAAGAAGTAATCTACTTCATTATTAAAAATATCAATCTTGAAAAATCTTCATTTTTCAGTTAAATTATAGTTCATAGAATTTTTTGAAAAGTGGTTTTCAACATTCTCAACATACTTTTTAACAGTTTCAAACAAAGAATTAAATTTATTATGTACTTTGCAATTTGTTTCAACTATATCTGACACTATTACACTCTGTTATTATATAGTCAAAAGTGTTAACAAGTATTTCTTGAATACTGAACACCATAAAGATTGTGTATACTTTTGTTTTCCTGCCTATTTGTATATCACCTCAAATCTCTGCCTATTTGTATATCACCTCAAATCTCTGCCTATTTGCATATTTCTGTCTATTTGCATATCTTTCTATCTATTTGTGCCAAAAATTTTGCCTGTTTTTTTTTATTTGATCAGTATTAACAAAACTAATGAAATTAATATTTTCTATACTTGTCAACAATTATCCTCACGGATTACCCATGAACAAGAAAGGTTTCAAGACTTACTTCGTGAATTATCTACACCTGTTAAAGGAAAATTATCCAAAAATGATATTGAAAAATAATTATTTAAGGCATTCAAAAGATATTGTCAAAAAGTTTAGCTCGGTTATATTAAAAGAAAATCTGAACTAAGAAGCATGTAACTCAAGTATATTAAGAGGAGATTTGGCATTGGTATCATTATGCTGAGCAGTTTGAAAAAAATATAAAAGCATTAGAGATAATAATAGCTAGTTTCAATTATACAAGAAATTTCAGAGCATCTTCCAGAAAATTTGAAAGAAGAGAATTGTTCAGTAAAATAGGCATTATAAAAATTTCTCAGACCCAATCTTACAGTGTAGATAATATTTATAAGCTTACTGATACCCATTATAGCGCAGTTAACTCGGGAAGTTAAATAAACTACAGATCGCGTGAACCATAGTTCACTTACACGTGACTATATAAACAAAATAATAATTGTCGATCTGAGTTGGCCAACGAATACAATGAAAAATCATGTTTTGCATTCATAAATGGATCACATGCAATTTTTCTCACTCGGAGTTGTGGTTTTTATTCTACTCATTCCATTTTAATTCTATTCATTCCATTTTTTATTCCTATACTAATCAAAAAAGGTATCAATCATTTTAAAAACAAAAACAAAGTATTGTCTCATTTGAGCACAACTTCCTTTTCTAGACAACTAGTCCCCTTTTGGTTTATTTAATGAATAAAGTCTATAATATTTTAGTTTACATTGTTCCCACCTTATTCTTGTATTGATTGTATTGATTCTAAAATTGATTTCAGGACCACATAATCATGCATTCCGATACACATATTAATGACAACTTATCGCCGCTTTCAACTTGAGACAATCATCGATGAAAAATTATAATAAAAGAAAACCAAATACTCAAGAAAACAGAAAATCACATTTCTCCATATAAATATTTAAATATTAAACCACTTCTTGTTCCGCGTGTATATTTACTTTTTTTTTTACTTTTTTTTTTTTTGAATAATCAGCAAGCGATAATAGCGCTAATTCAAATCAGCGTTACCGATATTAGTGTTAAATCAGTAAAGTTCTTTGTACATAAATTCGAAAATGCAAACCGATTTAAAAGACTCTATGGATGAGTTCTGCGGGTCTATGGAGCAATGGAGCATCGGTGCAGGAGATTCTCGTCGTCATGCCTTCGATCTTGGGCAACTGNAAAGTATTGTCTCATTTGAGCACAACTTCCTTTTCTAGACAACTAGTCCCCTTTTGGTTTATTTAATGAATAAAGTCTATAATATTTTAGTTTACATTGTTCCCACCTTATTCTTGTATTGATTGTATTGATTCTAAAATTGATTTCAGGACCACATAATCATGCATTCCGATACACATATTAATGACAACTTATCGCCGCTTTCAACTTGAGACAATCATCGATGAAAAATTATAATAAAAGAAAACCAAATACTCAAGAAAACAGAAAATCACATTTCTCCATATAAATATTTAAATATTAAACCACTTCTTGTTCCGCGTGTATATTTACTTTTTTTTTTACTTTTTTTTTTTTTGAATAATCAGCAAGCGATAATAGCGCTAATTCAAATCAGCGTTACCGATATTAGTGTTAAATCAGTAAAGTTCTTTGTACATAAATTCGAAAATGCAAACCGATTTAAAAGACTCTATGGATGAGTTCTGCGGGTCTATGGAGCAATGGAGCATCGGTGCAGGAGATTCTCGTCGTCATGCCTTCGATCTTGGGCAACTGATATTAAAAGCAAATCCAAACTCCAGGGGCACAGATGGATCCACTCGTGGAATTTTCATTATCGGTGATCAAAGTTCTTCAAAATCTACCACCGTGAACAGTATCATTAAACAAGTTGCTCTTCAAATGGGCAACAATACAGTCACTAAAATCAGAACGTGGATTGAGCATCGATACGATCCAAAGTTGGGGAATCCAAGGTATGATCTAAAGATAGTACATAATTCAGAAGGAACAGAAAGAGAACTTGTTAGAGATGGCACTCTACAGGATCTAACCACAGAATTTACGAAACTCAACGAGAGACATATAGAAGACACAAAGGATGCTCGAATTATCATTCACTCCAATATTCCATCCTTTGCAATAGACTGCTGTGACAATCCAGGATTGACGCCGACTAATCCTGAAATACAGAAAACTACCGACAATATTACGCGTCGTACGTTAGAAAAGGTGTTGGAGCGTCAGGAATCACAAAATGATAGTGTAGTGTTGCTATGCATCTCTGCCCTAGTTTTTGAAAATCCATCTTGGCCGCGACACATGGACCTGATAAAACAAATTAATAGTGATAATTTGATCGTCCTTGTAACAAGGATGGATCAACTCAATATACAAGGAATTTCCCAGGAGATAAAGGGTGCCCACGGTATTCAGGGTAGCAAGGGTACCCAGGGAAATAAGGGTACCCAGGGAACAACTATTCGCTGTAGCCCCTTGGATATCCTCAAGCATATTCGTGCAAAAATTGAACAACAAGCTCAACCTCATGAATTTCCAGATGGCGTGCAGTTTCATTATGCAGCTTCCAGCAGCAAAGAGTGGGATGTCCTAATGAGGGAAGGGTGGAATGAATTCGAGAGATCGGAACGAACGAATAACGATGAGATGATTAGAATTCTTTGTAAAGATAAACGTAGATGGCTTGATTACGGAATTGATCTTATTGAAATAAATCCGAAACATAAAGAGGAATTCGCGGAGTCTGTCGGAATGAATAAATTACAAAACAGATTGCTTCAGAGATTGCACGTTCATATTTTGAAGGCTACGGAAGAACTTATGAATCTTATGACTGATTATAAAACTCAGACAAAAAAGAAACTGGATATGATGTCAAAAAACATTAAACAATCCAAAGATCAATCTGAATTGATACCTGAATTCTGCAAACAGTTTGTAACGGTGTTTCAGACACTTTTTGCTTCACCGCTATACTCCCCAACGATTCACTCTGATCCTTGGTTGAAAGACTTTTGCAACGGGATAAAAAGGGCGCGGGAAACTATTAAAGACTATGGATGGTCCTTGAAGAACATGTGGAAAATCTTCGAAACTCTTAAAGGCTCCGACGGATACGCGGAATTTCCACCTGAAGAATTTCGAGGCTCGGATTTTCAGTTATACATGGATGATATTGAAGATTACATCAAACCTGCTGGTAAATGTTTTAATACGGCACAGATGCTAGTACAGCGGCTAACGCAAGAATATACCTTGCGATCAACATTAATAGAGCTGTGTGAACTTGATGTTGATGAATTTGTTTCACGTCAAGTACAAGCATCAACGTCAACCCAATTAAGTTTTGGTCAGGCCATCGATCAGAAGATCAGTGAAGACTATGGCCGGATTTTCCATGCACATGAGAAGAAGAATGTTGACAGAATTACAGGAAATTATGTCGAATTATTAGGAGGTAACCAATGGGTAGCAGTCTTTGGAGCTTTATGTCTATTGCTACACGCAGAATTTACTATTCGTATCATGCGCGACACTGCTTTTTCTTCCTTGCTACAAACGCAGAGCGATGATCCTATGAAAGGGTTATTGGTCACTAGATTTGAACGATACTGGAAAAATAGAAATAAAAATTTGATAGATCAGGAAACCGCGGAGAACCAAATTGCAAAAATTATGGTAAGGATGGGAAAAACGAATTACAAAAATTCTTCATCTACAAACAAAGTACCACCCATTGAGGATATATTGTGGGCGCTCTATACCATGTTCTTTGATCGTCCATACAATCATTTTAAGGAGACGCTGGATGGGCGTACTGATCTGTTAATGATGACACATGCCACATCACTTGTTCACTTTTATCAGTTAAGTAGCATCTGCGTGCATCAAGATATAGGATATCTGATGAAATGGGCAGCAAATAATCCGAATTCAGAATATGCGAGAGCTTTTCTGGTTAAGGAGGAAGATGTCCTGGATAGTATAAATGCTCTTTTGCGAGTAGATATTGATAGTGTTTTCATGATAAATTCTATTCAAAACCTTCAAAAGTTCATGAATAATGAAAGAACTAATTATGAATTAGGGGAGAGCCTCCCGATCTTTTCACGCCTCTCGGGAGCTGCAACTGATCGTGTTAGATCCAGTGTAATGGGACAACCACTAGAAGCGGTAGACAAGGTAAAGTTATTCATAGACTTTGCAGATATGGGCAAAAGTCCGGACTCATTTGACCAACCAGAAAGTAATACCAGTTTTGCCGAAAAAGAAAGAACTTCTGTTAATTATATCTATAAACGTCGTCTGACAATGGGGATTACAAGTAGTGTTATTGATGCCATTCAGCAGCTTGCTAGGGTGCAATACGAATACAGTCATCAACAAACTGCCCCAGCACTACAACGTGAACTACTTGGTCGTGTCGCATCCTTGATGCTTGGATATGGATATCCTTACCACCCTGATGTTCGCCCTTCATCAAAATGGTACCTATCGCCAAAGGTGATTGTCCAATTTCTTCTGGCAAACGAAGATTTCCTATCTATGCATCACTCGCCTGAGGAACAACGCACGCACGAATATAATGTTAAACTTGATCCTCGGATATTAGAATCACCGATTGTCAAACGCATCTTCTCCTTGGGCAACGATGAATTTAAGCACAAAACAGTATCAAACCATATCAAACGGCTTGAACTAGCAAAACGTGATGAAGTGGATGCATATATAATCGAGTTTCTTGCCGAAGACCGATTCGATTGGAAACACGATCAGGTGAATATGCATAGAAAATTGAATGACTTTAAAAATGAAATAAAAGAATATAATAAATGGCATGATTATCTTGGAGCATACAAAGAAGTTGCTGAAGCAGTATTACTGGGTAGGGGGAATCTTCTTCCTAAAATAGGATCTGGTTGGAAAGAGACTAACGAGTTTAATGAATCTAACGAGCTTGATGAATTTACCGATGAGGATAACGAACGTGATGAGACTTCATCTACAACGTCTGATTCATTTGATAATTCAACTTTCGAAAATAATCCATTAAAATCATTCTATAACAACTCTTCTAATTCCTAGAATTGTATTTTAAATCTTATCTGAGTCCTTGAGAAAAGTTGCTTGAAATATATATTAAATTTTCATTTAGATTGAATAAAAATTCATTGGGAAATTAAATAAATTAACCGTTTTGCTCTGGATTTGGATTCATGAATCTAATTTCATGTTCTAAAGCTTGTTTTGATTTTGCATTTTCAACCTTAATTTTATTCTTGTTTTTAAGTTCAGTAATTCAACTATAAGCTTAGAATTCTGTTCTTCTAATAAATTGATTTTAGATTGTGCGTTTGCCATTACTTTATACATGTAGATATATTCAAAAGCTTGGAATAAATCCCAGAAATACAAAAGTAAACACGGTTATATATATTACATAAAAAATAATTCATGATACGTTGTATCAAAATCTTTATTAATAAATATATAGTATAAAAATATATGATAAATAAAAAATGGAGTAGAAACTGTAGTACTCTCTTTTATTAATCTTTGCAATGCAGATATTGATGCAAAGATAGGTTAGTAATTGTTAAATTGTGCAAAAGTAATCAAGTTTCTATAAATTTAGATATTTTCATTTAAAAATTGTACTGGAATTTCAGTAGATTGGAGATGTGTATATTAACCATATCTTATTTAATTCATTATCTGCATTATAATATCAAATTGATCTTTGTTTGGTTTAAGTCTGACACATCTAGAACAATTTTATTTCATTATTAACTTTTTTTCGTATAGTACAAATTAAGCAAAAATATTCAATATATATAAGCTCAAAAATTGTTTCCCAATATTTTGCTACAAACATAATATCTGGATGTCATAAATTCATTCCCTCTTAGCACTATAGCACTAGCAACACTTTGTTTTTCTGATATACTATACTAATGTACCAATAAATTAATATATCTCCTTACTTAATGTTTTTACAAATTTAGAACTGAAAGTGAAATTGGTTCAAATATCTTTTAAAATATTAAGAATTTTTACAGGTCGAAATATTATAAATCTAATAGATATCAGGTACCAGATATCTATCAGATTTTGACCCATGTTTTTCAATTACATTTGTAATACTTTCTTCAGACTTTTTTAAAGTTCCATTATAAATTAATTTAGTATATATTAATTTATTTTCAAATTTATTACTGGTTAAATAGAAAAAAATAAGATAGTTTTTATTATGAATAGGATTTCAATTGACAGTTAAATTTACTAATATTTATTAAGTATGGATAATCAATTTTTTCTAATTTATAATAGGAATTTCCATTTTATGAATTTTCACAAATAGAATTTTAATTTTAAATGACCAATGAGACCTCACGCAGGTCAAAATATTATAAATCTGATAGATATCTGATATCCAATATTAAGCAGAAAATTGTACAATATTGGATATATATCAAATATCCGATATGTGCTTTATACATGTTGTCAAAACTAATTTAACCTTGATTCAACTCTTAAAATTTCAATTTTTAATTATATTTGACTTAACTAATTACATTAGTTACTAGTAAAAATCAAAATTTGTCTTGTCTCAACTCAGGAATGATGATTTACTGTGATTCACAGAAAATCACAGTATCACATTAAAATACATCTAAATACAGAACTTATTTTATTTGTTACCAAATATCATATAATTTGAAATATTGAGAATTTTTATAATAAAGATCACAGAATCATATAATTGATATAAAAGATAAAATTTATCTCAAAGATTACTCAATAATGAAAAAAAATAATTTCAGGGCCAGGTTCGTTCACATGATTTTAAACTGATATCTATTAATATAAACTAATCAAACCTTAAAAAGGTCATGTAGACGAACTTGGTCTTAAAAATATATCACATAATATCACAGAATTTATAATAAATCAGTACATAATTGCACAAAATGGACAAAAAAGATATCACATTAATGCGCATAATTTATATTAACCATATACAGAATTTGGTCTTAGCTATACATGTTGTCAAAACTATTGAATTGAGTCAGATGCAATTAAAATTGAGAAAAATTGAAATTGAATCAAGGCAAATTTTGATTTTTACTAGTAATTAACGCAATTAGTTGAGTCAGACGCAATTAAAAATTGAAATTTTAAAAGTTGAGTCAAGGCCAAATTAGTTTTAACGACATGTATAGTCTTAGCTATACATGTTTCCAAAATTGATTTTGGATTTTTGAGGTATTTCGACTTTTTGAGATTTATACAGAATCTATTCTATATATGGAAGTAAAAAAAATATTCAGTTATGTGTATCTTCAGTCAAAGAATAAATCTGGGTGGTCAAAAAATTTCGGGTTTTAAGTAAAATAATTTTGTTTTCTATGAAAAACTATTTCGACTTTTTTTCTCGAAATTGCAATTTCGGGGCCCCAAAATAATTTTGCATGCAAGTATAATCTTAGCCACCACAGAAAATCATCGTCCCTGTCTCAACTCCAATTTTTCTTGATTTTAATTACATCTGACTTAATTCAATAGTTTTAACAACATATATAATATGTTCGATATCATATAGGTGAATTTGGTTCCATTCGATTTTGTTACACAGATCATAAAAATTCGTTCATATTAAAAAATTTTATTTTAATATTTTTATGAGTACCGTAATACAATAAAATAAAACAAATGATAAGATAGATCCTGTGGTATGTAAAAAATTTTCTCGAACTAGTGATTTAAAATATTTTTTATTACTGCGAAGTTAGTTCTAAATCGGTTCTAAATTAGTTTTTGGAATCAGTTGAAATTAGTTTAAATTGTTTTGAAATCTTTTTAGTTAGAAACTCTGTACGAATTAAACCTTTATTAATATAATATTATATTTCTTGCCTTTTTAACAAATATGTATTTATAAATATTATAATGACTAAATTATTCTTAATAAAATTTAATAAAATTTAATAATGAACAAAATTCTATTAGTTTAAATATTTCTAGTAACTATGTTAATTGAATCAGATGAAAATAGTAATTATACTATTTATTATTTTATAAAGAATTATATTTGTTTTTATAGAATATAATAAACTATTTAAAAATTTGTAAATAACTACATCAGGAAATTTTTTATATCGGAGATTATTGTAATAATTTCATTTCAAAGGTTATTGAAGATTATTGGACCAATAACTTTCACAAATATTACGTTTATTATGATAAAATGAAGGTTATTGAAGGTTATCAATATCAACAACCTCCGGAGTATTACGTTTTATTAATAAAAATAAAGGTTTTCGGTACCAATAACCTTCGTAAATATTACGTTTATGTTGAAGATATTCGAAGGTTATTGGAATAAAGGACTTCGAAGGTTTACGTTTAAAAAAATTTACTGATGTATTTAAAAAAAACATTTGATCAAAATTATCCCAATTTATCTTATATTGAAGCAACATATAAATCTCAAAATACAACCTTCAGTTTGTGGTATAATATAATATCTTTAGGATATTATCTTACAAATGTTGTTAAGACTCAAAAAAATTCCAAAGAAGAAAATCAGTATTGGATTCCTGATGATTATATTGTTGAGACTATATTTGCATGCAAAATTATTTTGAGATCTCAAAATTGCAATTTCGAGGAAAAAAGTCAAAATAGTTTTTTATTAAAGACGAAATTATTTTACTTAAAACTCAAAATTTTTTGACCACCCAGATTTATTCTTTGATTAAAGATATACATAACTGGATACTTTTTTTACTTCCATATATAGAATGGATTTTGCATAAATCTCAAAAAGTCGAAATATCTCAAAAATCCAAAATCAATTTTGGGAACATGTATAGTTAAGACTGAAGTGGCAAATAAGAAATTACGTTGTTATATAAAATATATTTCAAATAAAATAGTAAAATATATTATTTTTTGGAAAGAAAATACTGAATGGAGTGTTCATAGTGAAAAATCTATAACGGAGATGGTTCTTTTATATTTAAACCCTATAAAAACTATGATATTTAAAATATACTTAAAATATATTTAAAATATATTTCATTAAGTATTTTTTAAGTATTTTTTAAGTATATAAGAAATTACTTAAAATATTGTTATTTTATACTTAAAATATATTTAAAATATATTTCATTAAGTATTTTTTAAGTATTTTTTAAATATATTTAAATATATTTTAAGTATATTTTAAATATATACCTAAAACATACTTACTCATTATCTAAATTAAGTATTTTTTAAGCATATTTTAAGTATAAAATAATAATATATTAAGTAGTTTTTTATAAATACAATTAAGTATATTTTAAGTATATTTTAAATATATACCTAAAACATACTTACTCATTATCTAAATTAAGTATTTTTTAAGCATATTTTAAGTATAAAATAATAATATATTAAGTAGTTTTTTATAAATACAATTAAGTATATTTTAAGTATATTTTAAATATATACCTAAAACATACTTACTCATTATCTAAATTAAGTATTTTTTAAGCATATTGTAAGTATAAAATAATAATATTTTAAGTAGTTTTTTATAAATACAATTAAGTATATTTTAAGTATATTTTAATTTATTTTAATAATATTTTAATAATATTTTAATTATATTTTAAGTATTTTTTAAGTATATGTATTTCTTATAAGGAAAGGTATTTATAAATTTTAAAAATTATTTAAAATTTATATAATAATTAATTTTTTTTATTTAGAAAATAAATCAATCTATAACACGATTGTCGAGATCTTAAATTTTTGAACTAGATATTGAAAAATTGTATCAATATAGATTAGAAATTTCTAATACTTCAAATATATCAACATTTAGAAAATGTCTATTATCTGTAATACAATTCAAATCAGGTCAAAATAAACGTTTTGCATTTTTTAATAAAGATTTAAAAAAAAGTCTTTCTTCTTTAATTATGAAACACAAAATAATTACACCAAACTGGACAACAGTTTTTGTTTGTAATATTGAAATAGATTTTAATAGTGAAACTATTAAATTAATTTATAATAAGAATATTAAACACGAGAAATTAGATGCTATTATACATGCATGTAATAAATCTTTATTGGCAAGAGATAGATATCAGCGATTAGCTACAATTAAACCTCATCTTACTCATAAATATCTTATTGAAGAATATAGAAAATATATTACAAATATTATTAACAAAAAAATTAGAATAGGAATATTTAACATTAATAATATGCAATTTAATGATAATAATTTAGATATATTAGAACAACCAAATGAAGAAATACTAGTTAAAAAAACTGAAATTGGATGTGGTGCTTATAGATCAATCAAAACTCTTCTTGAAATATTAATTCCAATTTGGAAAAATACTTCATCACTGGTTTTAAAAGAAGGAGATACTATTAATTTTAAAATTGGATGTGACGAACATAACGTTAGATGTAAACAAAATCATATAATGTTTATATTTTGTTTGTTAAATGAAAAAAAAAAGGTTTTAAAATCCGATAATCAATATTGATAATTAATTTTTATTTTATTTATTAATTAAAATATACTATTATCATTATATTAAAATTAATTAATTAAAATATATTATTTTATTTAAAATTAATTAATTAAAATATACTATTTTATTTAAAATTAATTAATTAAAGTATACTATTTTATTTAAAATTAATTAATTAAAATTTTTATTTATTTATAGTATTTGTTTATATGTCGAACGTGAGAAATATGATAATTTAGCAAAAGTTAGTCAATTATTTCATTATCAATTACTTGATTTACAAGATAATGGAATTATTAATCAAGATGGTATTCATTAGGCAATTGAATTATTTTTTGTAGGGATTGGAAAATAATATATATTATTATGAGTTTAACAGCTCCAAACTTCAAATATTTTTATTTATTTTGTAATTGTGAAGTATTATTACGATGAGATATGAATAAAACATGGGAAAACGAAACAAATACAAAATGTAAGTTTATTTATTATATTAATATTTATTATACTAGGAAACGGGAACCGTTGTTAGTCTGGAGCATAAAGTGAAGCGCGCGAATATAATTTCATTAATTATTAATTAATTAATAATGACTCATCTGATTAATCAATAAATTTTTAGATTGATAATGATTTGATAATCATGAAAATTTGTTTTTATTTTTATTTTTCAAAACGTGGCGCTTACCTAGCGCAGCGTTATAACTGGAAATCCTTATGTGAGCTCATGTGATACCAATTTTCAACTTTAATGCGTAAAAGTATAATGTCCTACGCTTACGCTCCGGACTATTAAATTAATAATTAATTGAAATTTTATATAATATAAATTTATAGGTGAAAAAAAATAATCTTTATTTCTAGCAATTAATTATAAAAATTATTTGTCTGATGAGTTACATTTGATGTTACATATATCAGATATCTTAATGGATTGTTTCTTTTCTGATATGATAAAAAAAAAAGAATTTTCAAAGAAAATTAAACCAGAAATTAAAGCTGCATTTAGAAATATTAAAGTTCATTTTCACTAATCGAAATGGTCCAATTCGGCTAAAATTCGGCTGTGCGATTTTCAGCCGAAATATAACCGAAAGTCGGACGAAATTTTTCTTTTTTTTTTGCCGATTGTTATGTTGATTGGCAGCCAATCGGCAAAAATTCGGTAATAAAAATTCTGATAGAAATCAGAAAGAAATATTCAACAATCGGAAAGAAAACGGTAAGTAAATTTATTCAAAATTCTGATAGCAATCAGAAAGAAATATTCACGAATTGTTCAAAATCCGGTAAGTTAATTTATTCAAAATTCTGATAGCACTCAGAAAGAAATATTCACGAATTGTTCAAAATCCGGTAAGTTAATTTATTCAAAATTCTGATAGCACTCAGAAAGAAATATTCACGAATTGTTCAAAATCCGGTAAGTTAATTTATTCAAAATTCTGATAGCACTCAGAAAGAAATATTCACGAATTGTTCAAAATCCGGTAAGTTAATTTATTCAAAATTCTGATAGCACTCAGAAAGAAATATTCACGAATTGTTCAAAATCCGGTAAGTTAATTTATTCAAAATTCTGATAGCACTCAGAAAGAAATATTCACGAATTGTTCAAAATCCGGTAAGTTAATTTATTCAAAATTCTGATAGCACTCAGAAAGAAATATTCACGAATTGTTCAAAATCCGGTAAGTTAATTTATTCAAAATTCTGATAGCACTCAGAAAGAAATATTCACGAATTGTTCAAAATCCGGTAAGTTAATTTATTCAAAATTCTGATAGCACTCAGAAAGAAATATTCACGAATTGTTCAAAATCCGGTAAGTTAATTTATTCAAAATTCTGATAGCACTCAGAAAGAAATATTCACGAATTGTTCAAAATCCGGTAAGTTAATTTATTCAAAATTCTGATAGCACTCAGAAAGAAATATTCACGAATTGTTCAAAATCCGGTAAGTTAATTTATTCAAAATTCTGATAGCACTCAGAAAGAAATATTCACGAATTGTTCAAAATCCGGTAAGTTAATTTATTCAAAATTCTGATAGCACTCAGAAAGAAATATTCACGAATTGTTCAAAATCCGGTAAGTTAATTTATTCAAAATTCTGATAGCACTCAGAAAGAAATATTCACGAATTGTTCAAAATCCGGTAAGTTAATTTATTCAAAATTCTGATAGCACTCAGAAAGAAATATTCACGAATTGTTCAAAATCCGGTAAGTTAATTTATTCAAAATTCTGATAGCACTCAGAAAGAAATATTCACGAATTGTTCAAAATCCGGTAAGTTAATTTATTCAAAATTCTGATAGCACTCAGAAAGAAATATTCACGAATTGTTCAAAATCCGGTAAGTTAATTTATTCAAAATTCTGATAGCACTCAGAAAGAAATATTCACGAATTGTTCAAAATCCGGTAAGTTAATTTATTCAAAATTCTGATAGCACTCAGAAAGAAATATTCACGAATTGTTCAAAATCCGGTAAGTTAATTTATTCAAAATTCTGATAGCACTCAGAAAGAAATATTCACGAATTGTTCAAAATCCGGTAAGTTAATTTATTCAAAATTCTGATAGCACTCAGAAAGAAATATTCACGAATTGTTCAAAATCCGGTAAGTTAATTTATTCAAAATTCTGATAGCACTCAGAAAGAAATATTCACGAATTGTTCAAAATCCGGTAAGTTAATTTATTCAAAATTCTGATAGCACTCAGAAAGAAATATTCACGAATTGTTCAAAATCCGGTAAGTTAATTTATTCAAAATTCTGATAGCACTCAGAAAGAAATATTCACGAATTGTTCAAAATCCGGTAAGTTAATTTATTCAAAATTCTGATAGCACTCAGAAAGAAATATTCACGAATTGTTCAAAATCCGGTAAGTTAATTTATTCAAAATTCTGATAGCACTCAGAAAGAAATATTCACGAATTGTTCAAAATCCGGTAAGTTAATTTATTCAAAATTCTGATAGCACTCAGAAAGAAATATTCACGAATTGTTCAAAATCCGGTAAGTTAATTTATTCAAAATTCTGATAGCACTCAGAAAGAAATATTCACGAATTGTTCAAAATCCGGTAAGTTAATTTATTCAAAATTCTGATAGCACTCAGAAAGAAATATTCACGAATTGTTCAAAATCCGGTAAGTTAATTTATTCAAAATTCTGATAGCACTCAGAAAGAAATATTCACGAATTGTTCAAAATCCGGTAAGTTAATTTATTCAAAATTCTGATAGCACTCAGAAAGAAATATTCACGAATTGTTCAAAATCCGGTAAGTTAATTTATTCAAAATTCTGATAGCACTCAGAAAGAAATATTCACGAATTGTTCAAAATCCGGTAAGTTAATTTATTCAAAATTCTGATAGCACTCAGAAAGAAATATTCACGAATTGTTCAAAATCCGGTAAGTTAATTTATTCAAAATTCTGATAGCACTCAGAAAGAAATATTCACGAATTGTTCAAAATCCGGTAAGTTAATTTATTCAAAATTCTGATAGCACTCAGAAAGAAATATTCACGAATTGTTCAAAATCCGGTAAGTTAATTTATTCAAAATTCTGATAGCACTCAGAAAGAAATATTCACGAATTGTTCAAAATCCGGTAAGTTAATTTATTCAAAATTCTGATAGCACTCAGAAAGAAATATTCACGAATTGTTCAAAATCCGGTAAGTTAATTTATTCAAAATTCTGATAGCACTCAGAAAGAAATATTCACGAATTGTTCAAAATCCGGTAAGTTAATTTATTCAAAATTCTGATAGCACTCAGAAAGAAATATTCACGAATTGTTCAAAATCCGGTAAGTTAATTTATTCAAAATTCTGATAGCACTCAGAAAGAAATATTCACGAATTGTTCAAAATCCGGTAAGTTAATTTATTCAAAATTCTGATAGCACTCAGAAAGAAATATTCACGAATTGTTCAAAATCCGGTAAGTTAATTTATTCAAAATTCTGATAGCACTCAGAAAGAAATATTCACGAATTGTTCAAAATCCGGTAAGTTAATTTATTCAAAATTCTGATAGCACTCAGAAAGAAATATTCACGAATTGTTCAAAATCCGGTAAGTTAATTTATTCAAAATTCTGATAGCACTCAGAAAGAAATATTCACGAATTGTTCAAAATCCGGTAAGTTAATTTATTCAAAATTCTGATAGCACTCAGAAAGAAATATTCACGAATTGTTCAAAATCCGGTAAGTTAATTTATTCAAAATTCTGATAGCACTCAGAAAGAAATATTCAAGAATCGGAAAGAAAACGGTAAGTAAACTTGGTCAAAATTCTAATAGAAATCAGAAAGAAATATTCAAAAAATCGGAAAGAAAACTTAGTTAAAATTCTGATAGAAATATTCCAAATCCGGTAAGTAAACTTAGTTAAAATTCTAATAGAAATTAGAAACAAATATTCAAAATTCGGAAAATAAACTTGGTCAAAATTCTGATAGAAATCAGAAACAAATATTTAAGAATTGGTTAAAATCCGGTGAGTAAACGAAAATGGCTAATGTTCTTTATTAAATAATCTAAAAATAATCATTAAAAATAATAAAAATAATATTAAAATATCCTAAAATATATTGATAAATGTCTATATATTATATACTTATTGAAATTATTCTTGTTCAGCCGAAATTTTTGAACTAGAAGTACTAGCAAAACTCGGCTCGTCTTCCCCCTCCGTTTGCACGAATTTGGTGTCATAAACGACATCTTCTTGTTCATTACATGCCCAATTAGGGGCTTTCGCTGGAGGGGGAAATCATACCGCTGAATTTCATCAGAATAGTTTCGTTTCCGTTGTAATTGAGCAGTAGTACTTGAAGCTGATTTGGGATCAAGTACATTTCTGAGCAAGTGTTTTAGCTAAATATTACGCGAAAATAGATTAAAAAAAAATAAGTATTAAGGAAATTTCGGTAATAAATCAATAATAAATTAGTAATAATTGTTAAAGAATAAAAGCATTTCGGAAATAAATCAGAAATTAGTTTTTTTGCATATAATATTAAAAAAAAAGAGAAAAAATAAGTATTAGTAATATTTCGGTAATAAATTAAAAGAGAAAAAATAAATATCAGTAATAAATTATTAATAAATCGGTAATAAATCAGAAATTGATTTTTTTGCATATAATATTAAAAAAAAAAAAAAGAAAAAATAAGTATTAGTAATATTTCGGTAATAAATATCATTAATAAATCGGTAATAAATCGATAATAAATAAAAGAATATATATAATATTAAAATAAAGAAAGAAAAAATAAGTATTAGTAATATTTCGGTAATAAATATCATTAATAAATCGGTAATAAATCGATAATAAATAAAAGAATATATATAATATTAAAATAAAGAAAGAAAAAATAAGTATTAGTAATATTTCGGTAATAAATTAAAAGAGAAAAAATAAATATCAGTAATAAATTATTAATAAATCGGTAATAAATCGGTAATAAATAAAAGAATATAATTTTTTGCATATAATATTAAAAAAAAAAGAGAAAAAATAAGTATTAGTAATATTTCGGTAATAGAAAAAAATAAAATTATTAATAAATCGGTAATAAATCGATAATAAATAAAAAAATATAATTTTTTGCATATAATATTAAAAAAAAAGAGAGAAAAAATAAATATTAGTAATATTTCGTTAATAGAAAAAAAATAAAATCATTAATAAATCGGTAATAAATTAGTAACATTTCAGAAATAAATACTAACCTCCGCAGACCGCCAGGAAAGATCATAAACATTTACTACTGTTTTCGAACGATCTTCTTCGTCGGTATCGGACATTTCTGGTGAATGAAAGACGCGATCCGCCAACATTCGCAATAATGATTCTTTATCATAGTCTATAATATTAGGATTATTTTTTCTAAATAATTCTTTTGCCGCTTTAATATGACGAAGTTTTTTCTAAATTCAGAATATAATCATATAATTTAGTATATAATTGACATAATAAAAGTAATAACTGTAAATAATAAATTATATACATCATTTTGCCGATTGTTAGCATGTACACGACGAAGATCTTTCGGAAGTTTTCCAGAATTACGCATTCGCGCAGTGGCTCGTTGAGATTTATGTATACTATTGAGCCATTTCGTTAACTGCGTAACCGAAGGTCTAAATTTCGGTGCTAACGATTTTTGTAATTCTGGTATTAATTTGCGACAAATTTCGCAATTATTCGCACTAGTAAATGTTTGATCGTAGTTAAGACTAAATTCGGAATTAATTGTTTTTATAATTGTTTTCATTTCATTCTGTAAAAAATAAAAAAAATAAAAAAAATTAGCAAGAAATTGCTTAAAACCACATTCTGAATGCTAACCGAATTACTAACCCTGGCGTCTTTTTCATTCTTTTCATCATCTGATTCAGTATCTTCTTCTTCTGAATTATTGCCAAACACTCTTTTTCCTTTATTTGTTTTGGCGATTTTTTTGGATTTTAATTTTCGTCTTTTTGGACGTTTTGAAGGAATTATTTCAGATTTGGTACCAGAATCACCTGGACTGGATCTTACCGAAATAGATTCCGGAATTCGATATTTTCGAAATCGATCAAGATTTTTTATGAGCTGATTATTTTCAGCACCGAATTATTGATTAATATTTGCCAGAAAATCTATTTCATCCTTCATTTGATTTATATTTTCTTGGCTTTTTTCTAATTTTTCTTCAAAATCAATTTCCATTTGAGAGTTTTGCCTTTTAAGTTCGGCAATTTCTTTTTTTAATTTTTGATTTTCTGAAAATGAGATAAAATCTGGAAGCATATTTTGTGAAACAGAGCTTATTTCGGAAACAATGCAGCAAATAGAATATATACAAGTATTTACCAGTTTTTAATTCGTCTACTGTCTCTGGAATTGTACTTTCAAGTTCTTCCGAAAATTGTACAGTTTGAGGAGCAGAAGTCTGTTCCTTATATGATCGTGGTAGACGAATATTGTATTTTTCTTTTAAAGAAGAAATATCAACACTTTTTTTAGAAGTTTCGGAAGATTTTGGCTCATTATGAGCAGAAGAAGGTTCATTTTGTAAAGAAGAAAGCTCAACGCGTCTTTTTATATGAATTCGCAGTGTTCGCGATTCTTGAGACATTATAAGAAAAAATAAGTGGAAAGAAAAAAAAAATAAGAAATAATAGAAAGAAGAAAGAAATAATAGAAAGAAGAAAGAAATAATAGAAAGAAGAAAGAAA
>PQFF01000567.1:75266-93750 GCA_003547095.1 Diversispora epigaea | reverse complement strand
GGAGAACGCACTAGAACGGTGCGTTCTAGTACGCTATATATACGAAGCGTTCGGAGAACGCACTAGAACGACATATTTAATACGCTATATGAACGTAGGTGGTGTTCGTAGGACGCTATAGATCGGTGTATTTTAGACGCACTAGAACGTTTATATTTAATTTCTGATGTATTTATTTTTTTAAAAAAATATAAAATATAATATATTGAATAAAAGTAAATTAATAAGAATTTCTTTTTATATAGTAATGACAGATTTTAAAACAAAGAACAAAACTTTACCTTGTAAGACGTTGGAATGTAAACTTTGCAACAAGATCTATAAAAGACCTTCAGGTTTAAAAAAACATAAAAAAATAATTAAAGATCTTAATACTATTAAACCATCAATTTATATTTTACCGGAAAAAGCCATAGAAGAAACACGCCAAATGTTGGTATATCATATCAAAGAAAAATTAAAACAAAATTCAAAGCACGTTGGAAATGTTTCTGTTACAATTAGTGGTACTGAGAGTCAATTTTTTGGGGTATTTAAAGGATATATACATAATTATTTTCCTAAATCTGGAACCTACAAATGTATATTTAAAGGTGCTGACGCATATTCTACTTTGGCACATATATTAAAAGATGAAAATTGGGGAGTTAAATATTTTTTACAACATCAAAAAACATTTGTATTATTAAATTCAAATAATCAAGATTCTCTTCAAGAATCATATTTAAATAAAGAAAATCAAGAACCTGATCCACTTCAGGAACTCGACCCACTTCAAGAACTTGATCCATTTCAAGAATATGATCCACTTCAAGAACTCGATCAACTTAATATTCAAAAATCAAGAAATAATCTTAAAAAAAAAATTTATAGACCAAAACCTGTACAAATTATTATTGGATGGAAAAAAAAATCAAATCAGATATATATAATATTACATCTTCGGCAGGATTTATTTTTATTAATTTTATAGTTTCACGTACAAAAGTATATAATTCTGTATATGTAGATATAGAATAGATATTTGATGATAATATGTATATAAATATATATTAAAGAAAAAAAATGTATGTAATATTTACAATAAAATAAATAGAAGTTTTATTCTTCCTTTCATTCTCTTCTCATTCACTTTTAATTTTCATAAAATTCAAAGTTATATTTTATCTAGTTAAAAAATAATTTTAGTTTTATAATATTGGAATTTTAAAACAGACCTTTTTAAAATTATAAAAGAGGCATCAGTTATTAATGAACAATTAATCAGATGAGTGTAGGCAATTATTTCAGCAAAAATAATAACGTTGATCATAGTAATAATAATTAATATAGATCGTAATGATAATAATATGATAACGTTGGTTATAGTAATAGCAATAGTTTAGAAGATTATGATGACAAGATTATAGTAGTAATAGATGTTAACATTTTTATGTATTTTTTATAAATAATTATTTAAATAAAGACTATTTTTAATTATAATTATTTAAATTTAAATTTATTCTGTTTGGATTCGTAACCTTTTTGGTAAATGAATAGATTCAATTTCATTACAGTTATAAAAATATAACATTCTATTTTCATGTTCAAGAATATCTAAAATTGCAGATTTTCTTCCTTTTCCATTCTTTCCACCACCACCATCTTTTGTTGTTTTTTTAAAAAAATGAGAAACTTGTTGATGATTTTTTTTTTCAACTGCTGAACAAGAAAATGCTGCCAAACCAAAATGATTGTGAATTTTAATCATTTCTGGTATATGGTATACCAAAACATGAATATATGGTGTAATATCACTTGCTTGATAAAAGTCAGAATTTAAAAATTGATGTAACCATGCGTGTGTATCATTAGAAAACATTTTTGCATCAGTATTAAAATCTTTCATTGCTTTGTGAAGTAAATAAAAATTATCCCATAAATTTCGAATTTGGATTGCTCTTGAATGTGGAAAAAGTTTGGATAAATTAAAATGTTGTAGAACAGTTAATTTATCCTGTCCCATTAATGAAGTATATTGCCAAGTTGAAGATCCTACTTCGAGCCAAAAATGAAATCTAACATTAATACGTTTCATTTCTTCAATTATTACATCTCTTGCTTTATTACCCCATGTGTTTCTAGATTTTAACTCATCAATTACTAATCGCCAAAGAACATCAGTTATTCGTAACATTATGTGTAATTCATCTGGTACCCAATTTTGTAAAGGTATCATATCAAAAATTGCTGGACGAATATGTCCTCTATAACATTTATAATTTTGATGAATATTATTTATGGTTTTATTAATTTTCCATTCTAATGATAAATCTCCTTGTTGTTCTTTAGATATTTCACACCAAGGACAAAAATATTTACTGTTGGCAGCATTCAGTCCCAAACAAATTGCAAGAAATTTCCAATCTGATGAGAAGTAAAGTTCAATTTTCCATTCTCTACCTTGATGATCTTTTAAGCCCTTTTCCTTTAATGTTCTCAATTCTATAATTAATTGTTCTAAAGCAACTTGTAAAATTTCATACTTTTCAATTCCAGGATATAAAATTATAGTATGATGATTTTCTGGATAATATAAATTGTTTTTATTATTTAAGATTGCAAATGTAATCATAACTTGCTTTACTTTTCTTCCCACATTTCTACCATCTCCAGAAATTCGAAGATGTATTTCAGGATTTGATATATTTAAAATTTTTTGTTTAAGTAGATTAGGTATAAGAAATTTTAAAATATCAATAATATTTCGTCTACCACCTTTTCCAATTGATTCTTGTATATTATTAATAATTTCTAAATCATCTATGTGTATTTCAGAATTTACAGATTCATCAGATTGCAATGGTGTTAAATTAATAAGAGAAATAGGAATGAATTTATTCATTTCAATAGTTATTGTATTCCTTTCTGCTGAAACCCTCCATTCACGTGACAAATCTTGACTAATCGAAGCTAATGTTCGATATCCTTCACGTGCTACTTGGCCTTTGTCACATGCCTGTACTGTTGCTCTTGCTTTATGTATTATTTCTTCAGTATTTTCTTTGCCAATACTAATTTGATAGGATTTGTTTTTAATATCAAGTTCAATTGATTTTAATTTCGGATTGTCTTCCAGATGACATTTTTCAATTGCAATTTGATTAAATATATTACAAACTGATTTTGTGATTTGTTTTGCATGATTATTTTGTCCAGTTGGAGTTAAATTATCAAATGGTTTTAAAACTGTTACTCGTCGACATGCATCTCTTGATTGTTGAAGAATTTCTAAATGAAGTCCAAAAAGATGTGGTCCTGAATATCGTGTTTTCTTTTTTATAGTTTTCTTTATAAAAATTATTTTTTAGTTAAATAAAAATAAAAATTATAAACTATTAAAATAACAATATAAATAAATACCTGGGCATATAAATTTGCTACGTCTGAACAAGATTTATTAGATTTTACCTGATCTTGATAATCATCTCCGTAAAAAATCCAAAAAACTGGGTTTTCCCTTATGTATTTAATTTTACATTTAATTGTTTGTCTTTTTTTTTTTTNTATAATTTGGTGTCCAGCTGCAACAATGACCTCTTCTAACCGTCCTTTCTGTGCTAAAAAATCTGGTTGCTGACTCATTACTTTTCGTGCTTCTTCCAATTTTAACCCTTCATTTGGCCACAATTTCCTTTCAATTAAAATTTGTTTTAATCCCTTTGGTTGTTCACGTAATTCAGGAATGTGATAGTCTAACGGAAAGATCATGTCTTGTGGAATTCTTTCACCAAAATATGTTTTGCGCATTTTCGGCTGCTTTCCACCAGGACCAAGGTTCATATACTTAGCAATAAGTGCATCTGGTGAAAATGCAGAATGACTTGTTGCATTGTCAAATGCAAATAAAGCTTGACATCCTGGAAAATGTGCCTCAAATATGGGAATAGCACATTTGATTACTTGATTTATTAGGTCATCTGTTTTCCACCATCCATCATTGTTTTTACCTGGATGCATAATAATACAGGCCTCTCTTGGAATATCATTTAATGTTTGCATTTCTTCGGGGAGTGTAAGACGTCCACAAATTTCGGTTAAAAAATCACTAACATAAATTGAACGGCCATTACCTTTTTTTCGTAAAGGTTGTTCTCCATTTGAAATCCAAAGACTTCGACTTCCATCATAAGCTGAGAAAATACACTCGTCATGTGTAACAAAGATAAGTGGTTGCATATTATTATTTGGCCAGGTTATTTCTTCTAAATTATCTCCTGAAAAAATTGGCATTCTATATTCAAATTCACTCATTTGTTCTAAAAATATTTTTCGATAGGCAACTACATCTTCTCTCTCATGCCCATCCATATATGTTCCTTTTTTTACCTTTTCATATTTATATCCAAGCTCTTTCAAATAGTTTCTTGTAGTGTTGATATGAATTGTTGGAGATGGCGCAAATCCAAGTCCTGGTAAAATAATCTCATTCATCTGTATCATCAGCATTTGTGGAGTAATATTCCATTTATGCTCCCGAACATATGATTCAACTTGAAGAAGAATATCCTCATCCCAAAGAAAACTTAATGTTTTAACATGATTTCCACGGCGAGAATAAGGGATTTGATGAGTTTTTACATATTCACGTGCCCAAAAACGAATGCATCTAACATGATATACTCCTTTTCCTGCTGCATCGGAAACAACTTTACTTGCATCTAATTTTGAATAATTACATTTTACAAGTTGAAGATAAGTACGGATTCCATTTAAACGTATCCAAACTTCACTTTTTATTTTTTCTTCTTTTTTAATATCTAATTCCAAATTTTCAAGAGCAACCGGAATTTCATTAGTCCAATTATAATCTTTGATTTTATCATCTAACAGTTCAGTATCATTATTAATTTCATCAGCAGATTTTTCAGCATTCCAAAAGGTATGTAATGTAAAAGTTCCTTTTGCTGCTTCACGTTGCTGATAATTTTTCCTTCGTTTAGTACGGATTGAATTTCCAATGTATCGGGATCCACGTACTTTATGAGAGTCATGTTTTTCATAATATTTTTTTGCTGCTTCTTGAAGTCTTGTTACAATATTTGCAGCATCATTATTTTCTGTTAGCTTATCATAGCAATTATCGAAAGCATTATTGATATCAGAACCTTCCGATTCATTAATATTGTTATAATCTACAATATTATCACTAATGGAATCTATACTATCAATGGTATATTTAAAATGTACAGCTTTTGCTTCACATGCTTTCATTGATCGTTTTTTTGATTTTGTTGGACGTGGCATATTTAAAATGGATTTATTGAAGTAAATTAAAGAAAGAAGGAAAGAATCATTAAAAGTATTACAAAAAATCATCAAGAGTATTACAAAAAATCATCGCGAAAATTGATTTGAATAATATCATTGTAAAAAATTTTTATTAAAATTTTTTTAAAAAAAAAATTGAAGTTTTTTTTTTTTTTTATGAAGCATCTTTGTAATCTTTTCTCCTACATCAATATATCATGTGAATGCAAGCCAATAATATTACAAGATTTCTTGTTCATGTGATGAAAGATTTACAATTGAATTTTGGCCGCCTAAAAATTTATTTGATGGGACTAGGATGTACGCACTGTATAAATAAGTAAGAAGATTTGTATCTAATTTGTAAATAATTTAAATTGATACATGTCGAATGATCAAAAATTAATAAAATTTTAATATAAATCAATTACAAATTAGTCAAAAATCAACTGCCTATTTGCATATTCACAGGTCAAAATATTATAAATTTAATAAATATTTAATACCTAATATCAAGTGAAAAATTATATAATATTGGGTATCCGATATTATATAATTTTTTACTTAATATTAATATTAAATATCTATTAGATTTATAATATTTCAATTTGTAATCATTTTACTTATTTATATATCATTTACAAATCTTTTTGTCTATTTGTATATTATTCACAAATCTTTTTATTTATTTATATATTATTTACAAATCTTTTTGTCTATTTATATTAAAAATTTTGTCTGTTTTTCTTTATTTGACTTTTTAATTATTCAATATATATCAGTTATTATTAAAATTATAAAATTAATTTTAGAATTTTTATATATGAAAGTAAAAAAAAATATATTATCACATGTTTTTTACAACAATATTCTAAAGGTTAAAAAATCTTTTCTAATAAAAATTATTAAACAAATTAAATAGTATTATGTATACTTGCCGCTCAAGTTCAAAATTCAAATATCGAAATTTCAAATGTACAAATTTCAAATTCCAAATTCCAAATTCCAAATCCCAAATCCCAAATTATAATTAGTATCTTTTACTGAAATCCCAAATCCCAAATATTAGTAATTTGTACATTTTGATGTTCCAAATCCCAAATCATTTGGGATTTGAGTAATATATATAATATCTATACATGTCGTCAAAACTAATTTGGCCTTGACTCAATTTTTAAAATTTCAATTTTTAATTATGTCTGACTTAATTAATTATGTCAATCACTAGTAAAAATTAAAATTTGCCTTGACTCAACTTTAATTTTTCGTGATTTTAATTGTGTCTGACTTAATTCAATAGTTTTGATGACATGTATAATAATATTATACTGTTTCAGGAAATTTTCTTGATTAATTTATATCAAATAATAAAGTTAGATAAAAGAAACTAAGACAAATAAGTTTTTTATTATAATAAAAGTTTTTACATGCCAAGTTAGTTTGTATTACTTGTACAAAATGTAAATGTAAAAATACAAACAACAATAAAATATATAAAGGTTTCAATATAATAATGATTTTATTAAATAATAATTCAAGTTATAAAGAAGTTAAAATATATAAAATAATAAAAATAAATAAATAAATATAAGAGAATTTAAAAAATAGAGTGGAATTATTATTAAAAAACTAATAATTTAAACTGAAGGTCTTTAAATTTTAACTAAACTAATTGAACTACTAAATTCAATTTAAAAGAACTTATATTTATATCTTTTAAGTATCTCTTGTACTGCAGATTATTCTTACTATTTTTACATTAGATTGGTTCTTTTTTAAGCAATACAAATAATATTATCAATAGTAATTTTTTTATCTTTACTTAAGTATTTCCCTAGATATCGAACCTAAGTACAGTGATTTCTGAAATAAATGCACCAGGTAACATTTTGTCTTTAAAAAATTCTACCTCATAAACGATCGATTTTAGAATAACAGTTTCTATACTTATTTTAATCTTTGAGATTTGAAAAATTTTTGAGATCTGTTTAATATCAAATTATTAATTCCAATTTTTCAGAAATGGGTAATGAACATGGTAAATTGACATTTAATAAAATTTCAATTGTGACTTAAAGTTTATACAGGATAGTTATAACCAAAGAGATCATAGGGTTAATTGTCCTCCCTGAAGAGAATAAGTATATTAAATTTCATAACAATTGGATTAGTGGTTACTGAGAAATTCACTCTTGAAAATCAAAATTTTATATATAAAATAAATAAAAATTTTTTTATATATAAAATTTTGATTTTCAAGAGTGAATTTCTCGGTAACCACTAATCCAATTGTTATGTAATTTGGCATACTTATTCTCTTCAGGGAGGACAATTAACCTTATGATCTTTTTGGCTATAACTATCCTGTTCATTATCTATTTCTGAAAAATTGAAATTAATAATTTGATATCAAACAAATTTCAAAAATTCTCCAAATCTCAAAAATTAAAATAAGTATAAAAACTGTTATTCTAAAATTGATCGTTTGTGAAGTAGAATTTTTTAAAGATAAAATGTTACCTGATGCGTTTATTTCAGAAACTACTATATATATCTAAATAAATTAACAATAATAATTCTTAAATGTAATACTTACTAATTTGTACTACTAATTAACTTTATTTATAAACTTAAATATAATAATTAGTAATAAATTATACCTGCCATTCAAATTTAAAATCTGAATGTTAAAATTTCAAATACATAAATTCCAAATTTCAAATTTCAAATTCCAAATTTCAAATCTTAAATTTCAAATTATAATTAGTATTTTTTGTCAAAATCTCAAATATTAGTAATTTAAAATTTAAGTAACATGTATATAATAAATATTAATTAATGGTATCATAATTATACTTGCACACTAAATTATTTTGGAACCTTGAAATTGCAATTTTGAGAAAAAAAGTCAAAATAGTTTTTTATAAAAGATGAAATTATTTTACTTAAAACCTAAAATTTTTTAACTACTCAGATAAATTCCTTAATTAAAGATACATATAACTGGATATTTTTTTTATTTTCATATATAGAATAAATTCTGCATAAATCTCAAAAAGACGAAATATCTCAAAAATCTAAAATCAATTTTAAGAACATGTATAATTACAATATATTGTTAAAACTAAATTTGTATACAAAATTATTTTGGGATTTCGAAATTGCAATTTTAAAGAAAAAAGTTGAAATAGTTTTTTATAAAAGAAAAATTATTTTACTTAAAATTTAAAATTTTTTAACCACCTCAATAAATTTCTTAATTAAAAATATATATAATTAAATACTTTTTTTATTTCTATATATAAAATAGATTTTGTATAAATCTCAAAAAGACAAAATACCTCAAAAATTCAAAATCAATTTTAGAAACATGTATAGTCAAAACTATTGAATTAAATTAATTATAATTGAATTATACTTCAATAAATTTTTATTAATAAATTATAAGTTATAATAACAAAACAATTTAAAATATATTTATTGAAACTGACTAAAAATCTAATTTATATTAAATTTTACTATTTAGTTTATTGTTACTTAACTAAAACTAGAAACTAATGGCTATGGATTTATCAGAAAAATTTTTTACTTCTATATATAATATTACCATTATTTATATTATTCTCAATAAAAAATTATTCTATATAATATAGTGTTTCTTTTTTAATATCTTCTAATTTACAAATTAAACTGTCTTTTTTATTATTTTGTTTTTTATTTATCTGTTTGTTATTATTAATTCTTATACTTTTTGTTTTATTTATATTATTAGTGTTATTATTATTTTTCTTCTTCTTGTCTATTGTTTTAATTCCTTATAATAATTTCTATTCTATAATTTTTTCATATTTTTTATTTCATATTTTTTATAAAACATCTAAAAAATCTGCATATGTTTTCACTATAATATTTGTTACATTATTATTCCTGAACATTTGCTGTAAAATTTTATATAAAGCTTTTGAAATATAACCTCTTATGATCTTATAAATAATAATTCATTTTTTGTATTTTAGTATTTTGTAATTCTTTCCTTTATGATAAACTAATAATTGATGTAATTACATCAGGAAATTTTTTATGTCAGAGGTTATTGTAATAATTTCGTTTTTAAAGGTTATTGAAAGTTATCAAACCAATAACCTTCGCAAATATTACGTTTATTATGATAAAGTGAAGGTTATTGAAGGTTATCGATATCAATAACCTCCGGAGTATTATGTTTTATTAATAAAAATGAAGGTTTTCGGTACCAATAACCTTCGTAAATATTACGTTTATTCTGATAAAGTGAAGGTTATTGAAGCTTATCGATATCAATAACCTCCGGAGTATTATGTTTTAATAATAAAAATGAAGGTTTTCAGTACCAATAACCTTCGTAAATATTACGTTTATTCTGATAAAGTGAAGGTTATTGAAGCTTATCGATATCAATAACCTCCGGAGTATTATGTTTTAATAATAAAAATGAAGGTTTTCAGTACCAATAACCTTCGTAAATATTACGTTTATTCTGATAAAGTGAAGGTTATTGAAGCTTATCGATATCAATAACCTCCGGAGTATTATGTTTTATTAATAAAAATGAAGGTTTTCGGTACCAATAACCTTCGTAAATATTACGTTTATGTTGGAGGTATTCGAAGGTTATCAGAGTGAAGGATTTCGAAGGCTTACATTTAAAAAAATTTACTGATGTAGTAAGAAGTTTTGATTTGTATATATATATTAAGTTTTAAATAATTACATCAATTTATAGATAAGTTAAATAATATTAAATTAAAAAATAAGATAAGAAAAATATAATTTTTATAAGTAAATTTTTAAATTTTAATTAAAAATAAGTAATTTTTTAAAAAATTTACTATAATAATTAAATAAACTTTAATGTAAAATATCTATAAATTGTTTGAAGTCCTAATTAAACAAAATAATATATTTTTTTTAACAAGTAAAAATAAATTTTTATATATAATTTAAAAAAAAGTTGTTCTGAAATTAATTACAAAAATTTTTTTCATTTTTGATAAATTACAAATTAAACTTAAAGTTAAAAGTTTATATTATAGAAAATTTCTTAATGTATATATTATACATGTCATCAAAACTATTGAATTGAGTTAGACGCAATTAAAATTGAAAAAAATTGGAGTTGAGTCAAAGCAAATTTTGATTTTTATTAGTAATAGATATAATTAGTTGAGTCAAATGCAATTAAAAATTAAAATTTTAAGAGTTGAGTCAAGACCAAATTAGTTTTGACAACATGTATAGTACATATAGTGTGTGAACACAAATTATATATAAACATGTGATTGACATAATAATTTATAAAATTTTGAAATAAATAAAGTTATATAACAACATATTGTTAGTCTATTTATACCTTCAAAGAAAAATAGGAAACAGCAACTAAAGCAGGGAAGAACTATATATAAAAGATCACACAGTAGTTATATGTAATATGCTATAGTTGAAAGATTTGTAAATAAATACAATAATGAAAGATTTAAATATGTGGTTTTATTCGAAAGAGACAAAAGTGGGGTTTTAAAGAGGTTTATAAAAAACAAATCTCTATCATCACAAAGACAATTAATAAAGAAACCAATTCTTTAATTACAGGATTTTCAACAAATAAAAAAGGTTATTATTTACCAAAAATAATAATATCAAAGTATATAAATTATAATATTCAATGTCACCAAGACTTTATTATCAATTTATTACTCACTACGAGCTAAATATATTTAATAAATTTGTATTAAAGTGTATTGAAACTTATATTGATTTATATCTAACTGTATCTAACTGAAGACTGAGATTAAAGGAAAACTCAACTTGTTTATAACTAATAATTCTTGCCATTATCTATGTCGTTGCGTATGCCATCAAGTATGTTATTATGCCATGGTTCTTGTTATTACTTATGCCATCACGTTACTGATCGATAATGAATTATTATTCTAAATATACTAATTTAGGTAACAAATAATAATTCATAATACATGACTAAATTGATTTACAATAATATCATAACTAAGGGTGGAAGGCTCAATTGATATGAAGGCTGGCTCAATAATTGCGCCTTTGGCTAATTAATTTTTTTCTGGCTAAATTCAGGCGCAATTTCTGATTGGCTGGCGCAATTTTGGTCACGTGACAAAAGGTTGATCAGATAAAATTTTTAATTAATTTTACCGATATTAATATTTTAATATATTGTTTTAAAATAGCTATAACTTGGTCAATTTTAATGTTACAGAAATGAAATATATATCATATTGTAGCTAAGAACCAGATATTTCGATCTGTCATAGAAATATCATAGTAGAAAATCGCTCCTAGTCATGTAAAATTGATTTGAAATTAAAGCTAAAATTAATTATTTTTAAAAATTTAAAAATAATTATTTAATAAATTTTATAATTGCGCCAGCCAATCAGAATTGCGCCATTATTTAGCCTTTGTGCCAGAATTTAGCCATTGCGCCTGATTGCGCCGTGGCTAAATTCTGGGCTCAATTGGCTAAATTAAATCTGGCTAAATTCCTGGCTCAATTTGTATTACGCCTACTATCACTAATCATAACTATAATAAAGATAAGATATATAATTTAATAATAAATAATAAAGATAAAAAAACTAAGTTAACAATATACTAAAGGTGGAAGGCTCAATTGATATGAAGGTTGGCTCAATAATTGCGCCTTTGGCTAATTAATTTTACGCCAGCTAAATTCTGGCTAAATTCTGGCTAAATTCTGGCTCAAAGGCTAATTAATTTTTTTATGGCTAAATTCAGGCGCAATTTCTGATTGGCTGGCGCAATTTTGGTCACGTGACAAAAGGTTGATCAGATAAAATTCTTAATTAATTTTACCGATATTAATATTTTAATATATTGTTTTAAAATAACTATAATTTGGTCAATTTTAATGTTACAGAAATGAAATATATATCATCTTGTAGCTAAGAACCAGATCTTTCGATCTGTCATAGGAATATCATAGTAGAAAATCGCTCCTAGTCATGTAAAATTGATTTGAAATTAAAGCTAAAATTAATTATTTTTAAAAATTTAAAAATAATTATTTAATAAATTTTATAATTGCTCCAGCCAATCAGAATTGTGCCATTATTTAGCCTTTGCGCCAGAATTTAGCTATTGCGCCTAATTGCGCTGTGGCTAAATTCTGGGCTCAATTGGTTAAATTAAATCTGGCTAAATTCCTGGTTCAATTCGTATTGCGCCTACCATCCCTACAATATACAATAGAATTTTTTTTTGATCTGATTGGATGACATATAATCATATGAGGTAGGTACACATAGTATACAAATAGAAATTCTCTATATTATATATTTTAAAATTAAAATACTTATAAATATTTAAATTTAAATATTTAAAAATTTAATTATAAAGTTTTAAAATTAAATAATTATTATTTTAAATTATTAATTTTAAATAATTATTATTTTAAATTATTAATTTTAAATAATATGAATTAAGGAATTGTGAATTTTTTTTATATCAAAATCTGTAATAATTATAATATAATATCAATAAATTTTAATAGATATAAATTTTTAGAAATTTACATTATATTAAATTTCCATCATATTATAAGATTTACAAAAATTTTTGAAATTATTATAGAATTCTGATGTTAATATAATTTTTAGAAATTTAAATTATATTAATTATATTATGAAAATTTTTATAATTTAAACATTTTAAAATATTTTTATAAATTTCTAAAATTTTTTTATATTCTTTATTTTCAAAAATTTATATAAATTTTTACAAGATTTTACAAGTTTATATTTTGTTATATTTAAAATTCTTTGATATTATTATTTTTAATTTATCTTTAAAAATATTTGAAAAACACTATAATAAATTGATAAAAATAAGAGTATTATATTTTTTTGTAAGTTTTTAAAATATTTTAAAAATCTTTAATATAATTTAAAATATTTTGAAGTAAATAAAGTATAAAAGTTTAAAAAAATAATATAGTAAGTAAATGAAAGTAAAAGTATCACTGGTTGAAAATTTATAAAACCTATACCTATTGGGTACCAAATAGGTGTAGTATCCGTGCTTAATATCGTACACATATCGGGTACCCGATAGGTGTGAGAAAACATTTTTCACATTTATCGGGTACCCAATATATGTAAAAAAAACATTTTTCATATGGGCTGATTGCGAAAGTCTTAAAATTTTAGATCAGGTGATATCCTCTTAGCCAATTATAATTTTATTTATTTTTTCGAAGAAATTTAAAAATCAAAAAAATCTCAATATTTTATTAAGGAAACTACTTCTTAACTTCTAAATAAAAATATTTAGCATAAAATTTTACATATATTTGTAATTTTTAAAAATATTTTATTAAGTAAATAAGAGTTTAAATATAAGTAGACCTGTTAATAAGTACTTGTTAACCTATCAAACCTGACTCTAACCCATCAACCCAACCCCCTTACCCTGCGGAAATTTGTTTTATTTCTTTCTTAAAAAATTTAATAACGTTATTTTATTTTATTTTTTCTTTTATTTTGTTTACTTTACTCCAAAAGAACAACTTTACTTAGTAATCAAAATCTATTATTAATAAGTTTTATTAACTTTATTAAAAGGTAAATAAAAAAAATTTTTGTGTAACAGAAAATCAGTCAATTTTTATAATCAGCTGATATGTGTACAATATTAGGTATGGATACTACACCTATTTGGTACCTGATAGGTGTAAGTTTTATAAATTTTCAACCAGTGTATTATATTATATTTTTTTATAAGTTTTTAAAATATTTTAAAAATCTTTAATATAATATAAAATATTTTAAAATAAAAATATAAAAGTTTTTGAAAATATTTAAAAAACAATATAATAAGTAAGTAAAGGTTTATATAAACAGAAAAAATCAATTTTTTAAAAAAAAGAAACAAAAAATACTTACTAATCTGATTTATGTTTGCTTTTTGATTATTTATTTCTTTAAAAACTTTGTTATTGGCTCTTTTATTTTTGACAATAACTAACTATTTAAGGGATCGACTAAAGTGGAGCAGAGCTACGGAATTTTTTGCCAATAAGAAGATCAGTCTATTTATATAAGCCAATCTAATCCTAACTAAGTTACGTGATTGTACTCCGCTTTAACCTCCCCCTATTTAAGTAATTCAATATGGTATCAAGATTATTACTGTCAGTAGAGATGGTAGGTACAATACGAATTGAGCCAGGAATTTAGTCAGATTTAATTTAGCCAATTGAACCTGGAATTTAGCCACGGCACAATTAGGTGCAATGGCTAAATTCTGGTGCAAAGGTTAAATAATGGTGCAATTCTGATTGGCTGGCGCAATTATAAAATTTATTAAATAATTATTTTTAAATTTTTAAAAATAATTAATTTTAGCTTTAATTTCAAATCAATTTTACATGACTAGGAGCGATTTTCTACTATGATATTNAAAGGTTTATATAAACAGAAAAAATCAATTTTTTAAAAAAAAGAAACAAAAAATACTTACTAATCTGATTTATGTTTGCTTTTTGATTATTTATTTCTTTAAAAACTTTGTTATTGGCTCTTTTATTTTTGACAATAACTAACTATTTAAGGGATCGACTAAAGTGGAGCAGAGCTACGGAATTTTTTGCCAATAAGAAGATCAGTCTATTTATATAAGCCAATCTAATCCTAACTAAGTTACGTGATTGTACTCCGCTTTAACCTCCCCCTATTTAAGTAATTCAATATGGTATCAAGATTATTACTGTCAGTAGAGATGGTAGGTACAATACGAATTGAGCCAGGAATTTAGTCAGATTTAATTTAGCCAATTGAACCTGGAATTTAGCCACGGCACAATTAGGTGCAATGGCTAAATTCTGGTGCAAAGGTTAAATAATGGTGCAATTCTGATTGGCTGGCGCAATTATAAAATTTATTAAATAATTATTTTTAAATTTTTAAAAATAATTAATTTTAGCTTTAATTTCAAATCAATTTTACATAACTAAGAGCGATTTTCTACTATGATATTCCTATAACAGATCGAAAGATCTGATTCTTAGCTACAAGATGATATATATTTTATTTTTGTAACATTAAAATTGATCAAATTATAGCTATTTTAAAACAATATATTAAAATATTTTTTTTTTTTTTTTTTTTGTTCGATAAGTGAGGTCTACTTTTTATTTAGATTCAATATTAGTATAAAAGCGAACTAAAATACATATGAAGAAATAAAGATTGACTAACAGTTATTACTAAATATCAGCCTGACCAACCACTCAAGACCCAAAGAACGTCTTTTAGATAGTTGATTCCCTACCTAAATCTACTAAAAAATTTTCTTCCCCCAACCTCCTAGGGACCCACCTTATAAAACCAACAATATATTAAAATATTAATATCGGTAAAATTAATTAATAATTTTATCTGATCAACCTTTTGTCACGTGACCAAAATTGTGCCTGAATTTAGCCAGAAAAAAATTAATTAGCTTTTGAGCCAAAATTTAGCCAGCACAATTTAATTAGCCTTTGAGCCAGAATTTAGCCAGAATTTAGCTGGCACAAAATTAATTAGCCAAAGACACAATTATTGAGTCAGCCTTCATATCAATTGAGCCTTCTACCCTTAACTGTCAGATTATAAGAATTTATTTAAGAAGAGTGAAATTTGACTAGTAATATTTTTAATTTGATGCTTCTGCTGATTATTCATGTTTGGAAAATACTTATTTCACCATTTATTCATCTTTTCCTAAATTGAATATTATATTAATATACAAAAAAATTCATAATATAAAGTATCTTATTTTCATTTAACCTTCTATAAAATGTAATCTTCAATTTGTTAGTTTACTTTTGTCTAAGATTAATTACTGAACTGTTGTTTGCTGAAGAATCTTTAATACTTATATACTTTCCTTACATTCTATTGAGGTATACTATAAGTTGAACTTTTATATCTTAACTAATTTTAGTATCATTACAATTATTCAAAAAATTTATTTGATCTACAATAAAATATACTTTTTCAACCAATAAATTACAGAAATTTATAAAGCATCAATTTTCTTTAGTTTATCATCAACATAATTTACTTGATGCAATTGCTGTAAGAATGTGTAATTTCCCATACCTGATAGTGTCATAAACAAACAGTTTAATAAAACTGGTATATGGTTTCAATTTTTCAATTTCATGACAAATTCCTTTTTCCCATAAAGGTGAAAAAACCATTATCTTCAATAGTAAACCTTTCTACAGGTTTTTGAATTTCAAGATATGGAAATGGTAATGAAAAAAAGTTTTTGGGTTCAAGTATAAAGTGGGATCATTAGAAAGCTTTGTTATATTTGTCATGATTTTATAGGCAGTCTCTAAAAAACGATTATGTATGTTAAGATGATTGATGTTTAGTATTAAAATAAAACATTTATAAAAACTTTTTAGGTCCATTAGTTTTGCTTTTTTATTTTTCTTCTCTTTATCTTTTTCCAGATTAAATAAAAAAATGAAATAACAGCAAATTTAAACTATGTTAAACTATGTTATATTTACTTGTGTTGATTAATTTATTGCAACTTACTTACCAATGGGAGGAGAAATAATAACGTGAATATTCCTAGTAGATGGGTTCTTATCCCAGTAGTCTTTTATACTTTGGGTTGCTTTGATCTTGGAGATTAAAATTGTTCAGCTGATCAATATCATCATCAGGAATTTCTACTTTCCAAAGCCTAAGCTTATTTGCAGAGAAACTATTAAACTCGGGTGCTTTCTTTATCTTGATAGCATCTTTGAGATTTCCAATGAGTCGTTTCTTCTTAATATCAACGGGAAAAGTGTTTTTGATATTGCTTCCTTTAACAAAGTAATAGATCAGCTTGAAGATTTTGAAGATAAATTACTATAAAATCAGGTGTAACATGATTAGATTATTCCTTAAACGGTAAATTATATAAATTGCGGACAAATTTGCATTAGTAACTTGTGACATCACTACCGTTTAAGGGATAAAAAAAATATAAATTATTTTTGAATGGTTGTTCTATTTAGTTTAAATCAAGAGAATAACAGTTTTGTATCAAATGATCAAGAAAATAAAAACTTGGATTCAAGTCAAATTGAAAGTGAAAATAGTAATTCAGGTCAAAAGAATGAAAGATTGAAATTTTTATTTAAATTGGTACATAAAATTTTCAAGATATTTTTTAAGATAGTTATTCAACAAGTTTTCAAAATAATTATTCTAAAAGTACTTTTAGAAGGATTCAGTATTTTACAAGAAACAAGATCTTTAATTTTTGGTATAATTTAATTTCTTTGGGACATTATCTTACATCTGTTAAATTAACAAAAAATCTCAAAATTTGTTGTGAAATAAAATATCAGTTGAGTGGTAAAATAAAATTTACAATTGTTTGAAAAGAAAAAAGAAAAAAGAAAATAAAGCAGAATATAATGTTGTGTTGTTAATATATTTTTAAAGGTAGAAATAAAATATTATTTTATTAAAATTTTTCCTTCATGTTTAAGGCAGAGCCATTATCAGATAAATTAAATTATAATTGTTATCTCCAAAGAACGTTTTTATCTTTGCATCCCTATACTACTTTGAGATTAGAGTAAAAATCATTAATCATCACAGATTACTAGGGTTGTTAATGGTTGGATTCATATAATAGTGGAGTAAGGGGTAATCCAACCCAACCTGAATTTACTGCTCCAGGTTATACTCCTATGGAGTAATAATCAAAATCAATAGTTTATATCGACTTTAAAAATCAAAATTATCAAACTTCTAAATTCTAACCGGTAAAATTATTGCTCCATATCCGAAGTGTAGCATTCCATCCCTACCTTTAATTGTGAGCGATGAAAATCAGAAATCAGATTTGATACAACAGAAATATTATAGATATCAAGAAAATAATAAATAAATATTATTTTCTTTAATATCCCCTAAACTGGAAATAACTATAATATGAATAATCTTTTAGAGAAAAAGGAAAAATTGATTTTTTTTTTTTTTTCGGAATTCTTTTCCTTTAACCAGGATTCTAAACAAGTTTCCAATCTAAATAATAAAGACATTCGCATGTGATTTATTTATTTATTTGTTTAATTTAACTAAGAAAAAAAAAAAAAAAAAAAAAA
>PQFF01000567.1:59182-69711 GCA_003547095.1 Diversispora epigaea | reverse complement strand
TAATAATAATTTTTTAATAATAATAATCTTTTAATAATAATCTTTTTATAATAATAATTTTTTAATAATAATTTTTTAATGATAATTTTTTAATAATGATTTACAAAAAAAAAAAAAGAAGATAAAATATAATAAAAATAGAATAAAATATACCAAAGTTCTTATACTCCCACCAGCGGCATATTCCATGATAATCCATAATTTAGTACCATGAAGAAAACTACCATAATATCTCGTTATATTTTGTGAATCACTATGTTTAAGTTGTGAAAGTAAATTAATTTCTTTTATAATATCACCCACATCGTCCTCTTCTGTATCCAAATTTAATACTTTGATTGCTACCACTTGATTTGTTTCATTATTTATTCTATATCACATATATTTTATATATAAATTTTTTTATTATTTGATAAAGGAAGATAAATTTTTAGTTAGAATTTTCATTTCTCATTATAAATATTATAAATTTCAAAAGAATTCCTTCTTTACCCTTTATAAACGGCTCCATATGCTCCTCTACCAACTAGTTCTTGTTTCGAATAAAGTTCTCTAACTTTTTTTTTTGGTATATAACGTTGTTCACTTATATTTCTCAACATTATTTCATATCTCTTTCTCTCTCTCTCTATAAATATATTATAAATAAGTATATGTGGCCGTTAAATAATAAATAGATTCAAAAAAAATAGATTTAATAAATATGTTAGATAAAAATATGATTATGTTAAAGCATTCATTCTAAAGTGAAGTTTTTTTTTTAAAATATAAACTTTATATGACGTAAATGTCGTAAATGTAACAGTTGTGTGTAAAAAGTATACAGTTACGCAAGATTATTAGTAGTGCAATTTTTCGGAAAATTAAAGTTTTGTTTGTAATGAACCAAAGAAATATCAGGAAACAAAATAAAGATTTAATGGATTGTTAGAAGTTACATATATTATTTCTTTATACTATACATCAGGTGAATGATAGCATTTTTTGTTTAAATATAAAAAATATTTAAAAATAAGCATATAAAACAGACAGTTTTAACTTTACTCCTTAAACACAAGAATTTCTCATGTATTTATTTAACAACACTTCTTTGAATACTTGAATCTATTATTAAATTTTTTATTATTGCAATTATTCTATAATTAAATTTTTTATAAATTTCTATTAAATATAATTATAATAAATGTTTTCATTAAATTATTTTTTTTTTTAAAAAAAAAATTAATTGATTGAAATTCTCTTGATAATTTTCTATTATAATATAATATATATAATAAAAACAGCGATAGTATGTAGTAATTTAAAAAAAAAAGAAGAAATTAATAAATTATTATATTATTGTTTTATGTAAATTTAATGTGTGTACATGCCCCTCACCATGAATGCCCCAAAAAAATAAATTCCCAAGAATATTAATATTTAATAATAATAATAATAATATTCAATTTTTCTCAAGTTCCCGAAGAAGCACTTTTCTCGGGCACGGTTATTGGAAAATTGCCATTATTATCTGATGTAGAAATATTTGATGTAGAAATATTTGATTTAGAAATACTTGGTGGTGTCGCGGTAGGGTTATATTTAATTCCATTTTGTTCTAATGTCACTAGAATTCTTTCCAAAGCGGCTTGATTTTGGTGAGATATTTTTATCAAATTTCGTACTTGTTCTAACATTGCATCTTGATTAGCTACCAATTCATCACTCATGGATGAATATCCCCGAGGGGGAACATGTGATGCGTAAGAATGTGCACTCTCAAAACTTGCTCGTAAATCTGGTCCTATATTATAATTATTTATATTATATATATATATTGTAAGTGATCATTATTATTAATATTATATATATATATTTAAAATTGAGTTCAAATAAAATATATTCAATAATTTTTATATTCACCTTCTTCTTCAGATGCACATTCGCTATTGTTTTGTACCTTAATAATAATAATAATAATAATAATAATAATAATAATAATAAATAAATAATAAATAATAAAATAAATAAATAAAATAAATAATAAAATAATAAAATAAATAAATAAGTAAATAATTACTCACTCGTGTAGTAGATGGATTGGCTCGACGAAATTGTCGCATCGCTTCCCAAACTAAAGTAAAATTTCTTCCCACAATAATTGAAGGTAATGCAATAAGCTAAAATTATTTAAAATTAAAATTAAATTAAATTAAATTAATTAATAAAAAGATTTGATATATACTAAAATATCATCATATATATAAATATATTATGTCATTATTTATCAAAATCTTACCAGAATTCCACACATCATAGCAGGAAAAGCTATTAATTTACCCACAAATGTTGTAGGAACCATATCCCCTATTTAAAATAAAATAAAATAAAATAAAATAAAATAAAATAATATGTTTAAATAAAAATGTTTAATCTTTATTTGGTCAAAGAATATAAATATAAAAAAAACAAAAATAAATAAGTTAATTACCATAACCCGTTGTCGTAATAGTAACCATAACAAACCAAAAGGCTGAAGGAATACTGTCAAAAGCACTAAAAATATAATCACAATAATAATTATCGAATTAATATAATGAGAACAATGTCAAAATATATGTATGAATTTTCATTAGCGAAAGAAAAAATCTACCTCGGGAATCCTTTACTATCTACGAAGATTTGTTTATCTTGATCCCATGTACCTTTTTTTAATAAATAAAATAATAAAATAATCAATCGAAAATAATTTATATAATTTCTCGAAAAAAATTTAAAACAATTCAAAATACTCACCACGTTCAGCGAAATATAATAAAGTAGAAAATAACACTACACTTGTCACCATAAAGAAAAACAATGCACCCAAAGCATCCATACTTCTTTTAACTGCAACAATCATAACTTCTATCGTCATAATTATTGTTGATGAATATTTAAATGCTTTAAATACGCGGAAGAGTCGAAATAAACGAAGGATTGTAAATCGAAAGTCATATGTCTATTATTATTATTATTATTATTTTTAGTATTAATATGTTTCGTTAGATTTTGCAATTTGTTAAAAGATTAAAGATTTCAAAGAATTCAGAATAAAACTTTTTAACTATGATTTACCGTGTCATGATGAAACATTAATTCGATATAGTATGGAGTAATTGCAATAAAATCTATCATCGCAAGGGGTGCTATTAACAAAGAATTATAAATTGAGATGAGAATTGTAAATTGAATTGCAAAATTGTAAATTGAATTGCAAAATTTGTAAAGGAATTGAAGATTATAGATTGTAAATTTTACCTTTTACGAAACGCCATAATTGTTTAAGTGAATCGGAATGAGCAATTAATCGCAATACATATTCAACTGTAAAGATTGCAACTATTGTGGTTTCAAAATCAAACCTAGATCAACAATGACAACAATGAACACAAATTCAAAGTCAACCTAAAAAAATTATAATTACTCAAAATTCATTCCAAAAATAAAATAAAAATAATAGTAATAATAAAGAAAGAAAGAAAGAAAGAAAGAAAGAGAGGGAGAGAAGAAAAACAAAAACAACAATAAAAACAAAAACAATGGGATAAAATAAAATAAAAATAATTTTTTGCTAACCAAACTGAACTCGAAGTTGATCTAAAAGTAGGAATTGTTTCCACAGTTGTTAATACTGCACTTAATACTATAGAAAAGGAAACAAATACATTGACAAAGAATGCGGCATGACTCGAAGAAGGGTCCTCTAATAGTAAAAATAATTCTCTTTTCCAATCGGTACGCATCGAGTTTGCTTCCGTATTATTTGCCGCTGTGGAATTATAATCATCTTCGGGTTCTCTAAGTTCTTGTGGTATCTCGGTAAGAGGCCATTCCTCATCCATACCAACTGTGATAGGTGAAACTGGTGCAAATACATCCACATTAGATGCAATATTTGGGGTATTCGGGTTTACATTTATTATAGGATCAGGAGAAGTTATAATTGCTTGCAAAGGAATAGCTGGAGTTTGAGAAAATGATGATTCACTATCCGATGATAGTAACCTTGTAAAATGTCCAGTCTTGGTCATTTAACAAGAGAAAATGCAAATGTGGTTATAAAATATATTAATGTATCAAAATATTATATTTAAAATATATTTAAAATATTATATATAATAATAATAAAAAATATATAAAATATATAAAATAATATAAATAAAATTAAAAATAAAATAAAGATAGACTTTATTTTTATGCCAGATGTGTCAGATCATTTATATTATAATTTTATTTAACGTTAGATCAGATATATCGAATATATCGAATATATTTATAAATTCCGAAATTTAAACTTTCTTTTTTATGTTTTATCCCCTTATTATTTTTTTTCATTTCTTTATTCTTTAATTCTTGTCATCAACATTCATCTATTCTTTTCAACGATTTATTCATTCTTCTTGTCAAAATATTATTTAATCTTTTATCAATAAATAATTATAATAATAATGTCGAATAAAAGTATAGTTTCCGCTGGTATTATCGCTATCGTCCTTGGTTTTAATTATATTTATCTACCCAGCTTTTTACCTTACGTATCTGGAATTTTAATTGGTACATGGTACAAGTTTTTTGTTATAGATAAAGAAAGAGGTATAATTATTTTTTATATTTTTATATATATATTTTTTTCTATATTCCTCGCCTCAAAGAAAAAAAAAAATTGATATCTTTTAATTAATGTATGAATGATAGTTAGACCACCAGTTTTGAATCCTCAATTATGGAAACAATTTCCTCTTAAAGAAAAAATTCAAATCAGTCATAACACTGCTTTGTAAGTTTTATTTTTTATTTTATTTTTTATAATTTAATATTTTTTTTAGTTTAGTATTTAATTTATAAGCAAAAAAAACAAAAACAAAACACAAATAGGTATCGTTTTGCTTTTTCCCATCCAAATGATGTTTTGGGACTTCCAATTGGACAGGTAAAATATTTTAATTACTGTTTGATTATTGTTTAATTATTGATTAAATTGTTTAATCAAATTGTTTAATCAAATTTAATAATAATTTTAGCATATTTCCGTACAAGCAGAAATCAATGGTAAATTAGTTCAACGTAGTTATACTCCAACTAGTTCGGATGATGATTTGGGTCATTTTGATTTGGTTGTAAAGGTGTGAATTAATTAATTAATTAATTAATTATCATTATTTATTATTTAATTTATAATTTATAAGTTATTATTAATTATTATTAATTATTATTGATTATTATTGATTATTATTAAATATCAGACATATCCCAGTGGTATGATATCAAAATGGCTTGATGATCTCAAGATTGGAGAAAAGATTACAGTTAAAGGACCTAAAGGACAATTTAAATATAGACCAGGATTAGTTAATGCTCTTGGAATGATTGCTGGTTAGATAAATTATTTTTTAATACATATTATTATTATTATTATTATTATTTATTATTATTTATTATTATTATTTATTATTATTTATTATTATTATATTATTATTATTTATTATTATTATTATTTATTATTATTATTATTTATTTTATTCTTTCAATATTTCAATATTTTAAGGTGGTACTGGCATAACCCCAATGTTACAGGTAATTAATTAATTAATCAATAATTTTGTCATTACTGTTAAATTATTTGAATTTTATAAATTTTAATTTTCTTTAAAATTTAGATTATCCGGGCTATTTGTAAAAATCCCAGAGATAAAACAAAAGTTAATTTAATCTTTGCAAATGTTACAGAAAATGATATTTTATTAAAGGATGAATTAGATACTCTTGCCGCTCAACATGATAATTTCAATGTTTATTATACTTTAGATAAGGTAAATCTATTTATTTAAGATTTATTTAAGATTTATTTATTTAATATTTATTTAAGATTTATTTAAAAAAAATAGCCCCTTCGAAATTGGGTTGGTGGAACAGGATTTATAACTCCCGAAGTTATTCAAAAATATTGCCCCAAACCTGCAAATGATATAAAAATATTGTTATGTGGTCCTCTCCCTATGGTTAATGCCATGGCTAAAAATTGCGAATTATTAGGTTATGAAAAAGCTAGAAGTCTTTCAAAATTAGAGGTAAATATAATACATGTTTTACATATTTATTACACATTGTTGATTTTTTATTGTAAAATTTAACATTTTTAATTATAATTTAATTTTTTTTTTTTTTAATAATTAATAATTATTGGTTTAATAGGATCAAGTTTTCAAATTCTAATTTATTTATATTTTATAATAATAAGAGATATTTATATTAATCAGTAATGAATGGCGTATTAACTTAACTATAATTAATGACTTATTAAATTTATAAAATTAATAATAATTTTTGTATTTATAATTATTTTAATTTCATGACTTTTATTTCTTGAAATGTATAATTAATTATAAAATGACAATAATAGCTGTAATAATAAATTAAATTAATAAATTAATAAATATGATTTATTATTTCATTCTATTATGACTAAAATAACTTTTATTTTCTATTTTTTAATATTTATAATATTTATATATGTTTATCACAATATAATAATTATAAACAATTTTATCAATGTTTACTACTTAATTAAACACAATAATTCAATAGTATTCTTATATATATATATATATAATGGGAGAAAAGGATTTGAAAAAGTTTCCTTAAAATAAAGTTAGTTCTTTTATTAAAAATTCTTAATTAAAGCTCATTATGATAGTTTGAAAGAATAAATACTTGTGAAGAAAGAAAGAACTAAAATTACTTTACATCAAACAAAACTAAATAAATTACTTTACATCAAACAAAACTAAATAAATTAAATTTAATTTAAAAAAACAAAATAATTAATTAATTAAATAATAAAATTATTTCTTTGGTACAATTAAAAACATCAAAATTACTCCAAAAAACAACATTCCAGAAATTGTATACCAAACAACATTTGGTGTAGTCGTCACCACCAAATAACTATACATACTATTCAACACAATTGGAGAAATAATTCGTGCAATATTTTCTACTGCACTTATGGCTCCTAATAATTGACCAACTTGTGAAGATGGTACTAAATTGGTTTGTACACTTTTAATAGTAGAATTTGCTATGATTCCAAATGAACCAAAAAACCCTCCAAAAATAAATGTTATCGAATTTGTTGCTAAACCATAAATAAAGAAAGCGACACTATCAATTAATAACCCAAATCTAATTAACCAAATATCATATAATAACCCATTTCTCTTTTCTTTCTCATCTATTATTATTATATTATTATTATCATCATCTATTATATTACCATCATTACCATCATTACCATTATTATTATTTTTATTATTTTTATCATTAGATCGCCTTTTCACAAATCTAGTCAATTCAGCAAACAATGCTAATACCACCGCTCTTGATATTCCCGCAAATAATATATAATAACCTTGTTCAATTAATGACCATTTGAACACATAAGAAGTATATAAAAACATAACAGTTTGTATCCCAAAAGCAGATGAAATCAATATAAAATAAGTACAAATTAATATTAATAATGAATATTTTCCAGCGTTCAAAAATACTTCTTCATCATCATTTTTTCTTTGTTGTCCTTCTTCTGATGTTTGTTGTTGCTGTTCTCGATTTAATTGATTTAATTGATTTAGTTGATTTAATTGATTTAATTGATTTGATTTTTTGGGTAAGAAAATTGATAATTGTGTGAATATGTTAAGTAATTCACTAAATTGTTTCCAACTTATTAAATTTCCTGGTTGATGATTTTCCAAACGTTTATCAAATGAAACTGATTCAGGTAAAATGAAAAGAACGAATAAAAAGAATATTACAAAGAGAATTATGGATAAATAGAATACTGAAATTATATTATTCGTGGCTTCTACTATTAATCCACTTGTAACGGAACCCAAAGCTATACCCATTAACCTATCAAGTATAAACAAGAATAAATAAAATTATAATCACGACACGTAATCTCAATAAATAACAATAATTTGAATTTATAAAATTACATACATTGCACCTTGAACCCATCCAAATATTATACTCCTATTAAAAGAAAAAAAAAAGAACATTATTCATTATTAACATATACGAAAATATATATAACAACAACAACAACAATAGTAATATAATGAGCAATACATTCGCGCCCGCTCTTAAAAAGAAAAAAATAATTTTACCTTTGCTTAGGAGTCGAACAATCCGCGGCATATGCATGAATGGTAGCAAATAATGAAAGTAGTCCACCTAAGAATCCATCCAACAAATAGCCTAACATTAAATATTTCGAATAATTTGAACCAACATATTCCCAAAAATTTCCCACAAAAATAACAGTTAAACTATTAAGTCCAAATCCTGTAGCTGCTAATAAAAGAATTATCCGACGACCTTTCCGATCAGAAAGTGAACCAAATAATCCTAACACGAAGATCCCTATATTATTTAATAATGCGTTATTTGTTAAGTTTTAAAGTATTTAAATATTAATAATAATAAAGTTTAACTAAAATAGTTAAACAATAATAAAAATTTGAGATAATTAAGCTATTTAAGCAGCAAAATATCGAACAAACGAACGAACGAACAAACGAACAAACGAACAAACGAACGAACGAACGAACAAACGAACGAACGAATCAACGAACAAACGAACGAGCGTTTTCGAACGAACGAACGAACGAATGAACGAAATTTTTTGTATGATTTATTTATTTATTTACCTGGTATAGCAGAACAAAGATTTAATATTAACATTAATTCAGAAGCAATGGATTGAATTTCGGGGATATCACACATTTCATCACCATCATTATTATTAAATTTATTATTAAAATTTATTAAAAAATGAGGTTGTTGTTCTTGTTCTGATTTGGAATAATAATAATTCTGACAAACAATTTGAACATTAAATTTAACTCTGGCCGTAAGTTCCAGACCAATTGTGAAGGATATTAAAAAAAATGCCGGTAATATAAAATATATTGATGGAGTTTGGTACCATGGTAATAATATTTTATTATCATTATTTTTATTTTTATTTAAGAATGGAGTAAATTCATTATTTTCTTCAATATCATCTTTGAACTTCGATGATGATGCTGATGACGACATGGTTGTCGAAAAATATTTTAAATTTTTTTTTTTCTTTTTTTGAATTCCCTTTTGAGGGGATAGAATAAATTATCTGTTTTTTTTTTATAAAATATTCGCTTTGTTTGATTACTAATGTTACTAAATTCATTACTAAATTCATTACTAAATTCATTGCTAGATTCATTTTATCAAACAATTTACGCAATTACCTATTACGCATTTTATCTTTTACGCTTTATTATTTCCGCATTTAGTTAGTTAATTTAAGGCAAATTAAAAAAATTAAATAGGCTCACTTGGTAATACGATGTCACGAATTTAGTTTTGTTTGGGTAATCGAAACCTGATTGGGACCTGATTGTCACGTCATATTTTATTCTTTATATCTGCTGTTTAGTTACTTGTGCAACTGTGCAACTTTTCAGTCGGAAAGTTCTAAAATTTCAAAATTTTACCAATCTAGAGTTTTAAATTGAACATGTGAGAATAGATAAAAAAAAATAATAAATAAAGAAAAAGAATAATGCAATTTTCCCATTCACCTATTTTATATATTTTATATATAACTTAAATTATGTGAGGAATTTGTTGTATCCGACAATTTCTTTTTTTTCTTTTTTTTTTTTAACGTTTTTCGTTAAATTACTACGCGAAATTGTTCGTTAAAATGTGTTCATTCAAAATTATAATCGCGTGTATTCTAATTTTCTTTTTGGATGTCACAAATTCTTTGTGGACTTTAGATGGTAGACCTAATTTACTTATCGTTGGTTCGGCAACATACAATTTTGATAATTCCAGTTGGGTAAAAAATAGCCAAGAAACAAAATTTGAAGGCGTAATTGATGTCAGCATCATACCTAATACCATTGAACCACCACCGGAGGGAATTTCTAATATTGCATTATATTTAGGAGATGTTTGTAGTGATTTTGAACAATTACAACAGCAACAATTAAATTTTACTCAAATGATTGTTATGGTTAAAGATAATGATGCTTGTACTATTCAAGAACAAATAGTTAATGTTAAAAATTTATCGAATTCAATAGTTGGAATATTATTTTATTCAAATTATTATGATGGAAAAGTGCCCAATACCTTTCATAATATTGATTATAAAATTGAAAAAACAAACCCCTCGACTTTCTATATTAGTAATAGAGTTGCTGATTTTATACAAAAAAGTTTAAACAATTTTAATGAACCTAATGACACGAATATTTTTCCTCAAACACAAGTCTATATTACGATGTATCCTTTACAAAGAAGTATTTCATCAGCTTTACAAATCACTTTTATTAGTATTCTTTTCGCTTTCTTGGCTGCTTTTGGGGTTTTAGGTATATATATGTTCTTTTTTTTATCTTAATAATTTAATAATAATTTTTAAAAACCTTTAATTTTTTTTTTTTTTTTTTTTT
>PQFF01000567.1:34131-59011 GCA_003547095.1 Diversispora epigaea | reverse complement strand
TTTTTTTTTTTTTTTTTTTGTAAAATTTAGCTGGTATACAATTCGGATTTACTCGGTGGAGAAGACGTGAATCGAATTTACGTTTACAAACTCCTATAACGACGGGAAATACACGACAACTTCCTATCCTTGAAAAAGATATATTAGAAAACTTTCCTGTAAAAAAATTTAAATCCGATAATACTAGAGAAGAAATAATGATAACTGTTAAAGATGAAAACCCTATGTCAAAAACAGACATTTTAAGGGAAAAGGATCCAACAACAAGTTTAGTAGATAACGAAGAAATGAATAATGATGATAATAATAATAACAAAGAAAGAAATGAAATAGATAATGATAATAGGGAAACACGTATTAATATAATAGAAAATATTAATGAAAAAATATCTTTAAATCTTGAAAACGAAAAAATAATTTCTACGACATCAGAAAATAAAGAAGAAACATCACTGGACCATCCTTCCATGTTGACAGCACCACTTCCAATCAAAGAACATATTGAAGAGCATATTAAAGAAAAAGATATACATCATAAAATACAAGGATTACAAACAACTTGTGCGATATGTTTCGAAGACTTTCAAGACGATGAATTATTGAGAGTATTACCTTGTGAACATGAATTCCATGTCAAATGTATTGGTAAATAAAACTTTCATTTTATATATATATTTATATATTTATTTATTTATATATTTATTTATTTATATATTTATTTATTTATTTATTTATAACTTTTAAATTTTTATATAATTTAATTAGATGAATGGCTTACAAAAAAAAGTTCAAAATGTCCACTTTGTAATTTCGATTGTAGATCAACAGAAGAATTGAATGATAATAATGAAACTTCTACTACTTCATCAACATCAACACCAACATCAACACCAACATCAACACCAATATCAATAATAATAGCTGATGAAAACGATACAAGTAATAATAATAATTAATAATAATAATAATAATAATAATAATAGAATGCATGCCATTTTTTAATAATTTTTTAACAATTTTTTTTAACAACTTATTCTTCTATTCTATTCTATTCCATTCCAGCAACAACATCATCTTTAACAACAACAACAACAACCACCACTGCGAACAACAACAAACTCTAAAGATAATTTATCTTTGATTCTTTACATTATAATATATTATATTTATAATTATTTATTTTATTTACAATTATTTATTTTATTTTATTTATTTGTACTGTGTATAAAAAAACATTAACAACTGATAATGTATGTATGTAATATTAAATTGTAAAATGTTTAAAAATTGGATTTTTTTTTCGTGAATATCCATAAATAGGAGTTAGAGTGTACAAAAAAAAACAATTGTATTATTCATAACTATGATATCTTATTGAAAAAATAAAGTTTTATTTAATAAAAACTTTAAAGTACCGGCAGCGGCTAAATGTTACTGCCACGAAAAGTCTTTTTCGGATTAACTGAACCCCTATAAATAAATAATAAAAAAAATACTTTCACCACATTAGACATGATATGATTTTTAACAAGTGAGAGCTAAACTATAATAAGAAGAATGAATTGACAAAATGCTAATTTCTTAGCTAATACAATCTTTGACTTTTCCATTATTTATATCATAAAATAGAAATTAGAAAAAAAAAATACCGATCATTTAATGCGTGATGCTTTGGTGTATTGCAATTATTAACCACTCTGGCAAAAGCTCATATCAAATAATTATTTAAGAGTAATACGATTGAAAAACAAAAGATATACAGTACTCGTATATATTTGCTTGCAAGTTTGTTTGCATATTTGTTTGCATAGTATTGAACTGGGACTTCTTAGACCCTTATTCAAGTTGAGTTGTTGCTTACAAATAAAACTTGAAACTGAAATTTATTGTAATTATATTTTACCGAATTTAGTTTTGTGCGATGGTTTCAATAGCAACTGTGGCGTGGTTATCGGATTTCGTGTGCATCACGTGCTTGTTGGGTTGATTCTTTGACGTTGCAAAGTATTGAAAAAAAAAAGTTATTAAATTATTTTGATGAATGAGCTATACTTAAGAATTAAATATCGTACATTTTATTATGAATAATACATCTTTAATGTTCCCTTTTTTTTTTTTTAAAAAAAAAAAATTTAAATATAATAATAATAAATAATAAAAGAAAGAAGAATCAATACAATTTTTATGTTATATACGGTGTTATACATTATACATTATCCGAAGTAGTATTCACAATATCTATATCCGTTGTTTCTACATTATCCGAAGTGGTGGAAGTAATATTCCCAATCTCTATATCCGTTGTTTCTANAACTGGGACTTCTTAGACCCTTATTCAAGTTGAGTTGTTGCTTACAAATAAAACTTGAAACTGAAATTTATTGTAATTATATTTTACCGAATTTAGTTTTGTGCGATGGTTTCAATAGCAACTGTGGCGTGGTTATCGGATTTCGTGTGCATCACGTGCTTGTTGGGTTGATTCTTTGACGTTGCAAAGTATTGAAAAAAAAAAGTTATTAAATTATTTTGATGAATGAGCTATACTTAAGAATTAAATATCGTACATTTTATTATGAATAATACATCTTTAATGTTCCCTTTTTTTTTTTTTAAAAAAAAAAAATTTAAATATAATAATAATAAATAATAAAAGAAAGAAGAATCAATACAATTTTTATGTTATATACGGTGTTATACATTATACATTATCCGAAGTAGTATTCACAATATCTATATCCGTTGTTTCTACATTATCCGAAGTGGTGGAAGTAATATTCCCAATCTCTATATCCGTTGTTTCTATATTATCCACATTATCCGAAGTAGTGGAAGTAGTGGGAGTAGTGGAAGTAGTGGGAGTAGTGGGAGTAGTAGGAAAAGTGGGAGTAGTGGAAGTAGCCTGAGTATTCCCAATCTCTAAATCTGTCGTTCTTACATCACCATCACCATTTTGTTGTCCTCTACGCCTTCGCATTCTTCGTCGTGATCCAAATAATAAATCTAACGCGTTGATCATTAAATGAGCAACTGTATTATTACCTCTTCTTATTGAAGGATTTGTAGATGAGTTTTCATTATTATCAATTACTTGAGTGGCTTGTGATTCTCTTGCTTGTATAATCGGATTTCCTTGAATATTATCACTACCTTCACTTAAACTTTTAGGTTTACAATCGTTTTTACATAATGGGCAAGAACTACTTTTTGTTATTAACCAAGGATCAATACATTCAACATGATACCAATGACGACAAGGTAATTCACGTATTTCATCACCATTATCAAAATCTTCTATGCATATAGCACAAGTTACTCTGGTTTCCGAGGTTGAAATAAAATCGGGTAATTCTACCGTAGAACCTTCTGTATGAGTTTGTACTGATGGTGATGCATAAAGTACAGTAGCATTATTAATGGCTTTTACTGATCGTTGAGATTTAGTGGATTTAGTAGATCTTGTGGATCTGAAAGATCTGGTCGATCTAAGAGAATAATGTCTACGTAAATCATCACTTTGATGTTGTGAATCTCGTAAATCTTCACTTTTGATATTTTTATTTTCATCATCTTTAACTTCATCATCTTTAACTTCATCATCTTTAACTTCATCTTTAACTTCATCATCTTTAACTTCATCATCTTTAACTTCATCATCTTTAACTTTTTCATCTTTAACTTTTTCATCTTTAACTTTTTCATCTTCTACTTTAACATTACCATCATCAACATCATTATTATTACCATCACCAACATCATTATTATTATTATTATTATTATTATCATTGTTATTATTATTATTATCAGATTTCGGTTCTTTTTCTGTAGGGGATATTTTTGTAGAATAAATGATAACAGGAAATGCATTAACAGTCTCTTTGTCCAATGTCCATTTTTTCATTCCTAATAAATCTTCATTTTCTCGTTGTCTTTCAATTTCTTGTTGCTGCGTTTGTCGTCTTCTATAAATCCTCATGTGTATTAATATAGAAATAAAGAACGATACCACCAATACACCACCCACTGCAAACATAGCAAATAACCAAGAACTAGCGTAAATTGGTTGAGATGATTTCATGGTTACTCTTAAAATTTGATAATCGGAATTTGGGTCACTACGATTATTATAATCATTATATAAATGTTCTAATTGATCTATCCATTCACTTGAAGCATTTGCATTTACCGAGAATACCAAGGGGGGTTGTCTTTGATCATTATTAATAATAGTATCCAGAGCCTTTTTTAATAGACCATAATCCTGTCTAGTTGATGACCAAAAAATCATATATCTAGTGCCATTTTTTAGTGAATTCTGTATTTTCACAGATATACTACAATTTGATGTATCCAGAGAAATTAATGCAACTCGATCATTTTCATTATTTGATTTTATATAATTTTTAGTACTATCATTAAAACAACCATCACCACGATCATATAGAAAACCTTGAACTTCTCTTTTAGGGAAGGTTCTAATATTACCATATTGAATTACATCACCATCATTTTGATCAAAAATTGATTGATATTGAATAGCAATACTTCCTTGTTTCTTAGACGAATCGTTCATGACTAAATAACTTTCGGAACTTATAGTTGGACCTGAACCTGCGGGTCTTAAAACTTGATGAGTGGTGGCAAAATATAATATACTAATAAACGCTACTAATAATATTAAGACACCATATCTAGCAATTGAATTATGGGTCATTAAATGAACAAATCCCTTGAAGCATCTTCGTGGACTTATTAACGTTCGCCTTGGGCGGTTCTCGTCGTTAGTGGGCATTTTTTATTTTTTATTTCTTACTTTACTTTATAAAGCGTTTTGTTCAAACTCACAAAAATTGGTTATTATTATCAATATATTCTTTCTTTGGTTTGGCGTCGTGTCGTTATGATAGGTGCCGTTATTTATTGTTATTGTTATTTTTATTATTATTATTATTGTTATTGTTATTGTTTTAGAATAATTATTTGTATTTTTTTTTCTGTTAATAAATATCTAAATTTAATTATTTATCACTTTTTTTCATTTTCGTTAAGTTATTCGTTCGTAACTTGGTAAATTCATACCACTAGTAATGGAAAAAAAAAATAACGAAAACACTTTTATTAGAAATCACACGACAGAACTATATACATGTAATAAAGTTTTTTTTTTGGAATGAATTGATTTATTTATATAAAATTTTACTAATAATAAATAAAATAAATATAATAAATAAAATAAATAATAAATACTACGGGTTTTTAGAATGCTCTAAGAATAAATAGTACATAAGTAGATTTGAATGAAAATAAAAATTGTGACGGGCAAATAAAATTAAATATGGAAACCTAAAAAAAGAATTTCGTAGTTTGTTTGTTGTTGTGTAATATTATATTAAATCTTTTTTTATTCTAGATTTTCCTTTTTTTTTTAATTGTTTGGTTTTTTGATTTTCTATCTCATTCTCATCCTTAATTTCGCACATGACTTTATTTTAATTGATAAAGTTTTATACTTTGTGAAATTATTTGTTTCATTTGTTTTATTTGTTTCACAGTTTAATTTTCAATAGATTTTATCATTATTATTATTATTATTTTTTTTTAATATAGTATGGGAATAGGCAAAGGTTCCAAACAGAACTATAATGATATATATATTTCTTTAAGACTTTTATATCATCTATATTTACCTGTCTCGACATTTAGGATTAGATTATTATATTTAAATTAATGAAAGATTTTTACCTTTTGTCATACTCTTATTACTTTTTATTTATATATATAAAGACTATATCAAAAATATTTGATTGGTTAATTATTTTACTGTTTTGTCTCATTGTAATTTTTGTGTATGGTGACGAGAAAGGTTAATTAAATTATTTTTAGATATTAATCTTTCCTAATTCGTATATTACAATTTATGAGATGAGATTTAAAAATGAGATTTTTGTATAAATAATACAATAATAATTGAAAATTCTATAAAAAAAGAGAGAAGAAAAGAATATGCATGAATATAATTAATAACTGATCTAATAATAAATAAATAATCAATATACTTGTATTATGAAATATATGTCATTTTGAATATTTGGTTAATTTCCAAATTGTTTTTGGTAAAAATAAAATTCTCTTCAATAGTTTAAAAACTGCTACAATGAACCAAAGCATAAACATAATGCCTATTAAAATAATATAAATATAATATAAATAAAATATAAAATTGATTAAATTAATGTAATAATTTTTTTTTATTCTCTATAAAATAATTTGGAATAATTTGAAACAATAATTACCTGCAATTACATATGACATCATCAAATAAAATGTATCCAACCAAGGTGAATTTTCTGTTTCTGCAATCAAAAATTGAATTTCATCTTCTAGATTTTGTAACTATAATTGATATTTCAATAATCAAATCAGTAAATATTTTTTTTTTTTAAAAAAAAAAAATATTTAAAATTAAAAAGTTTTAAATTCACAAACCTCATTAAAATAATCTTTATTAACTTCATTTGTTATTTTTTCAATTTCATCCAACATGATTTTCATTTCTTCTGTAATGCTATCATAATTATAAAATTATCATAAAGATTGTCCATAAAGATTGTCCATAAAAATGATCTAAAAATATAATTAAAAAAAAATAAAAAAAATAACAATAAAAATAATGATGACTTACTTATTATGTTGACTTTCTAATCTTTTAACAATATTTTCCATGTTATCAGTTGAATTATTCAAGGCTTCTGCTCCTCTATCAATACGATCTTTTAATTCATGTACTGTTTCTGTAAATTGTATTCTGCTTGAAAAATTAAAAGATTTATTACAAACGGGTGATTGAACCAATGGACCACTTAATATATTATTGATATCATAATCATCATTGTCAATGAATTCAGGAGGTATTTCCTATGTTATTATATTAAAAATGTTTTAATAATTAAACGGAAACAATTTTACAAAATAATTTTTTTTTTTTTTTACCTTATTTATTTCTAATACTTCGTTTAATTCTTTAAGACAATAATCATATCGTGCTATTAATTCTTCTACTTCACGAAAATCAATACTATTTAAAAAATTTAATTTGAAAATTAATATTTGAAATTAATATTTGAAATTAATTAGGAAATTTATTTTAGAAACCATCATCATCATCATTATTATTGTTGTTGTTGTCATTGTTTTACCTCCTATTCGAATTTGTAACAAGTGACACACGTATATTCAATAAATCATCTGTTACATATTGAAAAAATGTTATATATAAAATGTTTCATATATAGGATAATTAGTATATAAAAATATATGAATTAAATTTTAAAATTATTTAAATTATTTTTACCTCCATGTTTAACAGGTTTATTAAATTTAAACAAATCTTTCCCGACATCCAATTCGACTATGAATTTATTTTATATTTAAATAAATATATATATATATATATTTAATATCAAATATTGATTTCCCATATTTTCACTTTTAATAATAACATTATTACAAATTAATTAACACACCATAACGACTGCCATCGTGATTTTTTGGTATTAGACCGTTTTTTTGGTATGATTCAATTAATTGAACAAGATCACCCGGCAAATCATCGAGATTAAGAGCTGTTTCACCAATAAAATCCGGTTCGTAATCATCTTCATCACTATCATCTTTATTATTATTATTATTATTATTATTATTATTATTATTATTATTATTATTATTATTATTATTATTATTATAATTAATTTTTAGTCATTTGGGAATTGTGAAATTATCTAAACACGGATTATCTTCTTACTTACTTTCATATTCAGCACTTGAAGATCGGTACACATCTGAATACCCTTTTTCTCCTTGAGGAGAATAATCAGTATCTTCACTCATCGTAATATGAATTTCTGGATTTCCTATTGGTTCACCCTATTAAATAGTAAAATAACATATATTAAACAGTAGATTAAACGGTACATTAAACAATAGATTAAATGATATATTAAATAGTATATTATCGTATAAATGAATAATAATAAAATTTAAAATAATTAAAATAACCAAAAGTCATATACAATATGAATACCGGAAAATTTTCGGAATCAGATGATTGATTATCACTAAATTCTGCGGAAGTATCTAATGAATCCCTTCGACTATTTGTATCATCTGTAAATTCTTCTTTTTCAAATTTTCTCGCACTTTTGTATTTTTCTTCATGTGTCCCGTTTTGACGTGAATCTATGTCATTATTAATAATTTCGAAATTTAATTGTTCTCTATCGGATAAAGAACGAGAATATTCGGCTGAACTTCGTGAAGTATGATCACTAGCCGATGAATCAATCAAGTTCTTTTGAGAATTTGATAAATGTAAACGTACATCCTCAATTTTTTCAGATTTCTTATCTTTCTTTGAAAGTTTTCTTTTAAGGTTCTTATCTTTTCGTTTAAATAAATGTAATGACCATCTTTTTGATTTATTTTGTTCATTATTGTTTATTTTCTGTCCTATATTATTTAAACTTAAAGCTTTTGAATGTTTTTTTATTTTACTTCTAGAATTTTTAAAATCTGTCGATGAGCTCAATTCATCCTTTTCCTCATTTTCCTCATTTTCTACTTTTTCTTTTTCTTTTTTTTTTTCCTTTCCTTTTCCTTTCCCTTTTTCTTTTTCTTGTGTTGGACGATGTGAATTCTTCTTAGATGAAGTAGGTGTTGATTCCACTCGAGATAATGGATAATCAACTTGGGAAATCTGTTCCAACTTTTCAATGGTTAAATGATGTGGTTTTAAATTAACAAAATTATTATTTGTTTGCTCATATTCATATAAAATTTCCTGAGGTGAAATGTTCCAAACATTTATTCCTTTTCGTCGACCTGTTNAATATTCGGCTGAACTTCGTGAAGTATGATCACTAGCCGATGAATCAATCAAGTTCTTTTGAGAATTTGATAAATGTAAACGTACATCCTCAATTTTTTCAGATTTCTTATCTTTCTTTGAAAGTTTTCTTTTAAGGTTCTTATCTTTTCGTTTAAATAAATGTAATGACCATCTTTTTGATTTATTTTGTTCATTATTGTTTATTTTCTGTCCTATATTATTTAAACTTAAAGCTTTTGAATGTTTTTTTATTTTACTTCTAGAATTTTTAAAATCTGTCGATGAGCTCAATTCATCCTTTTCCTCATTTTCCTCATTTTCTACTTTTTCTTTTTCTTTTTTTTTTTCCTTTCCTTTTCCTTTCCCTTTTTCTTTTTCTTGTGTTGGACGATGTGAATTCTTCTTAGATGAAGTAGGTGTTGATTCCACTCGAGATAATGGATAATCAACTTGGGAAATCTGTTCCAACTTTTCAATGGTTAAATGATGTGGTTTTAAATTAACAAAATTATTATTTGTTTGCTCATATTCATATAAAATTTCCTGAGGTGAAATGTTCCAAACATTTATTCCTTTTCGTCGACCTGTTATATTATTATTTTGTTTTCCTCGACGATTTGATATTAAACTAGTAGAAGAGTCATTATTACTATCATCGGGATTTGTAAAATTTATCCGGCGATTTCTCACGCATTTAAGTGGATTGTAAATTCCATTATTATTGGTTATTTTGAAAATAACATAATATTTTTCTTCAATAAATTTTTTGCAATCTTTGGATAAAGTAATTTTATTTGGTCGAATTCCATGATGATAATCTTGTTTAATAATAATAATAATAATAATAATAATAATAATAATAATAGTAATTTAATTGAATTGAACATTTCCATAAGAGAATAATTAGAAAAAATTCTTTTTTAATTATATCAAGAAAATATTATAAATATTATATATTTCAAATTTGTACCATCATTATTCTTTATTTCAAAATTTGAATTTCGACGACTTTGAAGATTAGCATGCCTTTGTGTTATTTGTGCTAATTTGAATGCATCTTCATCTTTTACGTCTGCGATTAACTTTTTAATCTCTAAAATTTTTGATAATTAAAGACCGCAATTAAGATCAAAGTAATTAATCATTTTTTTTTTACATTACTATATAAGAGAATATATATAATATAATATAATAAATTAAATTAAATTAAATTAAATAAATATTACCTTTACTTCTCTCATCGCTAATTAGACTACCATATCCCTTCCCCGTATTACCGATTCTTACCCTATCAAAATCATTTTCACGTTCTTCATAAGAACTACTTCTTGACAATCTATTATTATTTTTATTATTACCTTTGTTGACATTATTACTTGGTGGTGATAAATATCGGTTTGAATCCAATGAATCCAAATCATTTAGTGAAAACCTTTCTTGATGTCTTGATGTACCCGATAACGTTCGACGTCTTTGTGGTGAAAGATTATAGAAAGTTGGCGATGACGCCTCACTGTCTGAGAATATTGGAGACGATTTATTATTGAAATTTTCTGAATATTGAGTTTCTTTATCATTTTCACTTTTAATACTTTTAATCGAAGCGTTGGTAGGCATGACCAGACTACTGGTTGATGAAAAGGGACTTTTATCAATTAATTCAGCATTTTGATTTAGATCTTTTATATTCCAAGTTTGTGGTGACTGTTTTTGTGATTCCTCAATATCAAGATTATGGCTAGTATTCATTTATTGTACGATTTTAAAAAAAACAAAAAAACATTACAAAAACATTACTTTTTTAGTACAACGCGAGCACATGATCAAGTTTTACATAATTTTCTCGGAACGTAAAAAACTTTAATTAATTAAACCGCGTTTTTTTTTTAAATGCCGCATTGGCTTTCATTTATATATATATATATGTCAATTACAATTCATCTAACCTTAAAAAAAAAAAATTTTAAATTTTTTTTATTATAACAATTATAACAATAAATGTAATGTTAAATATTTAAATGTTGTATTGCCTCAATATTAATAATAAAAAAATTTAACTAATAATTTAAACGAACAATGGATGCCGCAGCTTTTCTCTGTTCAATATTAAGTGTAGACTAAATATATATATATACATATTTTTTCAACGCGTAATCAAAAATTTATAGTTAATATCCACATACACCTATTAATACAGAATTGAATTTTCTTATTATTATCAATCAATTAATCTTACTAATAGGCAAGTGAAATTGGCTTTATATTTATAAATATATTTTTACTGAAGTCTTACATTTAATGATTATTATTTTGTATTATTTATATTATTTTTTTATTCGTTAGGTACTAAAAAAAACGTAGGCTGGAAAGTGGTAAGTTGGTATCCATTTAGAATTTGAATTAAATAAATTTGAAATTCTATATAAAATTTTACAATATTGTAATAACAAATTAAATACTAATTTTGAAAGATAATTACGTAAGAAAAAATGATAACCAGAGACGAAACATCTGATGATACGATTTCGGATACTTCAGACTTTAATAGTGTACGATATATTGATGAGCCTTCTATGAGTATTCCTCTCAACAGGCAAAGACATCGACGTATTTCTTCTCAAGCGTCTACACAGACAATATATATTGACGATGAACAACCAAATCAGTATGTTTATCAAAAAAAAATGTGATGGACTTTAATTAATGTGTGTTTTCTAAATATATAGTTGCATTTTTTTTTTCTAGATCTGAACAAGAAAGACATAATTCTTGGCGGAGAACTCCTCAATTTCTGTACATGCTTTATATGTTTATCTTTAACATGATTTTATGTGTTCTTCATTTTTTGAAATTTCTTCACGCAAAATACAAAATAACTACAATTTTAATAATTTGTGCATCAATTACTGGAATCATATTTATTCTATTTGAATTTAAGCCGGATAATTCTTCTACAAATTTGTCCATATCCACCACCGATCAATTAACTTTCGAAAGATCTTACATTCATTCTCGTTTCAATGAAATGTGTAATCATATTATCTCCAAAATACGATCTACATTTGGTGTAAATCCTCCGTTATTGGATTCTTCTTCATTAACATATGAAATTCCAGCAATCTGGCTGGAAGAATTATACAAAATTTTACCATCTATTATTGAAAAAATATTAAATGATAAATATTTTATTTACATTTATGATATTGCCACGCGAGCAGCTAAAGAAGTTATAAAGGAATACTTTAAATCTGAAACCAAGAATCAAGCAGATTTTGCGTTACATTCCGGGGGCGCCAGAATTGTACCGTATTTAACTACTTCCCAATTTATTGAAAATCCGAAGGGATTATTAAAGAGAAAACTTGCGATGTTATTTGGTTTTGGAATAACTCAAGCCAAGCAACCCGAAATTGTAATAACGTCCGATAATGACGTTGGTAATTGTTATTGCTTTGGAGGTTCATCTGGACAGATCGCGATTGATTTAAGTCGATCCATTGAAATTTCATCAATAACTTATATTCATTTGGATTCAAATCTGGCTTTAGAAAAGAAAGATCTGAAAAGTGCACCGAAAGATTTCGAAATTTTGGTGGTTAAGGAGAGGAATCAGACAGAAATCAATAACTCAAAGATGATTTGTTTAGGGAAGTTTACGTACAAATTGAATAAATCGAGTGCTCAAAACTTTGAAATTAATTATAATAAAAATGAACCAATTCCAATAGCGAAGAGAGTTATATTTAAGGTGCAGAACAATTGGGGTGAGAAGAATTACACGTGCATGTATCAAATTCAAGTGCACGGAAAGGTTGTAACCAATAAAAATTAAATACTCTTCACTCTTTTTCAAAGCTATATTTATGTCTTATTTTTAAGATAAAATTTAGGATACTGAATTTCTATTTATTTTTTGTATTTTTTTTTTTTTCATTATATCCTTCATTTGTTATCTTACCAAAAAAAAGGATGATCGTTGAATATAATAATAATTTTTTATTTATATGTTTTTTTTTTTTTTTCATTATATCCTTCATTTGTTATCTTACCAAAAAAAAGGATGATCGTTGAATATAATAATAATTTTTTATTTATATGTTTTTTTTTTTTTTTCATTATATCCTTCATTTGTTATCTTACCAAAAAAAAAAGGATGATCGTTGAATATAATAATAATTTTTTATTTATATGTTTTTTTTTTTTATCTTTAACAAGAAAACAAAAAATAAATTAATAAATTTTGTAAAAATAAACTACATAATACTATACTAAACATTATTATTTAACGAAATGATTTAGAACAATTTGAATCCATTTATTTAATTATACACAATTTATTCAATTTATTCCTTAAGCAAATTGACAAAGTACATGCAAATTGACAAAGTACATGCAAACTGATAAAGTACGTATCGAGTACTACGCTATAAAAACTTTTGCGTGAACACAGACTGGTTCATAAAAATATTGTTCAATCAAAATACTCAAATCTTCAACAATATGGGTTACATGTTCATGTAGATGATTCTAGCTTTGTATAATTATTATAGAACATCATACTGTAAATAGTAATCTAATATTATCATAAAGAAAAAAAAAAATCTCGATTACAAGATAATTCATTAAATATAAATAAAAGTTAAAGGATAAAAGTAAAATAATAATTAATTGTATAAGAACATAATTGATACTTACTAACACTTAGAGCAGAAATATATTTAATTAATTCCTCAAGTCCTTTTCAAAATCATGGCTAATTAAATTTGTAACATATCTAAGCACCAATCCCATATGATAGCATAGCTTGCTTTGGTATATTCTACACTTCAAAAAAAATATTTCTTTTTCCTGTAATAAAATTTGATGAACCATATCTAATTTATGAATTTTTTTTTCCATCTTTTAGTATATCCTAAAAACCATTATATATTTGTGTGCTTCTGATCTTGAGTAATCCATAAAATCGATTGCTCTTGAATTACCAATAACAAACCCTCTAGTTTTCACCTCAAATTCATTATAACTATTATAACGAAGAATTTAAGGAAATAACGAGTACAACGAGTGAAATCTGGCATATTTGGTTGGTTAAATATCACGTGTGGTCAAAATAAAATTCAATCTGGATCATCAATAATAAAATTTCAGGATTTGGATTAACATCTAATCGGATATCAAATTCAATCCAAATCGTTATATCAAGGGCAAACTATAATCCTGATTTATAGATTATATAATAATAATAATAAAAAAAAAACCTGATTTAAGAAATCTTCATTTATACTTGCAAAAATCAGCTGAATATATAGTGCCAAACCAATTTCTTTAATATTCGATTTCCATTCTTTTATTTTGCATTTTGTTATTTTCCATTTATCAAAATCATTTTCAAGTTGCATGATTTGCACCATTTTGATTGCATTTCTATCATATTCTATCATTTATGGTAGGTAAGTTAAGTTTTTTTTTATAACCGAATTTGCGTTTATACGAAATTCAAGTACGTGTCTCTAAAAACAATCACAAATCAATATTTCTATATATAATGCCTATATGCTGTACGATTATATTATTCTACAGTTTAGTATCAATCAATCATTATTGAAATTTATAAAAATGTTTCGTAAAATTACACACATATCAGATATATATATTATATTATTATTCGCACAAATGTAAATCGCTTAAACATTCTAAGTTAACTAATAAAAAATAATAAAAAATAACTATAAATGAACAGCGAAAATGACGATTCGTAAATGCAAATTATAATTATAAATTATTATTATTATTACTTATATAAATGACATTTGCTATAAAGATATGATGATAAAGACAATTAAAAAAAGATTTTCAAGCGTGGGAGAATTCCTTCTCTCTACAAAAAATAATTATTTTGATTGCATTGTGGAGATTATAAAATGATTTGAAATGATTTGATTTGAAATTTATTCAATTTATCTCAATCTCATATTTTAATTTTATTCAAATTCTCTCATTTATCTATTCAATTTGTTATTCTTAAAAATTATCCATAAAAATTATCCATAAAAATTATCCATAAAAATTATTTACAAAATGCCGGAATCAATTAATCTTGTTAATAATAATGATAATAATACACCAATATTTCCATTTTATCTATACATATCTCTAATAACAATTCTCTTTCTAATATTCATATTTCTTTCAATAAATCCTCCAAAATCTAAACTTCAATATGTCACTTTATGCATAATCACAGTATTATATGCACTATTACCACCTGTACTAGGATCATATTACGATTGCAGAAAGAATTTATCGATACCTGTAATTACTTGTAGTTTTTTATTCAAGATGTTGATTTGGTTAAAGAAATCTTTTAAATTTTGCATATCTAACAATACATCGGAAAGAAGAAGAAGAGTAAGAAGAGGAGGAAGTTATGATGACAGAGATGATAATAATATTATCGGAGAAGAGAAGAGTAAGAATGATGATGAGAGTGAGAATCAAAATGAGAATAAGAATGAGAATAAGAATGAGAATAAGAATGACAAAGATGATTATGATGAATATGAAAGTAAAAATGAATTTGAACCATTTTGGTGGTCTTTATTTTGTTGGAGAAAGAATTCATCAAAGAAGAATAATTATATCAATATCAACAACCACCATAGAAATGCTACTTCTCATCTTTATAATTTTCTTGATAATCTAACAATTTTACAAATAAATTCACGTATTTATCATAATTTGATAAAATTTGTTCCAATTTTTCTAATACGTGAAACTTTATTGTTTCTTTTAAAATTGTTTACACCACAAATACCAGATAAACCTTATCCACTTCGATTATATGAATATTATAATAATTATAATTCCATTACTAGTAAATTTTTACTTTTACCTTCACCTTCTTCATTCTCATTTAATCATTCCATAATTAGTTCATCATCAATTATATTTAATAAATTCTCTTGGATTTTTCAACAATTGGACAATAACAATAATAACAACATTAATAATGATAATGATGATAATAATTATTATTATGTTTCAACACCTTCTCTTTTAATCTATTGTTATTTATATGGAGCATTTTTATATCATAATATGAATTACTTATATCATATTTATAATTCAATTATTCCTATATTATTGAAAATTTTATATTATTTTGATCCCACTCAAATTAATTTAAATAATAATTATAATTATTTAAATAATAATTTTAGTAATATTTCAATTTTAATGAAATATCCCAAAAATCCAATTAATCTTAAAATTCTTCATTTGAAATTTTATTTAATCTCTTGTCTTCCATCAAATCCTACCACAATAAATCCTTTATTTAGGAAACCTTATTTATCAAATAATCCTATGGATTTTTGGTCAAAAAGGTGGCACCAAATGTATAGGAATTGTTTTAATGAATTGGTTAATTCACCAATGGTTCAATTTTGTACATTTGTTTTATTTCCAAATCTTGGAATTTTCTTTCATCAATTTTATTTATACTTTAAATTAAGTCGTTGGAGAAATACAAGAAATACTTTATTATTATTTTATAAATCATCTATCATTTCAACCATTAAATATATCAAATTAATTAGATCTATTAGATCCGGTAAATCTTTTAATTTCATATTTGATTCACATTCTTTTATTTCTAAATCAAATACTTCAAATTCTTCATTTTCCTCTTCTAATTTAAAATTAATTTCTACTTCAAATTTATCTTGTAATGATAATTCCATGAATTCCATGAATCTTAATTCCATGAATCTTAATTCCATAAATCCTAAACTTTTCAATTCCACAAATATTAAAAATTCCACTTCTACAAATTTTACAAATTCAAAAAATTCAAGAAATTTTACAAATTTACTAAATCCAACACCTATAAAAACCACCACATTACATCCATTCTTATTAATATCATCTAAATTATTAGGAATTCTAACAGTATTCATTTGGAGTGGAATATCTCATGAATATTTTTTTATTAGTATATTTGGTTGGAAAAGAAGTAATGGTGAACACTTTAAATTTTTTTTAATTCAATCATTAATTATGATTATTTGGATTTTAATCAATTTAAGTTTGAATTGGTTTTGTAAGAAATTTTGTGAAAAATTTTTTAAAAATGATTATCACCATCATCATAATAATAATAATAACAACAACCAAATATTTATTGGGAAAAAATTATTATTAATTTCAAGTAAATTAATAATTTTATTTAAAAAAGTATTAATGATATCTAAAGATATAATTTTATTTTTGATTTGGAATTTTATTCTAATTTTAATTTTACCTTTGATATTTGAACCTTATATTAAATTACAACAATTCAATTGTTTTCCTCATCTAACTTGTAATATACAAAATTTTCTTAAAAAGTAAAATAAATAACAAAAATTTCATTTTTTCTCTTGTGATAAAAATATAATTTATTATAAAAATGATGATTGTATTATTTTTTTGAGTATATAAATGCATTTGTACAATGAGTAAATCGATCTTGTTAAAAAAATTATCTTGTCCAAAATTTACATGACATGAATAATGTAGCTATAATATTTTATATACTTTATATCCAAGTTAATTATTACTATCTATATTCTGATTACATTGAACTGATTAATTATAAAATATATAACTATAAAAATAATTATAATAATTGTGAAGAATAACCATGAAGAAAATGTAGAATGGAAATGAAAGGTGACTATTATTATTATGATAAATAATAAAAAAGATAATATATAACTACAAAGCTACATGGCTACATGCAATATAGATAAATATAGATTCTAGATTATTCTAGATTGTATCTATATGTATGGTAATATTTATAATATTTATATAATGTATTTTAAAAAGATGTTTTACATAAATTCATCATCATAGTCATAATAATCATCATCATAACTCTTTGTATCAATAACGTCAAGGTCTTTTGCAAGAGATGGTTTGGTTTTACCTAAAAATAATAATAATTAGAATAAATAATTAGATTAGAATAAATAATTAGATTAGAATGAATAATTAAAACAATAATTATAATAATTATAATGTAAATATAAATATTGTAGATTTCAAACTTTTACCTTTCTTCTTTGTTTTTTGAGTATCCTTTGATTTTTCATTTGCTAAAATTGTCAACGTGCCAGTAATTTTGCGGATTTCGACATCTCTAAGATTCACACATAATTCACGTACTAATCCGGAAATAAAATTCGGGTAGAATTTATTTTTCTATAATAGATAAATAAAGTATATAAAGATATAAGGTATATGATATAAAATGTATAGATATCAAAAATTACTTAATATATTCAAAAGACAACGAAAAGTAAAATAAAATAAAACAAATAAAATGTACTTCATATTTTTTAATCCGTTCACTTAGTAATGACGCAAATTCATCAAATTCTTCGTTAGTCTGGGGATTTATTTTGTCTAAAGGAGAGACTACACCTAAATGAAATAAAAAAGAAAATCAATATCAAATATTCTACAATAATAGAAAAATCTTATAAAACTCACAAACCTTTAATGACCACTTCTTTATTGGCGAGAGCTATAAAGAATGAATTAAAATTGAATATTTTATATAATAATATTAAAAATAAAAGATTATTGAAATGAATCCATACTTGTCACTTTAGATTTTGGTCTAGTATCTATGAAAATTAAAATATAATAAATATAATAAATATAATAAATATAATAAATAGGATTATGAATTATTAAAAGAAAATGATATAATAAATTTCCACTACTAACCTTTAATCGTCAATCCTTGGAATAATCCTTCGGCATTTTCAAGATCAGCGTCAAGAATAGCTTGAGCCTCTCGTCTTTTTTTCTCTTCTAAATCTAATTCTTCATCATCCTCAAAATCCTTTATTTAATCATTACGTACAATAATTTTGAATAATAATTATAATAATGTTATTTGTCATTATTAAATAATTTTAATAAATTTAAATAAATATTTAAGACATACAAATTTTTTCTCGGCTTTTTTCTTTTGTTCTCGTTCTGCAATTTTTTGTGCAACGGATACTTTTTTCTTTTTAGAAATATCTTCTGTTTTTGCTTCTTCGTCCGAAGATTCTTCATCCCATGCTTCCTGGAATATATTTTATATAATTTTATATAATGTTATATTATAGATACATATATAATTTTATATAATGTTATATTATAGATACATATATAATGCAAACCATTTATGCGCGCTATTATTTTTATACATCAAATATTTTTATATTTTAAATAAATAAAGATATATAAGAATAAAATTAACCTTGACTTGATCGAGCTCAAGGTCCTCGTCAACCCATTTCTTATTAACAGAAACCGAAATGTTAGGAGCAGGTCCATCTAGGTCATTACCTAAATGTTTTTCATAAAATTAAGGATATTAAAAATATTAAAAAATTGTAGAAAAATAATTTATACCGAGATTAGACAAAGAAAAAAAAATATATTTTACCCCAATTCATGATGATATTTTTTAAGGTTTTATTGTATAAAGCGAAAAGTTTCTAGAATTCGAAAAAATAATTAAGAATCATTTTCATTATATTCTCAATTAAATGGAACCAACTTATTATAAATAATTATGATTAGTTGATATATACAATTTATAAAGAAATGGAAGAAATCATTCGTTTATTAAAAACTCAGAAGTTACAGAAAATTTTTATATAATTATACAACCATATTCCCTTTATAACAAAAACTTACCTTTTTATTCCTTTTACTTAAGATACCTAAATATACTAAACTACCGAAAAATAAGGTTTTATTGTGATCTATTATAATAAGAACAAATAGAATTCTTTTTTTTCGCCAAATAACTAATTTTTGGATTTTTATATAATGAAAATTCAACTGTATGCTATGCTTCGTGATAACAGAATTCTTAGATCGAGAAAAATATTATTTTTAGTTTACCAAGGGTGTGTTAACCGGTATCTTAACTCTTTCAAGCTTATATATATGTATATATAGCAAGAAAGAATTCTAAAAAAAAAAAATTCCACCAGCATCAAACTAAATGAAGGCTTTGGAAAGCACAATGTTGCACATTACACGTGATTAAAAAACAAGCATTTTTGTTTGTTTAAAAATGTTGAATAAGGAGATTTTATTATAAAATAAAGTTAGCACTTTCATTAGAAGAAAAGAATGCAAAGATTTTTTTTCTTTTTGTAATTAAAAGGTTTACTCTTTCCTAATATTCATTTTTTTTTTGTAAATGTATATATTAGCAATATTAGCAGTTGAAAATGTAATTTATTCCCGTCACAAGCCTGTTACGAAACACGATTGGATAATTAACAAACAAAGCAGCTGACAATTTATTCATCACCCAAATTATTTTTGCATCGTACAGAAGACATTAAATTCAAAGTTGTAAAAAAAAACCTATATTTCCAAAGAGTGAATCAAGTTGATTTTTTTTTGATAATATGTAATAAGTTCTTTATTCTATGTTAAAATCAATATTTTTTATAAAAACTTCAAGATTACTACATACTAAAGTTTAAGATTTGATTATCGGCAAGAAAAAAAAAGATAATGCAAGAAAAATAATATTACCTTAAAAATAGTAGATCGCTCACTTTATTTTTATTTAAAAAAATTAAAGTTTATATTAAAGGAAAAATAAAAGATAACAAACAAAATAATCTTATTTTAGAATAATCCTAATAGCTCTCAGGTTACACAAAAAATAAAGTTATCAATATACAAAAAGAAAGTAAAAAAAATGCTGTCTAATAAAAAAAAGAAAGTTTCTAGAAAAAAAAGAAAGTTTCTAGAAAAAAAAGAAAAGTAAGTTATATATAGATCGCGAAAAAGTTAAATAGAAAAGTTAGTAATAAAGAAAAAATTATAAAACGAAGAATTCAGTAATAAAAATACTATCCTTAAAGTAACTAAAGTTACAAAATGGTGATGGTGGACTTTCTGTTGTAGTATTTATCAATAATTAAATGAATCTGAACACCACCTCAACTAAATCAAAACTTTCAACACTTTAAATATTGAAGGTTAATTGTAAAATTATTTAACTCTTTTTTTGGAAAATTTTATGCTATATCCAGAAATAAGTTTTTTTTGATTTAGTAAGGTTACAAAATTGTAAATAAAATTAATTAAATTAATTATAATGGAACAAAAAATTACACACCTTTGGTCTGGTTCCTCAACATTCTTTTGGAACAACATATATGCCCAGTCTCCAATAGTATCTGGTGTTAACAAAACAACATTTAGAGACAATGCTCATGAATTCTAGGGCAAAGTCTTAAAACAAGTCAATTAAATTATACATAAAGACCAATGATATTGGTGTAAGTATATCTTTGCACAAAAGAATAAAGGTGGTGCGTGAAGGAATTGAAGATTGGAGTAACATAATTTTTTTTCGGTGCCCGATTTTGACATTTGACAATTACATTGGAAAACAAAGACTGACATATTTCCATCTTCTTGTGGACATTCCTCGTCTATTAATGTATTAATGAAGATATTAGTTAATAAATTTTGAACCAATATTGTAATTTATACTTATGATATTTTTTTGATGGACTTTAATTTTTTAGACATGTTCTGTGATAAAATTTTGTGATAATGATTATCACACCGATATTAAATTGATCGACAGGTAAAATTGAATAGTCAAATTATAGGTCAAAAATATCAGTCAATCAGTCAAAAAGCAGTTATAGATCAGTCATTAAAAAAAATAAATTCAAAGTCAAGATCAATCAAAAAAATATTTTTAACTTCGTATATATAATTCTTTTTTTTAAATCTATAGATACATGTAGATTTCTAAAAATAAATTTTTGATTTTTATTATCAAAATTTTTACCTTAACGTACCATAAATAATAAAAGAAATTAAAATATGTAAGGAATACAATCAAGGAAACGCTAACTGGAATCGGTGTAGACCATAGAGCTTAATAGATAAATTGTTGGAAGTAATAGAATGGATGCATATTTAGAGCCGGGTGGATATCATAAAATATCATAAACTAATAATGAAGTAGAAATATTTCACACAATATGTGGCATTAAAAAATTTGATAATTTTGTTAAGCGTAAATAAAGATTTCTTAAACAAGGTTTAATATTTTGTATAATCTGAAAATTCATACAATGCATCAAGGAAATACTTTACATATTTTACCGTTTTTTTGTGTTTAATAATTAAAATATTCAAGAAAATACTTGATTTTTTTTTTGTGTTAAGCGATAAATAGTAGTACAAGTGAGAGTTTCTAAAAAAAGGATTACAGGTTTGAACATTCGCCAAATTTCTTATTATTCTATTTCTGTGTTTACAGATTTAAATTTTTGAGGTTTCTAGTCAACTAAAAATCGATGAACTAACCATCAAAGGAAATCCATAGTAATATCTATTTGTGAGATGAAAATATTGATATCTCGAGACGATTACATTATTCTCTAAACGATGAGAGGAAATGAACTTATTTCAATAAAAAATTATTGCTTTGATGTTTTAGCAAATAGAAGCTCAATTTGTGTTATACTCTTCTATAATTCTGAGTGGTTATAATGAAAATTCGAATAAAATTTATTCATAAATCAATTTTCAATTCACTATTTTAATTTCTAGAAATCTTTAGGTTTTATTTCCAGTTTAACGTTTGTTTGCATCAGGTGATTATAATTAAACGGAGATTGTTTTGTCAAAACTCCGTACGTAGCCCCGCTGATAAGATATTTCTATATCACCTCCTATGGTGATTTGTTTATCGATTGTTAGTTAACTGGAAACCACAGAAATTAAATTTATGAACGCGGATATAGGATGGTGATGGCTTTGCATAGAGTATCTCAATAAAATTCCATTATTCGATGATATCGTCCAAGACGTAGAGTAATATATTTATAGATCTTAATAAAATATTATAATTCGTCATATTTAAGGTTCGAGGACAATAGAAACCGTTCTTGTTTGTTCTTATTAGTCCTTATTTGTTCTTATAAATATAAACATTTTCTTATAGAAAGGCGAATGAAGCAATGGTTATATATAAAAATTAAGGTGATATGTAGAGGTACACATCACATAATTATCACATATTTATACAATGAGATTATGTTATGTACAGTATTAAATAAATTAAATAAATACAATTTTATTATTATGTAATGTAATGGCATAAACAATAAAAAAAAAAAAAATCTGGATAAATATGTTGATTGTTTTGGTTGACAAAACAATAAATCATTAAAGATCTTCGTGGAAGGGGTGTAATGTATAAGAAATATTTAACCATGGGAATATTCTCTTTATCTAAAGGAAGTAAAGGCTAACCAGGAGAATTATTCCTTTTCTTATCTATGGGGAGTTAAATTTTAACCAGAGCAAGATTTCTTCCCCTGTCTATTTTTAAAATAAAATTAATAACCAGGGGAAATTTCCCTTCCTTACATATAAATTTAACGAAAATGTAAGATTAAGAAAGAGTTCAGGATTTAAATCCCTCCGGTTAAATTCTTATTTGAATTTTAAAAAATAAAGAATATATTCTAAATTAATTAAATTAATACCAATTATTGTCTATAATACACATGTACATAAAAAAAGGACCTTCTTTCTTGTTTAAAGTGTATATTCTTAAGATCAACTTCACTTCCTCTAGTCCATTTTCTTGGGCTTTAGGAAATGAATATTTTCTATGTAAAAAAAAAGTACATAAAGTATCTCGACAAAATTCCATAATATCGAGCGTGAGCTCTTCCATATAAAGAGATATCCCACATTAACAAAAATATGTTATAAAACTAAGTCAGCTTTTTCATAAGAAAAAAAGTAACTTTCTAATATTTTTTGTATCTAAAGATTCTCTTTTTTTGTGATAGATATTTTGGAAATATCTTATCAAAGTCATAAGAAAGCTTATTGTTTAAAGGAGTTTCTGCAAATATAAAATGATTATAATTTTGGTGTGGTAATTCTTAGATTTTTAATGTGAAATAGAAGATAAAATTCGCGTGTAAAATGGATATCCCGGAAAGTGAATGCTGCCAAAAGGAACGTTTATAGAGTTGGGACTTGACGGCAAATGATTTTATATAGCATAGAGATGTGTGGATTTTTTACTTTTGAATTTTCCATTTTTTTCGCGTGTGCTATGTTTTAATAAAAACAATAAAAAAACAATACAAATCACCCACATGAAAAAATATAATTTTAGCGAAACGTACAATACATCAATATTTATGATGGATAAACAATACAATTTATGTGATTAAATACATTATGCATGTCAGGTGAAGAACATTTCTTTAAATGATATTATAGAGACGTAAAATTTATTGACCTTTCGATAGATTTGGTTATAATTTGCTGTATTTAATTTCATCTTGGACTAAATAGCATGATTCATGTATTCTCAATGAAAAGCATAAACATTTACAATGAGTTAAATTAAGAGTAAATCAACTTTAAATTTTATTATCTCTTCTTAAAAAATTTATTATCATTATCTCTTATTAAAAATTTATTATCATTATCTCTTATTAAAATTTTTATTATCATTACCACGACAAAAAATTTCATTATTTCTATCAAAAAATTTCATTATTTCTATAAAGCTTCATACAAACATTTATACTTGTTAGTTACCTAAAAAAACAAAATTTCATGAATAAAATAACAAATTTGGTTTAACCAGCTGTTTATTTAAGGTTTATGAAATTAATCATTTCAAGTAAAATGTAATGATAGATAAGCAAGCAGCGGTACTACTGCTTGCTTATCAGTTATTTTGATGCAATGATAATATTGGGGATTATTTGCATAAAAAAACCGTAATTACATGATTTTTTTTTAATTTGTATTAATTTATCAACAAAGATGACATTTTTTTTGTCGTGAAATTAAAATTTTTCTCATGTTATACTATTATGCAAAGTGTAATTACAAGTGTGATAAAAAAAAAAAAAAAAA